>JARQOD010000003.1:315123203-315150703 GCA_033576555.1 Oophaga sylvatica
AGGCAGTCGGAGTTAACCGGACCTTATACCCGGGCAAGCCTAAAAGGGGTTACTTGACCACTGGAGCAAAGGGGGAACCTGACAAGGTTACGTCCCAAAATTTGACTGGACGAAGCTGTGACAATGACGACGGTAGGCCCCTAAGGATTAGCGAATGTCTTGACAAAATTTTCCCGGGGGAAACGGCAAGGACAAGTACATGGTCTGTTAAACTTGGGTTGGGGTGTTGGATTTTAGTGTTCAACCCCAAGCTTAAACTTATGTGAGTAATGATGATGTTTAATCATAAAGTGATGATCTGATAATGGTAATGCCCGTGAAAAAGAAAAAATTCCTTTGCAGTGAGTTGGGACAGAAGGTGGTTCTCGGGAACCAAGGCCCCTGACCAATAGAAGTATAGTGCTGAGGCAGGTTGGGAGTTCACTGTCTTTTTTGGTTGTTGACCAGCCCCCGGCTGGATACCAGCCCCCCGGTCTGGAGAGGGGAGGGGATATGTGAGACAGTGGAGCGTAGTTTTGAATGGGGTGTACATTTAAAGGACTTTGCTGACTTGATGAAAAAAAGGGGCCCCTTTGAAAAAAACTATGGGAAAAAGGTCATTCACCATCCTTAAGTACACTTTTCAGTCAAAAACCCGTGGCCCTCAGGTATTGATTAGGGAAACCAGAAATAGGTGCTTGGGAGCCAGTCAAAGAGCTATTCATCTGGACAAGGGGTCCCGACAAGAAGGGTTTTTCCAAGAGTGTGGGGGGCTGTCTTTAGCCGGACACAGGGGGGTGTCCTGGGCCCAAAAAGCGTCTCTAAGGGTGTGAGCTTCTCAGTCGGGGGGAGGTGAAACCCCCCCGGAAAAGGAGTTCCAGTGGAATCCTGCGAATAGCGACTGAATAGGAGGGGACCCTTCAATTGGCATTGGAGTTTCCTTCGGAATAAAAAGGTGTCTGGAAACTCCATCTGGGAACATAGTGATATGGTTGTTTTTGGGCACAGACTGGTAGAGTCTGGGTCCCGGATAAGAGGGCCATCTATCTAAGTGTAATTTAGGGCTAGCAAGCCCGGTTTTCTTTTATGTTTTGTTTTTATCTGTGTCTGTGGACTTTAATTAAAACTGGTTGCGGCAGTTTTCACCAAACGCTGTTGAATGAACTTTTCCGTGCCATTGTTACCCAAAGCGATCCGAGCTAAACCCCCGAAAAGGTAATCCCCCTTCTGTCGAGCACTGCATTTTGTAAAAAAAAGAAATTTTTCACTACATAGGGGATATCGCCCGCTCATAAGAAATTGGGTAAAAATTGGGGGGCCACTTTTGGTTTCTCTGAAAAAGTGAGAAATTAGGTCTAAAACAAGATTTTTGTAAAAAAAGAACTTTTTCACTTGACGACCAGTTATCAAATTCTGTGTCGTACCTGAGGGTTAAAATTTGTCAATATACCCCTGGATAAAATCTTTAAGGGGGGTCGTTTCCAAAAGGGTTCAGTTTTTGGGGCACAGTCCAAACCCGAAAGGCATCCCGCCCACAATTTTTGAGATTAAAAGTCAACGGGGGCTCCTTTCCGAGCTCTAACGTGCACCCAAACAGAGGTTACCCCAACTATGGGGTATCAGATACTCAGGCAAATTGCACAACTTTTTCGGGCGAATTCTCTTGCTACCCTTGTTAAAATAAAAAAAATTTGGGGGGAAAAAGTACTTTTGTGAAAAAATATGTTTTTTATTGTTACGGTCTACGTTATAAACTTGTGTGAAAAGGGGTTCAAAGTGCTCACCACCTTTATATAAGTTCCTTAGGGGTCTAGTTTAAAATGGTGTCCTTGTGGGGGTTTCCATGTTTAGGCACATCGGGCTCTGCAAAGCAACATGGTTTCAATCTCAATTCCAGCCAATTCTCGTTGAAAAGTCAAAAGGCGTCCTTTCTTCCGAGCTCTCCGGCACCCAAAAAAGAGGTTTACCCCCACATATGGGGTATCACTGCTAGGACAAATGCACAACAACTTTTGGGTCCAATTCCTCTTCTTCCCTTGTTAAATAAAAATTGGGGCAAAAAGATCACTTTTGTGAAAAAATATGCTTTTCTATTTTTAGGCTCTACGTTCTAAACTTGTGTGAAGATTGGGGTTCAAAGTGCGCCACAAATTAGATAAGTTCCTTAGGGGTTAGTTTCCAAAATGTGTCACTTGTGGGGGGTTTCCACTGTTTTGGGCACATTGGGCCTCTGCAAACGCAACATGGGTCCAATTCAATTTAGCCCAATTCTTCATTGAAAAAGTCAAACGCGCTCCTTCTCTTCCGACTTACTGTGCACCCAAAAGAGGTTTACCCCCACTATGGGGTATCAATGTCAGGAAAATTGCAAACAACTTTTGGGGTCCAATTCCTCTGACCCTTGTTAAAATAAAAAATGGGGCAAAAATATCATTTTGTGAAAAATATTTTTTTTTGTTTAGGCTCTATGTTCTAAATTGTTGAAGCACCTGGGGGGGTTTAAAGTGTCACCACACTCTAGAAAGTTCCTTAGGGGGTTATTTCCAAAAGGTGTCATTGGGGGGTTTCCATGTTTAGGCAATCAGGGCCTCTGCAAAACCCTGGTGTTCATCTCAATTCCAGCCAATTCGGTTAAAAGTCAACGGCTCCTTCTCTTCCGAGCTCACCGGCACCCAAACAGAGGTTTACCCCCCAAAGGGGTTCAGCTGCTAGGACAAATTGCACAACAACTTTTGGGGTCCAATTCCTCTTGCTACCCCCTTTTTTAAAATAAAAAATTGGGGGCAAAAATCAATTTTGTTGAAAAAATAGCTTTTATTTTTACCTCTCGTTCTAAACTTTGTGAAGCCTTGGGTGGTTCAAAGTGCTGACCACACATTAGATAAGCCGGGGGTTGTTTCCAAAATGGTGACTTGGGGGGGGTTTTCCACGTTTGGCACACAGGGCCTCTCAAACGCAACTGGTGTCCAATCTAATTTCAGCCATTTTCTTGAAAATCAAACGGCGTCCTTCTCTTCCGACTCTCCGTGCACCCAAACAGAGGTTTCCCCAATAGGGTTCGCTCTCAGGACAAATTGACAACAAAATTTTGGGGTCCAATTATCTTTCTACCTGAAAATAAAAAAGGGGGGAAAAAATCACTTTTGTGAAAAAAATCTTTTTTTTTTTTAGGCCCTTCTAAACTTGTGTGAAGCACTTGGTGTTCAAAGTGCTCACCAACATCTGATAAGTTCCTTAGGGGTCTAAGTTTCCAAAATGGTGTCACTTGTGGGGGGTTTCCACTGTTTTAGGCCCCAGGGCCCGCAAAGAAACATGGTGCCCAATTCAATTTCAGCCAATTCTTCATTGAAAAAGTAAAACGGCGCTCCTTCTTTCCGAGCCTCCCGTGCCCCCAAAACAGAGGTTTCCCCCCACTAGGGGGTATCACATGTCGGAAAATTTGCACAAAAAACTTTGGGGCCCAAATCTTCTTGCCCCTTTTTTAAAAAAAAATTTTGGGGGCAAAAATACCCTTTTTGAAAAAAATTAAGCTTTTTTTTTACGCTCTACGTTCTAAACTTTGTAAAGCACTTGGATTTCAAGTGCTGACCACACATCTAGATAAGTTCCTTAGGGGGTCTATTTCCAAAATGGTGTACTTTTGGGGGTTTCCATGTTTAGGCACATAGGGCCTCTGCAAAACGCAACTGGTGTCCAATCTCAATTTCAGCCATTCTTCTTAAAAAACAAACGGCGCTCCTTTCTTCCGACTCTCCCGTGCCCCCAAACAGAGGTTTACCCCACATAGGGGGTATCAGCATGCTCAGGAAAAATTGCACAAAACTTTTGGGGTCCAATTCTCTTGCTACCCTTGTAAAATAAAAAAATGGGGCAAAAAGATCACTTTTGTGAAAAAAATTTGTTTTTTTATTTTTACGGCCTACGTTCTAAACTTGTGTGAAGCACTTGGGTGTTAAAAAGTGCTCACCAACATCTAGATAAGTTCCTTAGGGGTCTATTTCCAAAGGTGTCATTTTGGGGGGGGTTTTCCCCACTTTTTTAGGCACATCAGGGCCCTGCAAATGCAACATGGTGTCCAATCTCAATTTAGCAATTCTTCATTGAAAAAGTCAAACGGCGCTCCTTCTTTTCCGAGCTCTACCGTGCACCCAAAAAGAGGTTTACCCCCAAATATGGGGTATCAGCATGCTCAGGAAAAAATTGCACAACAATTTTTGGGGGTCCAATCCTTTGCACCCTTGTTAAAATAAAAAATTGGGGGCAAAAAGATCACTTTTGTGAAAAAAATGGCTTTTTTATTTTTAGGCTCACGTTTAAATTGTGTGAACCTTGGGGTTCAAAGTGCTGCCACACATCTAGATAATTCCTTAGGGGGTTAGTTTCCAAAATGGTGTCACTTGTGGGGGTTTCCACTGTTTAGGCACATAGGGCCTTGCAGAGCAACATGTGTAAAATCTCAATTCCAGCCAATTCTGCATTGAAAAAGTCAAACGGCGCTCCTTCTTTTCCGAGCTCTACTGTGCCCCCAAAACAGAGGTTTACCCCCACTATGGGGTACTTCTTATTCGGAAGAAATTGCACAACAAAGGTTGGTTTCATTTTTTTTTTAACACTTGTGAAAATAAAAAAAAAGGTTCGAAGTAAAATGTTGGTAAAAAAAAAAAAAAAAAGTTAAATGTTAATTTTTTCCTTCCCATTATTCAGTTTCCTGTGAGACACGTAAAGGGTTAATAAACTTTTGAATGTGATTTTGCATACCCTTGGGGGTCAGTTTTTAGAATGGTGTCACTTTTGGGTAATTTCTGTCATTACACCCCTCAAAGTGATTTAAATAGAGTGGTCCCTTAAAAATGGTTTTGTAAATTTTGTTGTAAAAATTGGAAATCGCTGGTCAATTTAAAAACCCTTATAATTCTAACAAAAATAAATGTTGTTTCCAAAATTGTGCTGAACAAAGAGAATTGTAATGTTTTTATTAAGTAATTTGTGTCACATATTTTTCCCTGATTTAAGGGCATAAAATTTAAAGTTGAAAATTGCAAAATTTTTAAAATTTTCGCCTATTTGCGTTTTTTCATAAATAAAAATCTTACGAAGAAATTTTACCACTATCAGAGTAATATTCCAAAAAACAATCTAGATCGCATCCATTAAAGCGTTCCAGAGTTTTAACCCTAAAGTGACAGTGGTCAGAATTGTAAAAATTGGCCCGGTCTTAAGCTGCAAATGGCTCTGTCACTAAGGGGTAAGAAGCGCCCCCGGACCCGGGCATCCCACGGCCCAGGCGATGCTCCAGGATATAAACTTTGTTGCTTTGGTGGATGTGGAAGAATAAGAAACAATAATTTTTTTTAGATTATCTTTCCTTCATTTACATTTTTTGTATATTTTACTATTTTATACAATGTTTTATTTCTTTTACTTAACCATTACCATCCAATGATGGAAAAAGTCCGTTTTGGCCCTCCCCGGGGTTTTGGTCGGCTCGGCGATGAGCCCGCACCTTTTGGCACTAATTATCAGGCATGTTCAACGCCGCGGTGGAACACAATTCACCCTCAAACTCTGACAGCGTCATTTAACAGCACACGCAAGAAGGCGTCATTACCTCCCCCCATCGGCGCCCGTGCCACGACCGCGGGTCGCCAATGGGTGGCAGACAACCCAGGGTCAGCGGGAGCCCCCGTTTGTCATTGCTGGATCTTAGAGCGCCGCCTGGTGGTCAGCGTTCATAGAATGAGCATATTGCCATAGAGTAGGGCTTCACCCTGCTCTAGTGGCAGAGCGATCGGCAACTGCAGCTTCAGTCTCCAGGGGTTTTTGAAGCAAGTAAAAAGAAAAATAAAAATTTTTTAAAAAATATTAAAAAATAAAAAAATAAAAAGTTCAAATCACCCCATTCAAATAAAACAATAAAAATTCAATTACCTATTGGTCTCTCCGCGTTCGAATGCCCATTCTTCAAATTAAAAATAATTAATCCATCGGTAAGCAGGTAGTGAGAAAAATAAATTTGAAGATGCAAAACGACGAAAAAGTCATATTACACCAAATGTTTCAATAAAAAGTCAGATCGGCGCTCAAAAAATAAGCTCTCGCCCCAAATGCCAAAAAATGGAGTGTTACAGGCTCGAAAATTGCAATTTTTTTTTAAAACTTTTGGAATTTTTGTTCACCCTTAGACAAAAAAAACCTAGAATTTTGGTGTCTGTGAACTCAAAATGCCTGGGAATCAAAGGAGGTCAATTTTAGCATTTAGTGAATCTAGTAAAAAACCAGGCAAAAAAACAATTTGAATTGCACTTTTTTTTGCAATTTCACTGCACTGGGGTTTTTTTTTTTCACGTTTTCGTACAGAATGGGAAAACTCATGGTGTTGTTCAAAAGTAAAAAAACTATTCCCAAAAAAAACAAGCCCACATGGCGATTTTGACCAAAAAATTAAAAAAAAAGGGGGAGCAAAAATGAAATGCAAAACAAAATTACCTCTGGTCATAAGGGGTTAAAGAAACATTTTTTTTTGCTATTTGTCTATCGTTGGTAGTTAATCGATTTGTTTGGTTTTGAAACATACCAAAAATCAGGGTGAAGTTCCCGTTTCAGGATCTTTATGTGATTCCAGATTGAATAACTGCAGCAATGAAGGCTTCTTCATTCAGGATCCAGTATGTCCATTAAAGCATGAAAGCATTGATTTTAAATGTGAAAAAATTCTGATTTGATTATGGTGTGATGAAGGCACTAATCCAGTGGTGAAGCATTCAGCCTTTCAATAAATTGCAACATTCACTTTACTCCTGGACTCTTTGATGTCAGGGCTTTTCTCCGCCATTACATTGTATGCATGTCCATGTTCTTCACATCTCTGCGCTAATGACTGGGGCCACTGATTATGCATCATATTTACACAGAATTGCTAGGTGTTATATTGAAATGAGCAGAGAAATTTGATTTGCAGCTAATTTATTCTCAAATTGAATGTCCTCTGGAGACAGTAGAGACACAACCATCGAAATAAAAGACAATTAGTTTCTTGCACATGCACAATTATCCTAGGCCAATTGCAATTGGAGGTCTTGTCCTATTGCCTATAGTGCATGTTGTAAGGTTGCTGTGCACGTCATGAGGTCTCCTCAACTTTATAACATGCATGCACAGAGAAGTCCTGGGCCTATCTGAATTTTTAGCTTAGACCATAGGGTTTTTTTTAACTGTATGACAGCCCCAGGGCTGCAGTTTATAATGAGGCGAGTGTCATGGGTGCATCGCCACGAAGATCGTCGCGATTGCACATTCTGACTTCTCACAGCTGAGCTGCTGTTTCTTTGTGTTTGGTAATGAGAGAGTTAATTTTACCTAGCTCTTTGCTAAGACTAGGTCCAGCCTCGCCCGGCTGTTTTGGATTATGTTCTAATTAGTTTCCTTTATATTCCTGCCAGTCTGGGTGTTTGATCCCGGGTGAAAGCATTCATATAGTTTAGCAGACTGGATCGGTTCTGGGAATACTTAAGCTAAGAGCTCCTTAGTTGTTTTTACTCTTACAGCTTATAGTTTATCTCTGAGACCTAAGGTGTTCCTACTGTGTGTGAGTGTTGTATGTAAGACTTTATTTACTTTATTTCTTATCTTTCTTGTTTGTCTTTCTGTTCATTAACCATTACCTGGTCTTTCCCCTTTGGTGGTATTCAGGTCCTTCTTAGGACTAGAATACAGTTGGCAGGGATTGATAGGAGACAGGGTTTACGCTGGTGGCCTGGACCTCTGTACCTTTAACAGTACCTCCAGGTTGAGGGATTAGTTAGGACCCCAGTTAGGGTCAGCTTAGACCCCGGTCACCCTCTAGCCGGAGACAGCGTAAAAACGGATTCCGTTCTGACCCACTGGACTTTCTGTCAGGTAAATCTATGTTATCATATAGCTATGCGCATGTTATATAGTATGTTGCCTTTTTTGATATAGATTATTGTCATCACATATATATATCTGCTATACAGCGTGACATTTTCACCGGCCCATACTAAAGATTCTCCCAGCTATCATGGATCCAGTAGCCCAGCTGGCCCGGCAGTTGCAGGGATTGTCCATGGAGTTGGCAGACATTAAGTCCAAGGTTTTGTCCCCCCGGAGCAAACCAGATCTGAACCTAAGGTTGCTCTCCCGGACAGGTTCACTGGTGGGCGGGACAAATTTTTTACTTTCCGGGAGGCATGTAAATTGTACTTTCGGCTGCGGCCTCGGTCATCTGGGAGTGAAGAGCAGAGGGTGGGAATTGTTATCTCGCTCTTACAAGGGGATCCTCAATCTTGGGCGTTCTCTATTCCTCCAGGCTCCCCAGATCTCCAGTCAGTGGATCGATTTTTTTTCTGCCCTGGGTCTGGTATATGATGATCCGGATCGAGTCTCCCTTGCTGAAACAAGGTTAGTAAAATACGGCAAGAAATCGTCCAGCGGAGGAATATTCTTCTGAGTTCCGTAGATGGGCAACAGATACTCAGTGGAATGACCCAGCTCTTAGGAGCCAGTTTTGTCAAGGGTTGTCTGACAAATTAAAGGATGTGTTAGCTCAGTATGATTCTCCTCCATCACTGGAGGCTGCTATGGCCCTCGCTATTCGCATTGATAGACGTCTTCGGGGAAGACGCGAGGTAACTCCCCCCCCCGTGATGACTCCACCTACTACTAAAGTCCCTTATACTGAGGTTCCCCTGGTCTGTTCTGAGGAACCCATGCAGTTGGGAGGGACATCATTTTGTAGGAGGGAATCAGCGGTGCGCCGCAAGACTAGAAGGTGTTTCTTTTGCGGGAGAGAGGGACATTTTGTTGGGGGGTGTCCATCCCGGACCTCTTTGAACCAAGGAGTTAACCTGGGAGTGTGTATTTCGTCCCCAAATCCCTCTCAGTTTCTCGTGCCTGCGGAGGTGGTGATTGGTACTAGAACTGAGAGGATTTCTGTTTTTCTTGATAGTGGGTCCGGGGCTAATTTGGTGGACACTCGGTTTGCCAGGTGCATGGTATGCAACTGAGTGTATTGGCCAAACCGGTCCCTATACTCTCTATTGATTCTAGACCTCTTGGTCAAGGTAGCTTGGTACAAGCTGTTCATAACATAGATCTTCGAGTAGGGGCAATACATAAAGAGCAATTGTCTTGTTATGTGTTGGAGGGTCTGCCTGCTCCTATTGTGTTGGGACTTCCTTGGTTGGCTAAACATAACCCAGTGATTGATTGGCAATCCCGAAAGATAAGCCAGTGGGGTGAATTTTGCAAGAATAACTGCATGAGCACGGTCATCGGTGCGGTTGTGCCTAGGACTTTGCCTCCTTTTCTGGAGGACTTTTGGGAGAAGTTCTCAGAGGAGGGGTGTAAAGAGTTACCTCCTCATCGCACATATGACTTCTCAATAAAGTTGCTTCCTGATGCCTTATCTCGTACTTTCCCAGGGGTCGGGAAGACGGATGATCCGGTTCCTATTCCTCAGGAGGGAGTTGTAGTGTCAGCTGTATGCTCTGAGCTTGAGGGGGAGGGATTGGGGGCTCAGGGGGACGCCCCTGTGGGACTTCCAGGGAGACTGATAGTTCCAGATCGCTTAAGACTGAAGGTTACGGAGAACCCTTACAAACGGATGGCTGATAGGAGGAGAGTTTCTGGTCTAGATCTGAGGGTGAACGATTGGTGTGGTTGTCTACCAGGAATTAAAACTTAAAGTTCCCTCCTGGAGGTTGGGTCCCAGATTCATCGGGCCATACAGGATCAGTTCCATAATTAATCCTGTGGCATTTCGTCTGGACCTCCCTCCTACATTTAAAATTCATAATGTGTTTCACAAGTCATTACTTAAAAAGTATGTGGCACCAGTCATACCGTCACCTCTACCTCCTCCTTCAGTGGTAGTCAATGATAACGTGGAAGTTCATTGGAGGGGGTATGGTCCTGAGGAGAGGACGTGGGTCCCTGCATCTGATGATAACGCAGATCGATTGGTTCGGACCTTTCACACAATTTACCCGGACAGACCTGGTCATGAGGGTCCGGAGGCCCCTCGTAGAAGGGGGGGTACTGTCATGGGTGCATCGCCACGAAGATCGTCGCGATTGCACATTCTGACTTCTCACAGCTGAGCTGCTGTTTCTTTGTGTTTGGTAATGAGAGAGTTAATTTTACCTAGCTCTTTGCTAAGACTAGGTCCAGCCTCGCCCGGCTGCTTTGGATTATGTTCTAATTAGTTTCCTTTATATTCCTGCCAGTCTGGGTGTTTGATGCCGGTGAAAGCATTCATATAGTTTAGCAGACTGGATCGGTTCTGGGAATACTTAAGCTAAGAGCTCCTTAGTTGTTTTTACTCTTACAGCTTATAGTTTATCTCTGAGACCTAAGGTGTTCCTACTGTGTGTGAGTGTTGTATGTAAGACTTTATTTACTTTATTTCTTATCTTTCTTGTTTGTCTTTCTGTTCATTAACCATTACCTGGTCATTCCCTTTGGTGGTATTCAGGGTCCTTCTTAGGACTAGAATACAGTTGGCAGGGATTGATAGGAGACAGGGTTTACGCTGGTGGCCTGGACCTCTGTACCTTTAACAGTACCTCCAGGTTGAGGGATTAGTTAGGACCCCAGTTAGGGTCAGCTTAGACCCCGGTCACCCTCTAGCCGGAGACAGCGTATAACGGATTCCGTTCTGACCCACTGGACTTTCTGTCAGGTAAATCTATGTTATCATATAGCTATGCGCATGTTATATAGTATGTTGCCCTTTTGATATAGATTATTGTCATCACATATATATATCTGCTATACAGCGTGACAGCGAGTTGAGCCTGTTGTCTCTGGCGGCGGCAGCCAGGGGGCGGCAGAGCGGAAATCATATCATGTGGTGTGGTGCTGACTGACTCTCCTTAATCCCTCACACAGTCACATCTGACCCCCCCTCCAGCTGTCCTGCTCTGGACACTATATGTCCCACAGGGAGACGAGCCGTCACGCCGCCCAAGCACCCATTCCTTGCCTTTACAGCTCAGCCTGTCACAGCTGTCAATGACGCTGCTATGCTGAACTCTTCTGTGCCCACAGGACTTGTGATGAGGTCACAGGAGGGAGGAGTCAGGGGTCACATGATCAGTGTCCTCCTTGTGTGCAGGACTGCTGTGATGGTTGTCATGGTGCTGGATGACTGAGGGTAAGTTTGTATGTGGGGTCGAGACGAGTTTACAGTGTGGATGTAGCAGAGCTGTAGTGTGTACAAGTTGGATCTAGCAGAGCCGTGTGTGAAAAGTGTATGGAACGTAGTCGTGTGTGTATGAGGTGTGCAGAGCGGAGCCGTGTGTGTACGAGGTGTACGGAGTGGAGCCGTGTGTGTACGAGGTGTACGGAGCGGAGCCGTGTGAGTACGAGGAGTACGGAGCTGAGCCATGTGTTTACGAGGTGGATGTAGCAGTGCTGTACTGTGTACGAGGTGTACGAAGCAGAGCCGTGTGTGTACGAGGTGTACGGAGCGGAGCCGTGTGTGTACGAGGTGTACGGAGCGGAGCTGTGAGTGTACTAGGTGGATGTAGCAGTGTTGTACTGTGTACGAGGTGTACGGAACAGAGCCGTGTGTGTACAAGTTGTATGTAGCAGAGCCGTGTGTGTACAAGGTGGATGTAGCAGTGCTGTACTGTGTACGAGGTGTACGGAGCGGAGCCGTGTGTGTACGAGTTGTACGGAGCGGAGCCGTGTGAGTACGAGGTGTACGGAGCGGAGCCTTGTGTGTAAGAGGTGGATGTAGCAGTGCTGTACTGTGTGTGAGGTGTACGGAGCAGAGCCGTGTGTGTACGAGGTGTACGTAGTGGAGCTGTGTGTGTACGAGGTGTATGGAGCGGAGCCTTGTGTGTACGAATTGGATGGAGCGGAGCCGTGTGTCTGTACGAGGATTACAGAGCTGAGCCGCTCGTGTACGAGGCTTATGGAGCTGAGCCGCGCGTGTACGAGATTTACGGAGCGGAGCCGTGTGTACGAGGTGGATATAGCAGTGCTGTGTGTATACAAAACGGAGCCCTGTGTGTGCGAAGTGTACGGAGTTGAGCCGCTCAGCTCCATACACACAGGGCTCCGTGCTTGAGCCGTGTGTGTACAGAGCGGAGTGGAGCCTTGTGTGTATGTAGCGGAGCCGCGTGTGTACAAGGTGTACGGAGCAGAACCACGTGTGTACGAGGTGTATGCTGCAAAGCCGCATGTGTACATGGTTTACGGAGTGGAGTCGTGTGTGTACAAGGTGTACAAAGCGTGGCTGCGTGTGTATAAGGTGTACAGAGTGGAGCCATGTGTATACTGAGTGGAGCCTTGTATGTGTGAGGTTGACGGAGCGGAGCCGTGTGTGTACGAGGCATACAAAGCGGAACCGTGTGTGTATGAGGTGTGCAGAGCCGTGCGTGTACAAGGTGTATGGTGGGGAGCATTCATACCTCCCAAGCATCCTGAATTCAACGGGACACTACCGATTTTGAGGGTCTGCCCCGCTGTCCCGGCCGGGAGCTTTTCCCGTGGACACAGGAGTGCATGCTGGAGCCCCGAGGAGCACTTTAAAACTTGCACGTGATGTTCCACCAGAAGTGATGTGCTGGAAGATGACCGGAAATTAGGTAATTCCAGGAGAGATTGTGACGGAACCATGGAGGCACTTCAGGGAATGCTTCAGTTCCATTACCGTGTCCTCGCTTTGGAATCGGGGATGTCGGCCATGTGAGCGGATCATGATATGTCCTGCATCGGGAGGCTCAGGTGGGCACTGCAATGGGAGCCGGGCTGCTATAGTATCTTTATAAAATCTTTGTTTCTTTCTCTCTGTTCTTTCTTTCTTTCTCTCTGTTCTTTCTTTCCCATCTTTCTTTCTCTCTGTTCTTTTTCTTTCTTTCTCTCTGTTCTTTCTTTCCCCTTTCTTTCTATCTCTCTCTGTTTCTTTCTTTTTCTCTATCTCTCTGTTCTTTCCTCTCTTTCTTTTTCTCTCTCTCTGTTCTTTCCCCTCTTTCTTTTTCTCTCTCTCTGTTCTTTCCCCTCTTTCTTTCTTTCTCTCTGTTCTTTTTTTCTTTCTCTCTCTCTGTTTCTTTCTTTCCCCTCTTTCTTTCTCTCTATGTTCTTTCTTTCTGTTCTTTCTTTCTCTCTCTCTGTTCTTTCTTTCCCATCTTTCTTTCTCTCTGTTCTTTTTCTTTCTTTCTCTCTGTTCTTTCTTTCCCCTTTCTTTTTCTTTCTTTCTTTCTTTCTCTCTCTTCTTTATTTCCCCTCTTTCTTTCTCTTTCTCTCTGTTCTTTCTTTCCCCTCTTTCTTTCTCTCTGTTCTTTTTTTCTTTCCCATCTTTCTTTCTCTCTCTGTTCTTTTCTTTCTCTCTGTTCTTTCTTTCCCCTCTTTCTTTCTATCTCTGTTCTTTCTTTCTCTTTCTTTCTCTCTCTGTTATTTCTTTCTTTCCCCTCTTTCTTTCTGTTCTTTCTCTCTCTCTGTTCTTTCTGTTTTCTTTATATCTCTTTCTCTCTCTCTGTTCTTTCTTTCCCATCTTTCTTTCTCTCTATCTCTCTGTTCTTTCTTTCTCTCTTTGTTCTTTCTTTCCCCTATTTCTTTTTTTCTCTCTGTTCTTTTTCTCTGTCCCCTCTTTCTTTTTCTGTTCTTTCTTTCTCTCTTCTTTCTTTCCCATCTTTTTTTCTTTCTATCTCTGTTCTTTCTTTCTCTCTCTCTTCTTTCTTTCCCCTTTGTTTTTTTTTCTCTCTCTGTTCTTTCTTTTCCCTTTCTTTGTTTATTTATTTCTCTCTCTACTTTCTCTCTGTTCTTTCTTGCTTTCCCCTCTTTCTCTCTCTCCTTTCTCTCTGTTTTCTTTTTTCTCTCTCTGTTCTTTCATTTACTCAGTACCAGTGTGCCCATAGTACCAGTCACTGTGCCCTCAGTACCAGTCAGTGTGGTCACCAGTGCTAAATGGGTGTGGTCGGGGCATGGACATGGGTGTGACTAGTTGTGAAATGGGTGTGGTCGGGGCGTAGCCTAAAATATGCGCGCCGCAACCTTTCTCCCTCAAATTGGGGGAGCACCGTTTTGCAGTTCGCCTCAGGCAGCACAGAGGCTAGGTTCACCCCTGGACAGCCCCCTATGGTTCCATTGGCTGACATTTTGTTGAATTCACACTGAACAAATTACAAAAAATATCAATTTTCAGGTGAATATGGATTTTTGCAAAATTCAAACAGAATTTAATTCCACTTGAATAAATTCGGCAACTGTAGTGTTGTGTCTTTATAAACTGAACAAACCTATTTCTTGAGACCCCCTATGTCTATTAGAGAAACGTCTGGTGAAACCTTTCAGAAGGTTTGTTTGACCCTCTAATATGTATGTCGAGGATACTCAACTCTCCCTCCACAGATAACAAGAGGGAGAGGCTAATCCAGCCTATTGAATTACAACAGCCGTTTTTGGGGATATTTTACTGTTGCCAGAGCGTCTTCATGAAAAACACAGGAACACTTGGCCAAGTCAAGTGTTAATGCATATGGGTAGTCAGGAGAGATAGATATCTAATGTGCATGGGTCTTTAACGCATTCAGCTATATTCTACTGGTGATCCCACTGACTACTGCACTATGTAGCGCTGCTGACCTTTACCTCTCGCTCTCTGCAGATCTCTTTGAGACAATGGGAACTGAGTGATCCTTTTTTCACTGTAATGTAGGACAATTCCACCATAAATGCTTACATTATCTAACAGATTTCAGATGACTGTCGGTTTTCCAACTTCAGGATAGCTTACAATCAGCTATTCATTGTTGGACCCTTGTAACATAAAATAGATTATCCAGAGGGGTCTCTCCCTTAAAAGGTAATCTGTCAGACGATTTTTGCTACCTTATCTGAGAGCAGCATGATGTAGGCAAAGAGACCCCTATTTCAGCAATGTATCATTTCAATTACTGGGTGCAGCAGTTGTGACACAATGTTAGTTCTTAGACTTAGCAATGCAGCTGAGCTGAGAAAACTAACACCACCTACACCACAACTAACCCCGCCTACACTAACCTCTGTATGTACATTGTCTATTGACAGTGAGCTGCTTATCACAGGAGGGGCGGAGTCAGATTTTCAAGTGCATGCCAGCTTGTCACAGCAATGGTAAAGTCCTAGTTATAAAATCTTCATTGTCAGAAAACAGCTCACAGCTTAATAAATGACACATCGCTGAATTCTGTGTTTTAACCCCTACCTTATGCTGTCCTTAGTTTATATAGCAAAAGCCTGCTGACGGATTCTCTATAAGAAAAGACATATATGTAATATTCTTCTTAGTATTATGGCAATTTAATGTGATTTTTAATATTTATTTAGAAAATTAAAATATTATTAAACACGATAAGCCATGAATCAAATTATACGAGGGCTGAGAAATAATAAGTAAATTAGAATTATTGAAAATAAAATGCGTTAACTAATGGAGACAAGAAATGGCCTTTAGAAAACATAAGAGAAGCTGTTTTTGGTGGGGTATTGCTGGCTTCTTCATAGAAATGCAAAGTAAAAAAATGTTGCCAACATTTTTCGAAATTCCATTTTATTGTAGTTGTCAGTTTTCGAATAAATCGAGTAATTTTGTCTGCAGTCTTAATGATCATGGCATGAACAAACGTTTTCCTTCATAGAAGATGACTATCAAACCTAATAAATTATGAAGTGAGTCCCTGTCAGTCGAACAGAAAGCAGTAAACACATGCATGCTTGACATTCAGAAATATTCCTCCTCTTCATATTTTTCTTCATATTTGTCAGACTGAGCAAGATGCGAGTATTGCAATCATACAGCTTTTTTTGCCAGCAGAGCACATGTGCCAGTACCCAGCTTATCTGCTACAATTAGAATATGAGAAAAGAGCATAACATTTGGGAATGCAGATGAATATTGACAACTTGCATGTGGTTGCATACGTAGGTGCCAGGCTGTGACCTGGTAAATTAGAGGCAAGTGGTCCGCACAGCATGGTGTTACTGATTCCCATGAATGATCAGCAGAAGGCTCCCAGTGAGAGAAGTCTAGATTTTATTAAATATGGTCAGCTTGTATGGCAGTCTAGATTATATTCAATGTTACATTGCCCTCTACTGTACAAGGTAGGAATATCTATTGTGGAAAATGAGCCATTTAAAGTATTCCTCATCCTTTACATCCTTTACATCTAATGTGGTGTACCTAATTATATGTACTAAATGTCCAACTGGGGGTCTGTATGTGGGGGAGACCGGGCAAAAACTGAGAACAAGGATGAATTCTCATCGCCACACGATAAGAGAAAAAAGAATGGATTTACCTGTGGCCAAACACTTTTGTATGCCCGGTCATAGCATGACAGATATGGAATTACTTGTATTAAAATCTAACTTCAAATCTGAGAAGGATAGAAAAGTCTGGGAATATAAACTTATGATGACCTTTGACACTCTTAGTGCTGGGATGAATATATCCCAGAGTTTTATGTTGTTCTACAACAATTAAGGAATCTGCCTCCCTGACCTTTTAGGGTCATCACAACACAATACCAGACCCCAATCAGAGGGTAATAAAACCTTCACTCCTTATCTATGAACTAGTCATATTTATGTTAATCCCTCTGCCATAATGACAGTTCTGCTTCATGTCACTTGTCCTACCTATTGCATTTTTTCTGTGCTATTTTGTGTATAAATATGTGATTCTTCAGATGTTGTATTAGTCTATGCCTGATGAAGAGACCTGAGTAGTCTCGAAAGCTTGCAATTTGTTACCATCTTTTCAGTTAGCCATTAAAAGGTATCAACCACTGAGGACTCTCAAGTCTAAATATTTTTCTATCTACTGGCTAACACGGTACGAAGATACACATCTTTCCTCATCCTTTACAAAGCTCTTTTAGGAATTGCTACTACTGATCTGTGCAGATACCATATCCCTAGTAGATTCCTGGGCATGCCAGAACAAAAAATATAACAGATAAGCATCTGATCTTTGTAACAGACACCCTTCCCATGCAGCACTATAACTGTCAATGATCTTTGTGCCTGGAGGACTGGTGAAAGGCAAATCTATTGTGAAGAACAGTATCCAAAGATACAATACGAAGGCAAAGTGTGCAGCCATCCAAATGTTCTACCTAAAGATCTTAAATCATGAGAATGTGGGCTATAGAAAGGTGGGTGCAATTAACGATATCCTCGATTCATCAAGACTAGAGATAAGCGAATTTGTTCGGAATCGGTTCTGAATATGATCGGATTCAAATATTGTTTTTGCAATATTCCTCGAACACAGCCAAACTTCATTAGAGTCAATGGGAGTAGAAATCATCGAATATGTTCGGAACCAATCATAAGACATACATTCGGCCCGAATAGTATTCGAATATGGCCCGAATATGTCAAAATCAGATTCGGGGCCAAAATCTGAACAAATTCACTCATCTCTAATCAGGACCAGCATTATTCATTCTGGTCTATACTAAAGGGCGAGAAGTCAGTAAAAGCTGCATGCTTCTAAGTGAATCAGACACATCTGAAAAGTGTTGTGTGCCTCCATGCAACTCGCCACACATCTTACTCCAGTAGGGAGCTGGAGTAAAAGTTGTGGCCCAAGGCATGTAACAGCACGTCATGAATTAGCAGCCTTCACCACGTCCTGTTGCGCCCCTATCAGACCCCAGATCTGCCCATTTTGAAAATGTCAAAAAGTCACAATATTTCTACACCACTCTACACTGCACACAAATTTTGAAACTTTGCAAAGTGTTTTACACCAGAATAATCGCTTTGATGAATTGATGAACACGTGTAGAGTGAAGTCAAGCCGGTGGAGACAGCGTGGTGTTTTGTGTGTGGTGAGCTTTCTGCTAAAAAATCTTCAGTCCTGTCATTCTACCTTAAAATGGTTGTACCAAGTTTGAAAGTTAATCCCTATTTATAGGACCATAGGATAGGGCATAACTATCTTATTACTGGGGTCTGACCACTGGATGGAATTTTGTTGTTAATGGAGTTGTGGTCAATTTTGCGCACCTCCACTCCATTCATTATTAGTAGGACTATCAGAGATAGCGGAGTAAAGCATTCCCCTAGTCTTTGGCACACACATTAAAGTGCATATGATCGACCATCACTCCATTTACATGGGCTTTTCAGTGATGCAGTCATAAGAATTGGTGGCAATCCCAACCAATGATCAGGAAGTTATCCAAAATCCTATGGAATATCTTATACAAGTCTTTTAATATTAGGATGGACAAAATACATCTCTTTATGGCAGCAATTTTCCATATTGCCTGCAGCTTTTTTCAGCAGGATAGCATACTCTGCTGCAACAGAAGGACAGTAAATCAATCATGTAAGGGATACAGTGAATTTCCAAAGAGGTGAATAAGTCCTTATTATTAAAAATTATTCCTTTATTAAAACTATTAAAAGAAAAAGGAAATAAACTTGATAATTCCTATCTAACAATTCAACACGTCTATGCGGTGAACAAATAATATTAAATTAATACGTCACAAAAAAAACAGGACTGAAAACAAGATCAGGTAGGGGGGGTGTCCTTAAAATTTTCCCTCAATGATTCATCCTAAAGATAAGCCCTGCGTGATTACGGAGGTTGGCACCCTAGATAAAGTACGCATGTTATGGCGGCCCCGCTCATGGTCGACAGACCCTAGCTGACTATAGGTAGTTCTAACTAAATTAAGTCCCCAATGGCAGTGTACCTGAAGAAAGAGGACAGGGCATCCAACAATAAGGAGCAAAGTCTGGTCCTACCCAATTTATAGTCAGGTGTACAGTACAGACCAAATGTTTAGACACCTTCTCATTTAAAGATTTTTCTGCATTTTCAGGACTATGAAAATTGTACATTCACACTGAAGGCATCAAAACTATGAATTAACACATGTGGAATTATATACTTAGCAAAAAAGTGTGAAACAACTGAAAATATGTCTTATATTCTAGGTTCTTCAAAGTAGCCACCTTTTGCTTTGATTTCTGCTTTGCACACTCTTGGCATACTTTTGATGAGCTTCAAGAGGTACAGTCATGGTCAAAAGTTTTGAGAATGACACAAATATTATATTTTCACATGATCTGCTGCCCTCTGGTTTTTATGTGTGTTTGACAGATGTTTTTATCACAGATAGAAATATAATAATTGCAAACATATGAGTAACAAAAGCTTATATTGACAGTTAGAATGAGTTAATGCAGCAAGTCAATATTTGCAGTGTTGACCCTTCTTCTTCAGAACCTCTGCAATTCTTCCTGGCATGCTCTCAATCAAGTTCTGGACCAAATCCTGACTGATAGCAGTCCATTCTTGCACAATCAATGCTTTCATTTTGTCAGAATTTTTAGGTTTTTGTTTGTCCTCCCGTCTCTTGATGATTGACCACAAGTTCTCAATGGGATTAAGATCTGGGGAGTTTCCAGGCCATGGACCCAAAATCTCTATGTTTTGTTCCCTGAGCCATTTAGTTATCACCTTTGCTTCATGGCAAGGTGCTCCATCATGCTGGAAAAGGCATTGTTGATCGCCAAACTGCTCTTGGAGGGTTGGGAGAAGTTGCTCTTGGAGGACATTCTGCTACCATTCTTTATTCATGGCTGTGTTTTTAGGCAAGACTGTGAGAGAGCCGATTCCCTTGGCTGAGAAGCAACCCCACACATGAATGGTTTCAGGATGCTTAACAGTTGGCATGAGACAAGACTGGTGGTAGCGCTCACCTTGTCTTCTCCGAATGAGGCGTTTTCCTGATGTCCCAAACAATCGAAAAGGGGATTCATCAGAGAAAATAACTTTACCCCAGTCCTCAGCAGTCCACTGCCTGTAACTTTTGCAGAATATCAGTATGTCCATGATGGTCTTTCTTGGGTGACCTGAAGCCTTTTTGGCAACAATGGAACCTCTCTCCTTGAAGTTCTTGACGATGCGATAGATTGTTGACTGAGGTGCAATCTTTCTAGCTGCAATACTCTTCCCTGTTGGGCCATTTTTGTGCATTTCAATGATGACTGCACGTGTTTCTTTAGAGATAACCATGGTTAACAGAAGAGAAACAATGTGTCAAGTATAGTGTACAGTTCCTATAGCGTCTTGTGCTTGGGTGCGAGGAAAACACAGGAGACATAGGTTGAAATGAAATGACTTGTATTACTTCATACAAGCATGCTGAAAAGTTCACACAGTTTGCAGGAACAGCGACAGGAGACACAGCAGGCCAGAGTAACTTTAAGCACTACAATAAATCTCCAAAGCAGGTTCAGGATCTCTTCTCTGTACCGTAATTCCTCTGCAAACATGGATTCACCAAACAGCAGGTTTCCAGAGTCCAAAAGTGTTCCAATGTTCCTCAGTAGGGAATAGCTGGAGTACAAGTCCAAGGCTCCCAGGAGTCAGGTCACAGACTGACTGAGGCTTGATTCAGGAGCACTGATTGTTCAGCTGAGGCAGCTTAAGAAGCAAGAGGGAAGAATCAGGGCGGGAACATGAAAACTGGAAACTCCATATTAACTGAGGGCAAGAGCTGCAGAAAGACAGAAAGCAAAATGGCCGACGGAAAACTGAGTTTCAAGGAACATGTCAACAGAGATAAAGAACCTTACACAATGATGCCAAGCACCAGACTCCTTTTAAAGTGTCCAGTGGTGTCATTCTTACTTAATCATGACAGATTGATCTCCAGCCATGTCCTCATCAACACCCACACCTGTGTTTATGGAGCAATCACTGAAAAGAGGTTAGCTGGTCCTTTTAAGGCAGTGCTGCAATGATGTTGAAATGTGTTTTGGGATAAAGTTCATTTTCTAGCCAAATATTGACTTTGCAAGTAATTGCTGTTAAGCTGATCACTCTTTATAACATTCTGGAGTATTTGCAAATTGCCATTAGAAAAAGTGAAGCCGTAGACTTTGTGAAAATTAATATTTGTGTCATTCTCAAAACTTTTGGCCATGACTGTAGTCACCAGAAATGGTCTTGCAACAATCTTGAAGGAGTTCCCAGAGATGCTTAGCACTTGTTGGCCCTTTTGCCTTCACTCTGCGGTCCAGCTCACCCCAAACCATCTCGATTGGATTCAGGTCTGGTGATTGTGGAGGCCAGGACATCTGGCATAGCACCCCATCACTCTCCCTCTTGGTCAAATAGTCCTTAAACTGCCTGGAGGTGTGTTTGGGGTCATTGTCCTGTTGAAAAATAAATGATGGTCCAACTAAACGCAAACCGGATGGAATAGCATTCCGCTGCAAGATGCTGTGGTAGCCATGCTGGTTCAGTATGCCTTCAATTTTGAATAAATCCCCAACAGTGTCACAAGCAAAGCACCCCCACACCATCACACCTCCTCCTCCATGCTTCACGGTGGGAACCAGGCATGTAGCGTCCATCCGTTCACCTTTTCTGCATCGCACAAAGACACGGTGGTTGGAACCAAAGATCTCAAATCTGGACTCATCAGACCAAAGCACAGATTTCCACTAGTCTAATGTCCATTCCTTGTGTTCTTTAGCCCAAACAAGTCTCTTCTGCTTGTTGCCTGTCCTTAGCAATGGTTTCCTAGCAGCTATTTTACCATGAAGGCCTGCTGCACAAAGTCTCCTCTTAACAGTTGTTGTACAGTCATGGCCAAAAGTTTTGAGAATGACACAAATATTATATTTTCACATGATCTGCTGCCTTCTGGTTTTTATGTGTGTGTTTGACAGATGTTTTTATCACAGACAGAAATATAATTGCAAACATATGAGTAACAAAAGCTTATATTGACAGTTAGAACGAGTTAATGCAGCAAGTCAATATTTGCAGTGTTGACCCTTCTTCTTCAGGACTTCTGCAATTCTCCTTGGCATGCTCTCAATCAACTTCTGGACCAAATCCTGACTGATAGCAGTCCATTCTTGCACAATCAATGCTTTCATTTTGTCAGAATTTTTAGGTTTTTGTTTGTCCACCCGTCTCTTGATAATTGACCACAAGTTCTCAATGGGATTAAGATCTGGGGAGTTTCCAGGCCATGGACCCAAAATCTCTATGTTTTGTTCCCTGAGCCATTTAGTTATCACCTTTGCTTTATGGCAAGGTGCTCCATCATGCTGGAAAAGGCATTGCTGATCGCCAAACTGCTCTTGGAGGGTTGGGAGAAGTTGCTCTTGGAGGACATTCTGGTACCATTCTTTATTCATGGCTGTGTTTTTAGGCAAGACTGTGAGAGAGCCGATTCCCTTGGCTGAGAAGCAATCCCACACATGAATTGTTTCAGGATGCTTAACAGTTGGCATGAGACAAGACTGGTGGTAGCGCTCACATTGTCTTCTCCGAATGAGGCGTTTTCCTGATGTCCCAAACAATCAAAAAGGGGATTCATCAGAGAAAATAACTTTACCCCTGTCCTCAGCAGTCCACTGCCTGTACCTTTTGCAGAATATCAATCTGTCCATGATGTTTTTTCTGGAGAGAAGTAGCTTCTTTGCTGCCCTCCTTGAGACCAGGCCTTGCTCCAAGAGTCTCCGCCTCACAATGCGTGCAGATGCAGTCACACCTGCCTGCTGCCATTCCTGAGCAAGCTCTGCACTGCTGATAGCCCGATCCCGCAGCTGAAACACTTTTAAGAGACGGTCCTGGCGCTTGCTGGTCTTTCTTGGGCGCCCTGAAGCCTTTTTGGCAACAATGGAACCTCTCTCCTTGAAGTTCTTGATGATGCGATAGATTGTTGACTGAGGTGCAATCTTTCTAGCTGCGATACTCTTCCCTGTTAGGCCATTTTTGTGCATTGCAATGATGACTGCACGTGTTTCTTTAGAGATAACCATGGTTAACAGAAGAGAAACAATGATGCCAAGCACCAGCCTCCTTTTAAAGTGTCCAGTGGTGTCATTCTTACTTAATCATGACAGATTGATCTCCAGCCATGTCCTCATCAACACCCACACCTGTATTAATGGAGCAATCACTGAAAAGAGGTTAGCTGGTACTTTTAAGGCAGGGCTGCAATGATGTTGAAATGTGTTTTGGGGGATAAAGTTCATTTTCTAGCCAAATATTGACTATGCAAGTAATTGCTGTTAAGCTGATCACTCTTTATAACATTCTGGAGTATATGCAAATTGCCATTAGAAAAAGTGAAGCAGTAGACTTTGTGAAAATTAATATTTGTTTCATTCTCAAAACTTTTGGCCATGACTGTAGAGATGTGTCTGCTGCTAGAACTCTGTGTGGCATTGACCTGATCTCTAATCTGAGCTGCTGTAAATCTGCGATTTCTGAGGCTGGTGACTCGGATAAACTTATCCTCAGAAGCAGAGGTGATTCTTGGTCTTCCTTTCCTGGGGTGGTCCTCATGTGAGCCAGTTTCTTTGTAGAGCTTGATGGTTTTTGCAACTGCACTTGGGGACACTTTCAAAGTTTTCCCAATTTTTCAGACTGACTGACCTTTATTTCTTAAAGTAATGATTGCTACTCGTTTTTCTTAACTGCTTTTTTCTTGCCATAATACAAATTCTAACAATCTATTCAGTAGGACTATCAGCTATGTATCTACCAGACTTCTGCACAACACAACTGATGGTCCCAACCCCATTTATAAGGTCAGAAATCCCACTTATTAAACCTGACAGGGCACACCTGTGAAGTGAAAACCATTTCCAGTGACTACCTCTTGAAGCTCATCAAGAGAATGCCAAGATTGTGCAAAGCATTCATCAAAGCAAAAGGTGGCTACTTTGAAGAACCTAGATATAAAACATAATTTCAGTTGTTACACACTTTTTTGTTAAGTATATAATTCCAAATGTGTTAATTCATAGTTTTGATGCTTCAGTGTGAATTTACAATTTTAATAGTCATGAAAATACAGAAAAATCTTTAAATGAGAAGGTGTGTTCAAACTTTTGGTCTGTACTGTATATATAACCCCCGATATTAATAAGTGCTCAAACAACAACACAATACAGTGTATGTTGAGTGGAGAATGTATCTATGCATAGAATAAAGTGCAAATTGTGCTTAATTCAACTAATATATAAGTATACACATGTAACCTTAAACCCATGTGGGGTGATAGAAAATTAGCTAAACTGGGTCCAGACCAGATGCAAAGAGTTATTTCAAGAAGTAGGATCCCATATAGCTACCAAAGTGTCGTAACCTCAAGTTGTTTCTCCATTCATACAGGTCCATCAGGAGGAATTAGGAGGTAGCCCATAATAGGGAGTTTTCTGGAGTCATGATGCCAAACTTGGAATATTTCTGTCCATAGTGGGAGGCATTTGTATTCTCCCAAGAAAGATTAAAAGCACAAGAAGTAGAGGATTAGATAGAAAGAGTCATATCCGCATGAATGTGCTGCTATGTCCTAGCAAGTTCTATTTGCCAGAGACCGATGTCTCCAAAACTGCACCTATTAACAAATTACTTAAAGGGTATATAAACCCTATTTAATGGATGTGATAAAACTTGACTTTTATTTAAGTTGAATAAAACATGTTTTTTTCTATTAAAAAGTAATCCTGTATTTTTCTATGTTCAATGGGATTCTGAGGATTACGGAACCCTTGCCTATCGTCTAATTATCCTAAACACATTGCTGAGGCTCTGCTGTCCTAGCTAAAGCATGGCTGCTATCCAGTAATTTATGTAGCACTATCAGGGTAAGTATGGTTAGTAGTAGATACAAGAAGTACTAAAACTAATTAAAAGTAATTCATAGCCTTCACAGCAAGTTTTGCCTAGATAGGCTTCCTCAGGAAGCTGAGGCTATAATATTAGTTTATTAGTTTTATAATATTATAGCCCCAGCCCTCTGAGATAGCCCCCCACTTCCAGGCTACCAACATCAGTCCTCAGCCGCCCCAGACATGACGCATCCGTAAGATACATTAAATCTGGTGCTTAGCCTAGCTTTACCCACTTGTCCTGGTGCAGTAGCAAGTGGGGTAATAGTATTGGGTATAATTTCAGCTTTGTTTAGGCAGCTTGACTTCAAGCCCATGAGTTAGTAATGGAGAGGCGTCTATAAGATGACTCCATTACTAACCCCCTAGTCAAGTTGTAAAAAAAAAGTCAGAATAAAGTCTTTTACTTGAAATAAACTGTACTGCTTTTCCTAGGCACCTGTACGTGTCACACGGGCACATGGACAGCACACGGATGTGACACACGGACAGCAAAGGGATACGCAGATGTCACATATGTACTTATGGATGGCACCATGGATCTCACTGGTACTGATTTTTCCACTACAGGAATCACCAGGACATGTGAAGGAAGCCTTAAACAAGGTTTATTTTCCCTTTTGATTATTTCTTAATTTTCATCACTGAAGGGCTGTCTTACCCGCTAGTTGGTTAAAACCGGCACCTACACCCGTAGGGGGGCACCATAACTTGCTTGCTTTATCTATAGTGCCAACCTCTGCATTTAGGCAGGACTTATCTTTGCATTATTGAGGGTGCATTATTGAGGGAAAATGTTCGGACACCCCCGCCTGATCTTGTTTTCAGTCCTGTTTTATATGTGACATATTAATCGAATATTATTTGATCACCACATAGATATATGTGTAAATATTAATTGGATATGAATTACAAATGTATTTCCTTTTTCTTTTAATAGTTTTAGTAAAGGTATATTTTTTAATAATAGGGATTTATTTGCCTTATTAGAAGTAATGTGCCACAATGTAAATAAAAGTTCAGGAAGGATTTGAGGGACATTAGATAAGGTGTTGACTTAGTTTCCAAATTCTCCAAATCCAAATGCAATCGATCATACATGGGATGTGGTCAAAAAGCAAGTCCAGTCAATCAAGCCCCCACTTACAGTATCTAAAGTAAACATGGTAGGTCCCCTTATGACCGTGATCATTACCTTTCAGTCCTTTTTTTAGGTTTTCCAGAAATATTTTTACTGTTTTAATGTAATATATTTCACCTACTATATCCTCACCCATCTCTTGTAGATTGTGAACCCTCGCAGGCAGGGTCCTTTCTCTTCCAGTACCAGTTGGTGACTCATTTTGTTTAAGATTGTTGTACTTGGTTTTTGCTAGGTATACCTCTTTTCACATGTAAAGCACCATGGAATAAATGGTGCTATAGTAATAAATACCAGTCAGCTCCCCTCCCACACACAGCCTACTAGGGCTTATGGGTCTTTGAAATGTAAATCCATAAACACCTCTAAATCTCCTGTTGCTGCATTCTCAAAAAATAGTATTTTTATTCATATGCAAATGATATGTTAAGTGCTCTGGTCATCACAGAGCACTTAACAAGCATCTGCATCCTGAGGTTGCTACCCACCCAGCACCAACCTTTTTAGCTTGATTGATACCTCATTGTCTTATTTATTGGCCTGGTGCCTGACTTCACACAGCAGTAAGTTTTTAATCAAGCTAAAGAATAGTTGGATATGCCACTACTATGGTTTGATATACAGTGGCATGTAAAAGTTTGGGCACCCCTGGTCAAAATTACTGTTATTGTGACCAGCTAAGCAAGTTGATGATCTCTAAAGGGCCTAAAGTAATAGATGACACATTTTCTTTGTATTTAAGTAAAAAAATAGTTCATTTTACATTTTAAAAATTACCAAAAGAAATATTAGTAGATGCACAAGTTTGGGCATCCTTAGAGATGTTTTTAGTCTTATGGCTTGTTCATCATTAGGAAAGGCCAGGTGATGCAAATTTCACAGCTTTATAAAAACTCAGCCTCCTCTAATCTTATGCCAAAGACAGCACCAATGGGTTATTCTAAGTAGCTGCCTAGCACCCTGAAAATGAAATTGTTGGATGCCCACAAAGCAGGAGAAGGCTATAAGAACATAGCAAAGCGTTTTCAAGTTGTCGTTTCCTCTGTTCGAAATATAATTAAGAAATGGCAGTTAACAGGAACAGTGAAGGTCAAGATAAGGTCTGGAAGACCAAGCAAAATTTCAGTGAGACATATTCGTAGGATTGCTAGCAAGGCAAATCACAACCTTGCTTGACTGCAAAAGACTTCAGAAGATTTAGCCGACTATAGAGTAGGGGTACATTGTTCTACTGTTCAGAGACATCTGCACAAATATGTCCTTCATGGAAGAATCATCAGAAGAAAACTTCTCCTGTGTTCTTACCATAAAATTCAGCATCAGAATTATGCAAAAATCATCTAAACAAGCCTGATGCATTTTGGAAACAGGTCATGTGGACCAATGAGGTTCAAATATAACTCTTTGGCCACAGTGATCAAAGGTATGTCTGGAGAAAAAGGGTACAGAATTTTAGGAAAAGAACATCTTTCAATCATTAAGCATGGGGATTGGGTTGTGTTGCAGCCAGTGGCATGGGGAACATTTCATAAGTACAGGGAAGAATGAATTCAATGAAATTTCAACAAATTCTTGATGTAAAAATAACACCATCTGTAAGAAAGCTGAAGTTGAAAAGAGTATGGCTTTTACAAATGCATAATGATCCTAAACAATAATAATTATACGGATGTAGCGAGGAGGACAAGGATTTGGAGATATA
>JARQOD010000003.1:315155703-315207861 GCA_033576555.1 Oophaga sylvatica
TTTCATGGAAGGACTGCTGTCCGGAGGAGGAACCAGAGGCAGGAAGGGTCACCAAGCAGAGTTGAAGCAATTGGATCACGTCAAGTACTGAATGTTAAAACAGGTGGATGGTCAAAATACAAATTGGGGATAAAGAACAGGAATAATCAGAATGAACAAACAAACAACAGCACAGTACAGCAATATACACCAGGATAGCAATGCTATTGACTGTCAGTGGAGTCAGAGCTTCATGGGTTTAAATAGCTGACTGTCTTACCCAGGGCTCTAAGGAAGGAGCAATGAAACCTAGACTAAAATTGACCCCATAGCTTCCTATGGGGAGGGAGTACCAGGAAAAAAATAGGACATGAACTGTTATGGAGCGCAAGAAATAAAGGTGAGAATCGGCTCAGATGTGCAATTTGTAGCCCCAGCATTAGAAAATGTTTAATCAAAGAGCAAGTCACTTGAGGCAGTTTGTTGGATTATTTTATTTCCCTTTATTTCAGCAATATGAAAATATATTAAAATAGCACTATGTTGCAAATTGTTGGGATGAGGAAGGGTTACACTTGTAATGCTTTCTTCTTTCTGATATGTTGCTATGGCTGAGTGATCATTCCATTTTTTAAAAGCTTTTGTTTTGTTTTCTGGCAATATCGTTATATTTATTTTCATTAAGATGTTTATCGGCTAACTTAATTTTGCTCTTGCAGTTCTATTGCTATAGTCTGTAAGTTTTGCATTAATACAGTGTCTTGACTTTTCAGAAATCAGGTTTGTGTACGTGGTGTGCTATACATGCATTTGTTGTCGGAGCACGTGCTGCTTGTACGTTTTGTACTTTTTGTATCCAGACAATCAAACATCACACATAAGGATTGATTAACACTGCAAGAAGGAATAAACTAGCAGCTTCTATATGTGGCCTTCAGTAATGAGGAGTAATTTGACTGCCAGGAAATAGAACCATGAATATAAAAAAGTGATAATGATTTTTAATCAGAACGAAGGCTGAGGATCATATTTACTACAGGATATTAATCTTTAAATACCGGTTTTCTTTTTGACACTTACAGAAAAAAAGGTAATAATGACAGCATGATTTTTAGGCTGTGTGTCCAAAATTTTGATGTCTAATAAGTGGAAATGGAAAGTAGCAAATGACCTTAAATTGACATTGCTTAGAGTTTATATCCTGAGACTTTAGATATTGTCAGCAAGTGGTAGAAGCAAAAAGTGTAGTATTAATAAGTTCTTTAATATTTCATTCTATAATAATTAAACTTTATTCTTTTAAAGAGTTTGTCCAGGATCAACAAAAAGACTTACCAGCAATTACTCTTTGGATAGAATGAAATCTCAAAGATACATACAGTGCAGCCAATGTGATTTTATAAATTATTCACTCTATACTAACCTTTTCAGGACCAAGAAATGTTTCATTATTGCACTCTCTTTTATTCCTTCCCTTCTTCCCAGAGTGTCATACCCTTTTTTATTTTTCAGCCAACATAGACGTAGAGGGCTTATTTTTGGTGGGACAAGCTGTAGTTTTGAAAAACCATCATTCATTGTGCCATAAAATGTACTGAAAAATGGGAAAACAGGGATGAAATGGTAAAAAAATGAAATTTTGCCAATGCTTTTGGGGTTTGCTTTTACGGCATTCATTGTATTGCAAAAATGACCTGGAAATATGATTTTTCAGGTTAATTTTTTTAAAAATAAATGTTTGCTTTTCCAAGACCTATATTGTTCTGTTGATGGAGCTGAGCTAGGGCTTACTTTTTTGTGTGGTGAGATGCTGTTTTTATTTATAACCCTAACTGTAGGGGTTAATTATTTTTATATTTTGATAGATTAGATGCGGTGATACCAAATGTGTTTTTTTTATTACTATTATCTTTTCCTTATATTTAATGTTGTAAGAGTAGTGTAATTTGAATGTGTGTATATATATTATTTATTATTCTTTCATTTATTTTTTTATATTTTTTTGGTCCTTCAAGGAACTTGGAATTGCAATTGTTTGTTTGCTTACACTATATACTGCAGACTGCATAACGGGAGACTGACTGGAGCTGTTACGCGCAAGTACTGGGATACATTTTATTTAAATGAGGAGGAGTGCTTCTTTAAGCATAAAAATAAATAAATGCGATTTTTTTAAACACACCCCAATAAAGAAGTTGTCCATTAATTTAATAACCTCTTGATTTAAACAGTGACCTATGTAAAATATAAACAGTATATACTCACCTCTTAGACAAGCGCTGAGTCTGCAGTAACTCTTGTGGAATTGTTATGTCCCATGAATGATGCCAGAATATAGCAGCTGTTGATGGATTGCAGGACTCACAGTTCACTCAGATAAAAAACAGAGTTCACGTGACATGACGATGTCATGTGAGCGACCTCAGAAACTACTTGGACTCCGATAGAATGGCGCAGGTAAAAGAGGGTAGTACGTGGTGTTTTTACTTTCTATGGGGCACTGTTTCTTTTAAGAACTTGTTGCCTAAATAGTGGACAACCCAACACTCTTAGCATATTGTAAACAATGATGGGTGGCAACTTGCAAGCAAAACTATCAGACCTGTAGCTCTGTAACAATGTAATATGGAGATCCACATCATGTATAGATCACAAGCCACACTGCGGTTTAGACCCAAATAGGTGAACAATTCTGCTGTAGCAGGAGGTCATATTCACAATTCATGAGAGTTAACTCCCACCCCAAGCCATAGAATAAATCCATGTGCTGCACAGTCCAGTACATTAAACAGGTGTTTTACATTATTGCTTTGTCAGGGGGTACAGCAGCAGTCCCACAGACCACATCTCAGTACCAATGCTTTCTGGCTGATGTTTTGGTCACTTTTGAATGTTAGTTGTGCTTTCACACTCGTGGTAGCATGAGACGGACTCTACAACCCACACAAGTGGCTCAGGTAGTGCAGCTCATTCAGGGTGGCACATCAATGCGAGCTCTGGCAAGAAGGTTTGCTCTGTCTGTCAGCGTAGTGTCCAGAGGCTGGAGGCGCTACCAGGAGACAGGCCAGTACACCAGGAGACATGGAGGGGGCAACAACCCAGAAGCAGGACCGCTACCTCCACCTTTGTGCAAGGAGGAACAGGAGGAGTACTGCCAGGGCCCTGCAAAATGACTTCCAGCAGACCACAAATGTGCATGTGTCTGCACAAACGGTTTGAAACCGACTCCATGAGGATGGTCTCAGTGCCAGACGTCCATAGATGGGGGTTGTGCTCACAGCCCAACATCGTGCAGGATGCTTGGCATTTGCCACAGGACTGGCAAATTCACCACTGTCGCCCTGTGCTCTTCACAGATGAAAGCAGGTTCACACTGAGCACATGTGACAGACGTGACAGAGTCTGGAGACGCAGTGGAGAGCGATCTGCTGCCTGCAACATCCTTCAGCATGACCGGTTTGGCAGTGGGTCAGTAATGGTGTGGGGTGGAATTTCTTTGGAGGGCCGCACAGGCCTCCATGTGCTCGCCAGAGGTAGCCTGACTGACACTAGTTACCGAGATTAGATCCTCAGACCCCTTGTGGTGAGACCATATGCTGGTGCAGTTGGCCCTGGGTTCCTCCTAATGCAGGACAATGCCGGACCTCATTTGGCTGGAGTGTGTCAGCAGTTCCTACAAGATGAAGGCATTGAAGCTATGGACTAGTCCGACCGTTCCCCAGACCTGAATCCGATTGAGCACATCTGGGACATCATGTCTCACTCCATCCACCAACGTCACGTTGCACCACAGACTGTCCAGGAGTTGGCGGATGTTTTAGTCCAGGTCTGGGAGGAGATCCCCCAGGAGACCATCCACCGCCTCATCAGGAGTATGCCCAGGCATTGTAGGGAGGTCATACAGGCACAGGGAGGTCATACAGGCACGTGGAGACCACACACACTACTGAGCATCATTTTGACTTGTTTTAAGGACTCCAAATCCAGGCCTCCATTGGTTAATAAATTTGATTTCCATTGATGATTTTTGTGTGATTTTGTTGTCAGCACATTCAACTTTGTACAGAACAAAGTATTCAATGAGAACATTTCATTCATTCAGATCTAGGATGTTATTTGAGTGTTCCCTTTATTTTTTTGAGCAGTGTATATAATAATAATCTTTATTTTTATATAGCGTTAACATATTCCGCAGTGCTTTACAGTTTGCACCTATTATCATCGCTGTCCCCGACGGGGCTCACAATCTAGATTCCCTATCGGTATGTTTTTGGAGTGTGGGAGGAAACCGGAGTGCCGGAGGAAACCCACGCAAACACGGGGAGAACATACAAACTCCTTGCAGATGTTGTCCTTGGTGGGATTATAATCCAGGACTCCAGCGCTGCAAGGCTGCAGTGCTATCCACTGAGCCACCGTGCTGCCCATATGTTTTATATATTTATATATATTATATTTTGAATATATATATATATATATATATACAAAACAGTAAAGGGAATCGTTCCAAAAGTTAGTGCTAACGGGAAAACTGTATAGTAGACAAAAATTAAGAACCTGTGGCACAAAATGTAATAGACTAGAAAAGCAGAGGATTTTATTTCACTAAATTAAGTGTGTAACAGGACCAATGTTTCAGCCAACGCTCGGTCTTTATCAAGGTTATCTGTTAGGTAAAAGCTGGTGATAGTGTAGTCTGAGGAGCTGCTTACATTTTTGTACCAGGAGTGGCATAAGGTCACCAAAAGCAGTGTGAAAGACTGGTGGAAAGCATGCCATGAAGCATGAAGGCTGTGATTAAAAATCATTGTTATTCCACAAAATATTGATTTCTGAACTCTTCCTGAGTTAAAACATTAGTATTGTTGTTTCTAAATGATTATGAACTTATTTTCTTAGCATTATTTGAGGTCTGCATTTAGTTAAACGAAAAAAGTGGTTTGGTACCTTGTTAGCCAGTAGAAAAAAAGATATACAGTGCTCTTAGTGTGAGAAACAAAATAGGAATCTTGTGGGTGTGATACCTTTTAAATATATATATATATTTACAGTGCCTTGTGAATGTATTCGGCTCTCTGGAACATTTCAACTATTTCCCACATTTCATGATGCAAACAAAGATACCAAATGTAAATTTTTGGTGAAGAATCAACAAGTGGGACACAATTGTGAAGTTGAACGAAATTTATTGGTTATTTAAAATTTTTGTGGAAATACAAAAACTGAAAAGTGGGGCATGCAATATATTCGGCCTCTTTTACTTAATACTTTGTTGCGCCTCCTTTCGCTGCGATTACAGCTGCAAGTCGCTCGGGGTATGTCTCTATTAGTTTTGTACATCGAGAGACTGAAATTCTTGCCCATTCTTCCTTGGCAAACGGCTCGAGCTCAGTGAGGTTGGATGGAGATTGTTTGTGAACAGCAGTTTTCAGCTCTTTCCACAGATTCTAGATTGGATTCAGGTCTGGACTTTGACTTGGCCATTCTAACACCTGGATACGTTTATTTGTGAACCATTCCATTGTAGATTTTGCTTTATGTTTGTCTTGTTGGAAGACAAATCTCCGTCCCAGCCTCAGGTCTTTTGCAGACACCAACAGGTTTTCTTCAAGAATGGTCCTGTATTTGGCTCCATTCATCTTCAGGTCAATCCAATCAAAATAATTTAAAATCACCAATAAATTTCGTTCAACTTCACAATTGTGTCCCACTTGTTGTTGATTCTTCACATAAATTAACATTTGGTATCTTTATGTTTGAAGCATGATTTGTGGGAAAAGGTTTAAAAGTTCCAGGGAACCGAATACTTTCGCAAGGCACTGTATTTATGTATATATATTATATTATAAATATATATATATATATATATATATACACTAGATGGTGGCCCTATTCTAACGCATCGGTATTCTAGAATATGTATGTAGTTTATTTATGCATGGCTCCGCTCCCACCCTCCCATCCTTGTATGCATGTCTCCACTCCCACCCTCCCATCCTTGTATGCATGGTTCAGCTCCCCCCTCCCCTCCTTGTATGCATGGCTCCCTATTCCATCCTGTATGCATGGCTCCTCTCCCCCCTCCCCTCCTTGTATGCATGGCTCTGCTCCACCCTGCCATCCTGTATACATGGCTCACCTGTCCCATCCTGTATGCATGGCTCCTCTCCCCCCCCCCTTCTTGTATGCATGGCTCTGCTCCACCCCTCCCATCCTTGTACGCATCGCTCCGCTCCTCCCTCCCATCCTTGTATGCATGGCTCCCCTGTCCCATCTTGTATGCATGGCTGGGCTCCCCCGTCCTCCCCATCTTACTTACCCTGACACCGTCGCTGCACATCCCTGCATCTCTATCCCGGCGCGTCAGCTTCTTTCTGTGCAGTGCGGTCACGTAGTACCTCTCATTAAGGTCATGAATATGGACGCCACGCCTATGGGAGTGGAGTCGCATCCATATTCATGACCTTAATGAGCCGTACTACGTGACCACACCGCACAGGAAGAAGCAGATGCGCCAGGACAGGGATGCAGGGGCGGAAGGTGAGTATGTACGTGGAGGCTGCTGCTGGGGTTTACATGGAGGCCGCCGGTTGAGGTACTTCTGCTGAGAGCCAGCGCCGGTCATCTCCCGGCTACATCGGCACTGACCTCCATGCGGCAGGAGATGACCCGCGGCTACTGTTGGTAGATTAGCGGCTAGCGCTGCTGATCTCCCGATGATAACGGTGGTGTGCATGGTTCAAATCCTGCGCCAATTCACGGCCGGACTGCGCCTGTCGCTGATTGGTTGCATACGGCCGGGCGCGACCAATCGGGGATGCAGGATTTCCGTTACAGACAGACAGAATGAGACGATTATATAAGGGGATGTATATACCGTATATACTCGAGTATAAGCTGAGATTTCCAGCCCATTTTTTAGGGCTGACAGTGCCCCTCTCAGTTTACACTCGAGTCATATACCAGGTGGTCGGCAGGGGAGGGTGAGCGCGGCTGTCACATATACTCACCCCTTCCTGGCACGGTCTCTGCAGCCCCCCTGCTTCTCCCATGGTCTCTGACGCCTGTGTTCAGTGGTCACATGGTACCGCTCATTAAAGTCATGAATATGCACATATTCATGACTTTAATGAGTGGTACCACATGACCGCTGATGGATGGAAGAGCTGCGGGGCCGGAGACAATGAGAGAAGCAGGGGCTGCAGAGACGTGCCAGGAGGTGGTGAGTATGATGGGGAGGACGGGGTGAGCCATGCTATATTCACTTGTCCACAGCTGCGCACCGCTCTGTCATCGCGTCCTCTGGCCGTGACGTTCAGATCAGAGGGCATGATCACGTGGTTAGTGCGTGCCCTCTGCCTGAACATTAACAGCCAGAGGACCCGCAAGACACAGCGGCGCGCGGCGGTGGAATGGGGACAGGTGAATGTCGCAGGTGTCAGGGGCCTGAGCCAGCAGTGACACCGGCACCTGGCCCCCATAGCGCAGCAGTGTCCCCGCCTGCTCAGGACACCGCCACCTGGCCCCCCAGCGACGAGAGGTGAGTATGTATTTTTTTTATTCACAGCAGCAGCATATGGAGCCTATTCTATGGGGCATCTTATGGGGCCATAACATTTATGGAGCAGCATATGGAGCCTATTCTATGGGGCATCTTATGGGGCCATAACCTTTATGGAGCAGCATATGGGGCCTATTCTATAGGGCATCTTATGGGGCCATAACCTTTATGGAGCAGCATATGGGCCTATTCTATGGGGCATCTTATGGGGCCATAACCTTTATGGAGCAGCATATGGGGCATAATCTATGGAGCATCTTATGGGGCCATTATTAACCTTTGTGCAACATTATGTGGGGCGTATTTTGTATGGAACATCTTATGGGGCCATCATGAACTGTATGGAGCATTATATATCCTGATTAAATATGGATATTCAAAAACATTTAATGTACTGATGTCTCAATTAATTTTGCTTTTATTGGCATATATTTTTATTTTTGAAATTTACCAGTAGCTGCTGCAGTTCCCACCCTAGGCTTATACTTGAGTCAATAAGTTTTCCCAATTTTTTGTGGCAAAATTAGGGTGTCGGCTTATACTCGGGTCAGCTTATACTCGAGTATATACGGTATATATATTTTAGGTGCAGTGGATATATAGAGTAATAGGATGCATAATCTATAGGATTATATGATATATGCCTTATTATTTATTACATATTGTGTTTGCTGGTGTTAGGATAAGTTTCTTTTAAACAAAAAAAACTACAATAGTTTGGAAATTTTTCTTTTATTTATTAATGGCATTATCCCCTTCCTCCAGCCCTTTTTTTTTCATTGATCAAGAACAACTCCATAAAGATTATAAAACACCATTATATTTTGTGGGGACATTTATTTTGTATTGTTTTTTTTCTTACATTTTTCTGTTTCAACTTCACAATTTATCAATTTGATTCACGATTTTTGAAGAGTATTTCTGGAGTTGCAATTACATGGTTGACAGATTGATCTGTTTCATCAAGTGTTCTGCTCCGCCTATCACATGTATTGGAAATGTATTTTGAGAAATTTTGGATTCTCCATTTTTTGCAAAGGAATATTAAATTTTGACAGTATTTGCTTTGTACCCCAACTTAAAGCATTATTATTTCCAAAGTGTAATATGCTCTGTAAATATTCAGGGTTTTTTTTGCTATACTTCTGTATATTCTATTATAACTGGTAAGTTATGAACATGCAAAGTTTTACTGCCCTATGTTTAAATATCCCCAGAGAATTTTGCATATCCTTATACTAAACTGTTAGATCAGAACTTTATTGCCAACGCAGCCTTTAACAGCAGTGCAAAGCTTGGATGCTTGATTGAAATTTGATTGGATGATAAAATAATTTTATCTCTGCTGGAAGGATTTCAATAATTTAATTGGGACTTTCCACTGACATTGTAGACAATCTAAGTCAGTGGCATAGCTTAAAGTCTTGGGCTCTAGTGCAAAAACAGGAATAAGATCACTATCTACCATGTGCTATTTATCATACTGTGTCTTCCTACTGCACTTGCTCAGTACAGAGCCAAGCATATTGTAAAGATTGTTTTGAACAAGGTATTTCATCTATATAGGTTCTCATGGGCAGGTATCTGAATAGTGGGACCTCTGTCCTACTCTGACCTTATTCGCATTGAGTTTGGCTGACACAAGGTAAGTGTTATGAACCTGCCTTGGTCCATTAGACTTTCTTGTACTCCACGTTGACTTTTGCAAGTAGCCTGGAGTATTGCCATATATTGTATTTCCTGTGCCTATGTAAGGTATCCAAAGACACACACCTGTGCCATGGAATGTATTAAGACTTTGTTGTGACTCTTTTAGTTGGTGTGTACACAGTTCATGGTAGCAGGCTCCAGGCCATCTCCTGGCTGCTTGTGATTTCCAGTCCATGAGTTACTTGTGTCATGCGTCTGGGTTCTAACTCTTTGTTGTCATTTCTTTAGCTGCTGAGCCACAGCAGTGACACTTTTTCTTTGGTAGTTTAATTTCGGTTATCGTTTCTTTAGTCTTTTTAGGTTAACAGTTGTTTTCATTCGTCTGCCCAAGCACCTTTCGGGTGCGGCTATATATACTTTTCCTCTGCTGGTATTTCCTGCTAGTGAAAGTCTCATTTGTATGTCCAGCCATACTGCAGTTGTTTATACCAGTAAGTTAAAGTCCAGCTAGGGTTTGTCTCTTCTGATTATGATTTTCATCCTGCACCTATCTTCTGTTTCTAGTTTAGGAAATAGGCTGCATGATCTATTGCAATATATATACAGTATATAGACAAATGAACAGTAGGTTCTTAATACACAGAGTCTCTATTCTATTAAGTGCAACAGTACACCATAGGACCTGTAGAGATAACAACCCAACAAGACTCCTGGTCCCAAAAACAAATAGGTAAAACTCTTTATGCCATTTTCATAAACTTGGATAAAAAGAATCTGTCACTAGTAGAGATAGGCGAACCCAACAGTAGAGATCGGGGTTCGTACCGAGCACATAGTGTCTGTGCATAGACCCTGAACACACAGACTTCTGCAGGAAGTTTGTGTTATTGTTCAGGTTCGGCTCCCCGAACATCGGCTGTTTCCCATAGTGTCATCTGTGTGACAGCTGACCTGAAAAATCTCCCTGAAAGTTGACATCATCATAAGATGGCAGCAACAGAAGTTATGATAAGTGATAACAGCGCTGCCTCTTGATGACATTGTGATCTGCAGGCAGAAGGATGATAGTAGCTGCAGAGCAGTGACAGCCGGTTTACTCTTGATGATGTCATGCTTGAGACTCCCCTCAACCGAAACTTCACAGGAGCTTAAAGCGAACCTGTCAGCAGGATTTTACTAAGTAAACTACACTGTCAGGTTGGCAGTGTTTGATTAAAATTATATCTGGGGTGAAGAAATCCATCTTGTGCTTCTTGTGTAATCATTGTTAGAAATTTTCAGTTAATGAGATTCTTGTGCTCCAGGTCGGGAGTGTAGGCCGAGTCTTATCTTCCTGCTTTATCCTGCTCTAAGTCAGAGAATCAAGGAAAGACCTGAGCACAGGCCGCCTCAAAGCACAAACATGTTCCTCATCATAGAGACAGACTGTTTGTGATTCAGGGTGGCCTGTGGGAAGGTCTGTCCTTGGTTTCTCTGGCTTAGAGCAGGAAGATAAGACTCTGCCTACAGTCCCACAGCAGCATGAATCAAAGCCAGCCTGCACAATTACAGCCAAGTATTATTCTCTGAAACACTCGGGCATTTCAGAAAAAACATACTTTAAAGATCCCGTCCGGGACCATAGCAGGAGGCAAAACTAGTGCTGCTCCCAGGGCCACTGTAGATGGTTGACAGCTCTCTCCCTCGTGTATACATAGGGAGAGACCTGTCAATAACCTGGAACATTGCTAGGATAAGCCTATTCTCCAACAGGACTTGTCACCTGTCCACACTGTCAAAACTACCAATTCCTGGTTTAAAAACAACAGTATCACTGTGCTTGATTGTCCAACAAACTTGTCTGACCTTAACCACAGAGAATCTATGGGGTATTGTCAAGAGGAAGATGAGAGACACCAGACCCCACAATGCAGACAAGCTGAATGCTGCTATCAAAGCAACCTGGGTTTCCATAACACCTCAGCAGTGCCACAGGCTGATCGCCTCCATGCCACATCGCATTGATGCAGTAATTGATGCCAAAGGAGCCCCGACCAAGTATTGAGTGCATTTACTGAATATTCATTTTAGTAGGCCAACAATTCAGATTTTCATACGAGTTTCACTTTTTGTATTGAAGAACTGAAATAAATTACATTTTTCGTGGTATTCTAATTTTGTTAGATGCACCTGTACAAACTCTTTGGTAATGTTGTCCTTGTTGGGGATTTTGAACCCAAGGCTCCAGCACTGCAAAGAAACAGTGCTAACCATTAAAATATCACGCTTAACATACAATGGGTCCTATGGAAAGAAGAACCGATTGGCTTTTAATAATGCAGATATTACTGGAATAGTTTGCTGACATCATATTGCATTTTTTAAAAATGACTTTAAAGTCCTAAGTGTATGTGCACACATTAACTATTTAGTGCAGACATTTCTGCACCATTTCTGCATTTCTTAGCAGGTAAAAAAGCTGTGGCAAAATCAAGCATTTTTTCCTGTGTTTTTACTTGTGTTTTTTACTTGCGTTTTTGGTTCAGATTTTTCCCCACTCATTAGTATGGGTGAAATCTGCAGCAAAAATGCTGCAGATTTAAATTTGCACCAAATCTGCAAGTCACAAATAAGCAAGAAGTGCATGAGACTTCAACATTCTCATTCACTTTGCTGTGTAAGATAGTGCTCACTAAATGTGTTGGGGACACTCGCTTGGTAACGGGATTAAAGCACACTGGATCGGTTTTCTCACATAGACAGTCTAATGCAGTTTATTTACATTTCAGAAACCGCACCACGAACAGTCCATTACATCACATCATATACGGTTTTAACTCACAGTCGCTAAACATGCCAGACTCCTTATTTCGTCCAGTTACCGTGGGTTACCGTACGCCGAACAGTTCATCAATGTCCACGGAACACAACAAGCATCAACAGTTTGTTTTAATGGCAGATACTTATCTGCCATTCCATAACCCCCTTGTCTGGCGTTACCTTACAGGAGCTCCTGCTCCACACACTGACTTCTTGTCAATCCTGGTTCCCAGGGAAGCTGCCTAACTGGGATCACTGTCCCAGACAATGCCTTGCTAACCAAGCCACCCGACAGTTCCAGACCCTCAGAAGGATGGTAGCTTCCCCAACGCAGTGCCGTCACAGACTCTGCACATACACGGCATATCCATGTGCTCTTCAGGAGGTCCGTCCACTCATTGGACCTTCCAACACACAGGCCTTCCAGGTACACAGCCTCTCCATGTGCTATTCAGGAATATAGTCCTCACCTAGGACCTTCCAACACACAGGCTCTTCAGGTCCATGGCCTCACCATGTGCTCTTCAGGAAGTTAGGACCTTCGAACACACAGGCCTTCCAGGACCTTGCATCACAGACCATGTGACCAGACCTTAGTCACATTATATCACCGTAGCCACCCCCATAGGTGTGAGGTGTGTGTGGTTAGCCAGTTCCGCCCAGCCCATCGACTAACCCTGTAAGGCCCCCTAGAAACTAAACAAACACTTGTGGGACTACAGGTCCCAGAACAACATTTCGGGCTTACAGCGCAGAGGACATCCTCCATGTCTGCGACACATACCGATCATTCACAATGACACCACTCACTGTCTCACCATCACAGATACCCCTGCGACTGCCATGCACTCCCATGGTCTTAATACGCCTCCATGTGTATCCTGAGGAGAACATACAGCGCCCCCTAGCTATAACATGGGGTTACTGCCTCACATATCCCCCTCTCTGTTCAATCTTGTGGGGTTGAACACTTGCCATAAACCGGGGCCTTGAGACTGGGCACGCGTGTCACCTTGCCCTACCAGTCGAGAGGGCCCAGTCAGTCATCTTTGAGTGTCAGCTCCTAAAATGTAGTCCATCACTGTCATTTTGTTAAACCTCCCCCACTCCCAGCGATCAGTGTGTAGGCCTTGAGCTTTGGCCTTTGGGTCACAGTCTGTTTGTGTCATCAGACCCTTTTTAGGCACACCACAGTTTTCAAGTACACCTCTTTACCAGACCTCTCTCTCCATGACCATCTCCAACAGTTGGTGTGGACGTGAGACTCACTTAGAGTCAAGCCTAATGTCTGGTTTGAGTCTGACCCTTTTTCACTACGTCTGCTACAGGGTCTCCTGCCTATGCTACTCAGCACTGAGTTAACAGAAGAGTCATACTTCTAACCCTTTTAGTCTCAGATTGCATACTGCTAGTTTTTAGAGAACCCCTTTATCTCTCTATACCTCAGGTTGGAAGCTGTCTTTCTTTCTAATTCCTGTAGCTGTACCTTAATCTGCTGTTTTTCCTGTCTCAGCTGCTCTAACTCTCATAGATGCGTCACCCGATATTCAAGGAGCATTCGGATATTTTTGAGACTTTCCACTGAGCCGACAATGAGGAATGGAACTGGAACGCCCGCCAGGGCAGTGGGGATACTCGGTACCGGGCCGCTTCTTCAAGAGGCAGTGTCACGGCAGCAGTGACCCGGTCCGCGACACTGGGCGTCCAATAAAAGGGAATGATGATGAAAAAGGGGAAGGATAAAGAGTTTGTAATAAAGTGTTCTTGACGCCACCTGTGGTACTCTGCAATAAAGATGTTAGCCAACGCTGCAGATTCAGTCCACTGGGACAGTTGTTGAGGCAGCAGAGTTGGTTCAGCCCTCCACAGGCAGGGCTATGTCCCAGGGCAGTTAGGATGTTAGAGGAGATGTTGGTAGTAAGTGTGATTCAGGGCAGGTGACGCAGGAAAGATTCAGAAGACACAACAGAGTGCAGTTTAATTTACCTTTTAATAAGCTGTGCAGGTACAGTTCAGGGCTCAGGTTACAGATGGTTCTGGAGTCAGTCAGCCTGAAAGCAATCTGGGAATCTCCTTAGTCAGGTGGGTTGTGAGGCCTCCTCTCTAGCGCTATACTCTGAGGTACTTGCTGCTGTAAACTCTATTCAAGTTCCTCTCTCTGTCTGCTACTTAGGTAGAACTCCACTCGCATGACAGGCAACTGTAGCCTGCTTCAGGGATCGCTCCTGCCTGGCATCTCCGGCTCACACGTGCTGCTGTGTCGTCGAGTATCAGTTGAGGTCAGAGGATCTGAGGTCTTCTGCCCTCCGGATTCTGTTGCTGGGGCTTTAGTACCCACACAGCCTCAGACTCCGGGGTCCAGTCTCTGGCGCTCAAGCCTGGGGGTGAGCTCAGCTATAGCTCCTGTCCCCCAGCTCCTCTCCACACATTCTGTTTCAGTCCTGCTCAGGCACTAACTAAATACTAACTGCCGGCTTCCGACCAGAGAGCAGCTCCCCAGAAGTCGGGTTAGAGCTCCCCCTGCTGGCCTGGAGCAGGAACTGTGTTGTATGCTGGAACTACCTGATAAGGGGATCCCTTTTTTGCTTCCTGGTATGACATCACTCCCCCCTGGAGGGAGGCAAGGCTACTATGGTAACCGAACTTCTGGGGTGCCACAGAACCATCCCATCTTCACCCAATACCTGGGCTTCGTCATCAGCCGGAATCCTCACTCTCACCACACCAGACTTATTCACGATTTCCTGCATCACTTTTACAAGTCTTCCAATGACTTTCCTCACCAGACTTCTGGGCACTTGAATGATGTCTTCCACAAAGCCCAGCCTTATTTCTCAACAGGATCATCTGTTTTGTGCGGAGGCATTGTAGGTTCATATCCCTCAGGATAGCCACCCACTTCACTATGACTTTCTTAGTCGACAGTATCACCAACTCTATCATCTCTGGTGCCCAGTTCACACTACATGCTTCTACTGCCTTTCTAAAGGCCTCAAGCACAGCTTCCTTGGCACATGCCTCTGGTATGTCTTCGGGTACCTATATCAGCAGCAAAAGATATATATGGGGTGCACCTAACACCATAAATATCTACCCGGGTGCCAGACTATGTCACGCATTTGAAGAGCGAGGTCTCACTCTCTTCCTGGATGTCTCCTGCTTTGCCTTGGACATTCCCATCAAGTCATCTGCCCCGACCAGACCATGTGACCAGACCTCAGTCACATTATATCACCATAGCCACCCCATTGGTGTGAGGTGTGTGTGGTTAGCCAGTCCCGCCCAGCTCAACCCTGTAGCCCCCTTAAAATGAAACAAACACTTGCTGATAAAGTTTAGTGTTGAAAAAAAGTCCTATTCTTTAGAAACAGGTTTTGGCACTAAAAATGCAGCAAAAGAAAAACATGATAATGCTGAAAGAAGTGACATGATCCTTAGTGCAAAAAAACTTGCAAAGCACAAAATCTTGATGACAAAAAAAGCTGTGTCCATGAGATTTCTGAAATCTCATAGACTTTGCTGGTACTGTAAAATGCAGCTGAAAATTTGCATTAAAAAACTCTGCAAAAATGCCTAGTGTGAACTTAGCCTAAAGGTTTCAGTACAGAAATATGACCAAGAGGTGTATTGAACATTTTGACAAATTTCAGCAAATTAATGTTTTCCAGAAATGAATGTACGGTGGGTTTTGCACAGTGAAAATTGTAGTTGTTCCACAAACATGCCATTTCAATGCCTAATATGTTGAGCCCATCTTGTGCCACTGTGTATGGGCAGGGCTGCCACTAGGAATTTCGGGGCCCCATACTGGCAAAATTTATGGGGCCCCCCTTGAGACTCCGCCCAGGCTCCACCCCCCAGTTCCGCATCCACCCTAGCTCCTCCTCCACCACGCAAACCTTCCAAAATCCCTCCGCCCTTTCATGGAAAAACTTCACTTCTGCACCATGCCCTCACCAATGACACATTCAGGCTATGTGCACACGTTCAGGATTATTTGCGTTTTTTTTGCGGGAAAAAACGCGTCAAAAACGCATGAATTAAGCATCCTATCATTTAGAATGAAGTCCGCAATTTTTGTGCACATGGTGCGTTTTTTTCCGCGAAAAAAACACATCTCGGAAAAAGAACCAACATGTTCATTAATTTTGCGGAATTCTAGCTTTTTTGCCGCTATATTGTTGACCTAGAAAGTTTACCGCGGAAAAAGTCCATTTTTGCTCAGGAAAATTCTGCAAACATTCCTGAACGTGTGCACTTAGCCTAACACCAATCACTCGATGAATATGCACCATTTTGCTTGTTTAGTATAATACACCCCATAGTCCTCCATATATTATAATGTGCACCACAGTCCTCCATATTGTAAAGTGCACACCACATAGTCCTCCATATAATATAATGTATCCATAGTCCTCCATATAGTATAATACACTCCTAATAGCCCTCAATATATTAAAATACACTCAGTCATCCATATAGTATAATACACTCCTCATAGTGCTCCATATAGTATAATGCACCGCCATAGTCATCCATGTAGTACAATTCACTTCCCATAGTATAATGCACCCCATAGTTCTTCATATGGTATAATGTATTCCCCATAGTCCTCGATACAGTATAATGCAGCCCACATATAGTATAATGCAGTCACCCTATAGAGCATAATGCAGCCACCCCAGAGCATAATGCAGCCACCCCACAGAGTATAATGCAACCACCCCACAGATTATAATCTAAACCCCCATAGAATATAATTGAGCCCCCTTATATAGTATAATGTAGCCCATCCATAAAATACAATGGAGCCCTACTCATATAGTATAATGCAGCCCCCATAGAATATAATGTAGCCCCCTCATAAAGTATAATGAAGCCCCCATACAATATAATCTAGCCCCTCATAGAATACAATGTAGCCACCTCATAGAGTAAGATGCAATCACCCCTCATAGAATATAATAAATATAATACAGCCCCCCATAGAATATAATGTATCCCCGAATAGAATATCATACAGCCTGCCTCCCAAAGGAATATAACGTAGCCCCCCATAGTATATAACACAGCCACAAAGTATATAACACAGCCACATATATTGTATAACACAGCCACCCTATAAAATATAATATATCCCCCCATAGTATATAACACAGCCCACATAGTATACAGCAGGGCCCACATAATATATAGCAGGGCCCACATTGTATATAGCAGGGCCCACATAGTATATAGCAAGGCCCCCATTTTACAGCAGGGCCCCTATAGTAGACAGCAGGGCCCCCCATAGTATACAGCAGGGCCCCCATTGTATATTGCAGGGCCCACATTGGATATAGCAGGGCCCCCATAGTATACAGCAGGGCCCCCATTTTACAGCAGGGCCCACAATGTATACAACAGGGCCCACATAGTATATAGCAGGGCACATATAGTATATAGCAGGGCCCACATTGTATACAGCAGGGCCCACATAGTATATAGCAGGGCCCACAGTATATAGCAGGGCCCAAATTGTATATAGCAGGGCCCCCGTAGTATACAGCAGTGCCCACATAGTATATAGCAGGGCCCACATAGTATATAGCAGGGCCCACATAGTATATAGCAGGGCCCACATTGTATATAGCAGGGCCCACATTGTATACAGCAGGGCCCACATAGTATATAGCAGGGCCCACATTGTATATAGCAGGGCCCACATTGTATACAGCAGGGCCCACATAGTATATAGCAGGGCCCACAGTATATAGCAGGGCCCAAATTGTATATAGCAGGGCCCACATAGTATATAGCAGTGTCCACATAGTATATAGCAGGGCCCACAGTATATAGCAGGGCCCAAATTGTATATAGCAGGGCCCCCGTAGTATACAGCAGTGCCCACATAGTATATAGCAGGGCCCACATAGTTATATAGCAGGGCCCACATTGTATATAGCAGGGCCCCCAATAGTATACAGCTGGGCCCACATAGTATATAGCAGGGCCCACATTGTATATAGCAGGGCCCACATTGTATACAGCAGGGCCCACATAGTATATAGCAGGGCCCACATAGTATACAGCAGGGCCCACATAGTATATAGCAGGGCCCCCATTGTATATAGCAGGGCCCCCATAGTGTATAGCAGGGCCCACATTTTACAGCAGGGCCCCCATAGTATATAGCAGGGCCCACATTGTATATAGCAGGGCCCACATAATATATAGCAGGGCCCCCCATTTTACAGCAGGGCCCCCATAGTATACAGCAGGGCCCCCATTGGATATAGCAGGGCCCCCATAGTATACAGCAGGTCCCCTATAATAGACAGCAGGGCCCCCATTTTACAGCCCTCATCTCTCCTCCCCCCCCAGGAATGTCCACACAGCAGGACAGATTTATAAAAAAAAAAAAAAAACACTCCTCACCTCATCCTCGTGCCAGCGCTGCTCCCTGCTCCTGTCTCCTGCTCTGCCCAGCACACAGTGAGCGCGCTGTGTCAGAGGCAGAGCAGGGAATGATGGGAGAGGGAGTGTCAGCTGACGCTCTCTCCTCCATCATCGCTTTGAACTGTACTGGCAGACGCCGGTATAGTTCAATGCAGCGGCGGGGGGAGTCGGCGCTGGGGGCAGGCGGGCCTCCCTGCCACACAGGGGCCCCCATAGCGGCTGCGTGATGTGCCGCTAGCTGGGGGCCCCTTGAGGTGCAGGGGGAGCCTCAAAATGTTGGGGGCCCCCGGGCCCGAGCGCAGACCTGCGTGCTCGGGCGGCGGGCCCCCCCTAATGACCGGGCCCCATACAGCAGTAAGGGTTCTCATGCCCTGATGGCGGCCCTGTGTATGGGTCTATGCATTCATGAACTTCTACCCATACAATCATGTTGATTAACCCCTTAGTGACAGGGCCATTTTGCAGCTTAATGACCGGGCCAATTTTTACAATTCTGACCACTGTCACTTTATGAGGTTATAACTCTGGAACGCTTTAACGGATCCTGCTGATTCTGAGATTGTATTTTTGTGACATATTGTTCTTCATGATAGTGGTAAAATTTCTTCGATATGACTTATGTTTATTTATGAAAAAAATGGCAATATGGCGAAAATTTTAAAAATTTTGCTATTTTCAAACTTTAAATTTGTATGCCCTTAAATCAGAGAGATATGTGGCACAAATTACTTAATAAATAACATTTCCCACATGTCTACTTTACATCAGCACAATTTTGGAAACAACATTTTTTTTGTTACGAAGTTATAAGGGTTAAAATTGACCAGCGATTTCTCATTTTTACAACAAAATTTACAAAACCATTTATTTTAGGGACCACATCATATTTAAAGTCACTTTGAGGGGTGTACATGACAGAAATTACCCAAAAGTGACACCATTCTAAAAACTGGACCCCTCAAGATACTCAAAATCACATTGAAGAAGTTTATTAACCCTTTACGTGCTTCACAGGAACTGAATCAATGTGGAAGGAAAAAATTATTTAACTTTTTTGTTTTTTTTTACCAACATTTTAATTCAGAACCTTTTTTTTTATTATTTTCACAAGTGTTAAAAGAGAAAATGAACCTCAAAATTTGTTGTGCAATTTCTCCTGAATACGCAGATGCCCCATATGTGGGGGTAAACCACTGTTTGGGCGCACGGTAGAGCTCGGAAGGGAAGGAGTGCCGTTTGACTTTTTCAGCGCAGAATTGGCTGAAATTGATATTGGACACCATGTTGCGTTTGCAGAGGCCCTGATGTGCCTAAACAGTGGAAACCCAGCACAATTGACACCACTTTGGAAACTAGACCCCCTAAGGAACTTATCTAGATGTGTGGTTAACACTTTGAACCCCCAAGTGCTTCACACAAGTTTATAACGTAGAGCCGTAAAAACAAAAAAGCATACTTTTTTCACAAAAGTGATTTTTTTTTGCCCCCAATTTTTTATTTTAACAAGGGTAGCAAGAGAAATTGGACCCCAAAAGTTGTTATGCAATTTGTCCTGAGTATTCTGATAACCCATATGTGGGGGTAAACCTCTGTTTGGGCGCACGGTAGAGCTCAGAAAAAAAGGAGCGCCGTTTGACTTTTTCAATGCAGAATTGGCTAGAATTGAAATTGGACACCATATTGCGTTTGCAGAGGCCCTGATGTGCCTAAACAGTGGAAACCCCCCACAAGTGACACCATTTTGGAAACTAGACCCCCTAAGGAACTTATCTAGATGTGTGGTGAGCACTTTGAACCCCCAAGTGCTTCACACAAGTTTATAATGTAGATCCGTAGCAATAAAAAAGCATATTTTTTTCATAAAAGTGATATTTTTGCCCCCAATTTTTTATTTTAACAAAGGTAGCAAGAGGAATTGGACCCCAAAAGTTATTGTGCAATTTGTCCTGAGTATGCTGATACCCCATATGTGGGGGTAAACCTCTGTTTGGGTGCACGGTAGAGCTCGGAAGAGAAGGAGCGTCGTTTGACTTTTTCAACGCAGAATTTGCTGGAATTGAGATTGGACGCCATGTTGCATTTGCGAGAGCCCTGATGTGCCAAAACAGTGGAAACCAACCACAAGTGACACCATTTTGGAACGTAGACCCCCTAAGGAACTTATTTAGATGTGTGGTGAGCACTTTGATCCCCCAAGTGCTTCACACAAGTTTATAATGTAGAGCCGTAACAATAAAGCAACAAGAGTAGCAAGAGGAATTGGACGTCAAAAGTTGTTGTGCAGTTTGTCCTGAGTATGCAGATACCCCATATGTGGGGGTAAACCTCTGTTTGGGTGCACGGTAGAGCTTGGAAGGGAAGGAGCGCCGTTTGACTTTTAATCTCAAAATTGTGAGAGCGGATGCCATGTCGGGTTTGGACATGTGCCTAAACAGCAGAAACCCCCCAAAACTGACCCCATTTTGGAAACGACACCCCTCAAACATTTTATCCAGGGGTATATTGAGCAATTTTAACCCACAGGTACGACACAGAATTTGATAACATTAGGTCGTCATGTTGAAAAAGTTCATTTATTCCACAAAAATCTTGTTTTAGACCTGAATTTCTCACTTTTGTCAGAGATTACACCAAAAGTGGACCCCACAATTTGTTACCCAATTTCTTATGAGCGTGGCGATATCCCATATGCAGTCAAAAATTTCTGTTTGGACAAAATGCAGTGCTCAGACAGAATGGGGGACAATGTGACAAATTTGGCTTTATTTGAAAATCCTTCCAGGAATTATTACTCACAGAGGGAGGTATGCTCCTAAAAATACACTGGATGATTATAAAATTTGGTCTTGCTAACAAAACAGTTGTCCTGCATTTGCGTATATTGTAGCAGGAAGAATAAACTGTACTGGAATGATGGGCAAAATGTGGAGGAAAATGCAGCCAACTACGTGGCAAAGCTGAGTTTGTTCCAAAGATGAAAGAACACCAGCAGGGCTAGCATGGCAGACACTTTCAGAGACTGGTCATACAACGTCCTTTTAGCTCCATCAATCCCTATATGAGAGACGAATGTGCCAATAGACGTGGTGCACCATAGCAAGCTCCCACCCGCCAAGGTCAAAACCGCTATATGCACAAAACAACCAATCCCCTACAGAATCTGTGAAGTATTGACTGGAAACAGAGGTTCGGCAAGAACCATACAGTAAAGCCCATAGTGTAGAAGTATGGAACTTCCTCATTTTAGAAATCCTCCAATAAAATGATCTTGCTGCATCACCAACATAAATATAAGTAATAAAATTGGAAGCCAAAGTTTTGTGTAGCAAGACAGTCGTAAAAACAGTCAAAGTTAGATAAATGGTCAAAAATGTTTGTGAGTAATCAAGTCCTAGAATTAATTTTCAGATGACCTGACTTTTCAGGAACATTTGTGGGGTCCACACTCTGGGGTGTACAGACTTGGGTACGTGGACAAGAATTTGTTGGAATAGTATTTTGGTATGTGATTGATCAAGTCCTAGAATTAATTTTCAGATGACCTGACTTTTCAGGAACATTTGTGGGGTCCACACTCTGGGGTGTACAGACTTGGGTACGTGGACAAGAATTTGTTGGAATAGTATTTTGGTATGTGATTGATCAAGTCCTAGAATTAATTTTCAGATGACCTGACTTTTCAGGAACATTTGTGGGGTCCACACTCTGGGGTGTACAGACGTGGGTACATTGACGAGAATTTGTTGGAATAGTAGTTTGGTATGTCATTGATCAAGACCTAGAATTAATTTTCAGATGACCATACTTTTCAGGAACATTTGTGGGGTCCACACTCTGTGGTGTACAGATGTGGGTACGTGGACGAGAATTTGTTGGAATAGTAGTTTGGTATGGGATTGATCAAGTGTTGGAATTAATTGTGGAATGGGGTCAAATAGGATCTACTAATGATATTTTCTATTACGTGTTCCAAATTACTCTACTGGGGCCTCTAAGCAGAAAATAAAAATTATATAAAAAAAAACTAATAATTGTGGGTGGTGTGGTAGGTCTCAAAGCAGGGGGAGATACAAAGGCCTGTTGGGATGGGCATGAGGGGCAATAGTAACGGGAATCACTCCGTTTGCCATGCTTCCTGCAAACCCAGCATTGTTTTTGAGGATACCTTTAGGTGGGAGTGACGGGGACAGGGTGAGAAAAATGGCGCTCTGAAAGTCTCCGGGAATCCTCAGACTCGAAGGCATCCCCAGGTGCCATAGAGTCAAACATGAGGCCCTCAATAATTGTTTCCTGATGCTGGAGGAATGTGAGGGGTCCTTGGGACTTTTTGTACAGGACAAAACTGTTGTAGGTGCCTGTTTGGATGAGATAGATGTTAGGGTTTGAGTTCCTGCTGCTGCACAAGGGGAGTCTCGAACCAGTCCAGCTGTGGTTCCCCATTCATCTCTGTCCACAGTGGAGCCTGCTCAGCTTAGACGTCGGTCCCAGCGTCTCGCCCAGTCTAACAGTGTGCAGAGGATTACTGCTGCTCCTCCAGGCTCTGCTATTGTGGCCAGTACTGGTTAGCGGCGAGCAGACGTCTTTAGGACAAAGTCCTTGTTTTCCCCTTCTGAGCATGCCCAGAGTGAGATCTCTTATTGGAGATCAGGGGTCACATGCTCAGGTACTGCAGCAGCTCCTATTGGTCTGCCAGGAAGGTCCTGTGACTACTGGTGTTCTGGTACAAGTTTCATTGGTCCTTGTTTCTGGCAGGTCCTGTAGCTGTTACTATAAAAGGGTAGCATGGCTGGGCTGTGTTAAAAAAAAAAAAAACCTTCTCACTTCTTTAAGTAAGAGCACGGTGAGGATAAAAAGTAGAATATTTACTTGTATGGATAAAACAAAACTTGTTTAATGTTCATTCAGAAAAAGTGATTACAAAAATGAAGAAAAGTAAGTTCATAGCACACAAAAAGAAGTACAAAATAAAACAAGCATTCAATGGTTCTTACATATGGTCTTGAGGCATGATGTGGTCCGTGTTGGAGATTCTCAAGGTATGAGAGATCTGCCTGAACAGGAATCGGACCGGTTTATATTCTATTTCGATCCATAGACTTACATTGGTTTCTATTTTCTCCTGTCTTATAACCACAAATGGTGATTTGCCGCTAAGTTCGTTCTTTTACCATATTAGAACACCACTAGAAGAACTACTAAACTTATGGAATATGCATTAGTTATTTATATGATACCTTATTTTGAAAAACTTAAGCCTATGGCCTATGACCTTTGGAACCATTTACTACCTCCAAATAGTAACAAATTGACAGTTCTGACAACAGACTTACAATTATGACGACCAGGGAACAGATGTCTCTACCAATGTCCTCAGAATTAACTCATTCATTCACTTACCAGAGTCTCTGCTTGCTAATTGAACATAATGTATATGTTCAATGATCTATATTTTATTATTGAAATATTAATATTTTACAGTCCCCCCTGATTATGATTTAAGAATAGTGTTGAGCGATACTGCTCGATATCTAAAAATATCGGATCGGAATGGTATCGCCGATAGCACTAAATATCGTCGATATCCGATTCCGATACCGGAAGTCCAATGTAAGTCTATGGGAACCAAATATCGACATTAAAAAAAACCATTCTTGCCTTGTTGGTTAATTGTACATGAAGGAAAACAACAAAGACTAATGTAGAATGTATTGGGGGAGGTTGAGGAGACAATAAAGGCATACATGTTTAACCCAATGCATTGGAATAGCATTAATATATTTTTTTTTTGGAAATACGTTTGGATTGACTAACAAATTGACAATGTTGTTAACCTTTTTTCTATTTTGGCAAATATGTATGTTTCACAACTTCCATGCTCTTCACCTTTTTAACTTTTGCCAGTGCCACACTTTCTCCTTCATAATCTTCAGCAGCATCATCTTTCTCATCAAATTATTCTTCATCTTCACCTTAATCTTCTTCTTAAACTTCTTGCTATTCATGTTTTTGTTTACATTACTCATATTGTTATTATTAAACTAATTAATCTTCTTCATATTCAAATTCTTCATCTTCTTCCTCTTCATCTTCTTCATCATATTCTTATTTGTGACAGAGATTCCTGTACTTGTAATCTGTAAAAGTATGAATTTTTCATTCTTCCGTTCTTGCTGTCACAAAAGATTTAAATTACAACAGTATTTGTCCGTGTTCAGTTTAGCCTGCAGCAGCAGGCATTTTCCAGGGGCACCACGAGGAGGAACGGACTCACCCCCATACACTGCTTAGTCTTCTTCTGCTTAGAATTTAGAGCATATATTTTGCTCTTCATTTTGGTCTTATACTTCATGTTCTTCTGCTTTTTGATCTTTTGCTTATTGTTCTTCTGTCTCTTGTTCTGTATCTTGTAGTTTGTCTTAACCTTCTTTGTCCTGTTGGTGATCTTCTTCTGGGTAATCTTTTATTTTTTCTTTGTGATGGTGTTCAGGCTGGTTGGCTTCATGCTCGTCGTCCTTGTTGTCGTCATCTTCTTCTGGGTGGTCTTTAAGGTCGTCTAATTTCCGAGAAACAGCTGACGTTACTGGAACCCTGACGGGTATCAGATGGAGCAAGAGACAATGGAAGTAACGAGGACCAGCTGACTGTGCTGGACCCCGGACGGGTAGCAGAAGGAAAAGAGGCAATGTCACAACCGAGTACCAGCTGACGTTACTGTGACACGGTTGCTAAGCAGGAGGTACCTGTGCTCCAAAGCACTACCAAGGACCAGCAGACGTTGCTGGAAATCGGATACGGAGATGGAGGCACCTAGGCCAAAGGCACTGGGGAGAACCACTTGACGGTACTGGACCCCGGACGGGTAGCAGAAGGAAAAGAGGCAATGTCACAACCGAGTACCAGCTGACGTTACTGTGACACGGTTACTAAGCAGGAGGTACCTGTGCTCCAAAGCACTACCAAGGACCAGCAGACGTTGCTGGAACTCGGATACGGAGATGGAGGCACCTAGGCCAAAGGCACTGGGGAGAACCACTTGACGGTACTGGACCCCGGACGGGTAGCAGAAGGAAAAGAGGCAATGTCACAACCGAGTACCAGCTGACGTTACTGTGACACGGTTACTAAGCAGGAGGCACCTGTGCTCCAAAGCACTACCAAGGACCAGCAGACGTTGCTGGAACTCGGATACGGAGATGGAGGCACCTAGGCCAAAGGCACTGGGGAGAACCACTTGACGGTACTGGACCCCGGACGGGTAGCAGAAGGAAAAGAGGCAATGTCACAACCGAGTACCAGCTGACGTTACTGTGACACGGTTACTAAGCAGGAGGTACCTGTGCTCCAAAGCACTACCAAGGACCAGCAGACGTTGCTGGAACTCGGATACGGAGATGGAGGCACCTAGGCCAAAGGCACTGGGGAGAACCACTTGACGGTACTGGACCCCGGACGGGTAGCAGAAGGAAAAGAGGCAATGTCACAACCGAGTACCAGCTGACGTTACTGTGACACGGTTACTAAGCAGGAGGCACCTGTGCTCCAAAGCACTACCAAGGACCAGCAGACGTTGCTGGAACTCGGATACGGAGATGGAGGCACCTAGGCCAAAGGCACTGGGGAGAACCACTTGATGGTACTGGACCCCGGACGGGTAGAAGAACGCACCCATGAAAATGAAAGTTGACAGGACGCAAGCCGTCCGCAGTTACCGAATCACACAGTCCTACAGTGGGTGCTTATCCTATTCTCACAATGTAAACCGCCTTTATTTACATATCCCACAGCACACATAGGAATCACCTAAACTGCAGGCACCATAGAGTCGGCTAACCCGAATGCAACACGACAGCACAACTTATTGGAGGATAATTTACGTTCACACTGCCAGGAAACAGCTGTCGTGCTGTAACCAGGCTGGCCAGGAGTCAGTACCCCTGCCAATTACTTACGAGCAACAAATCGCGGTGTTGTAGCCCAGGGAGTAGAGTTCAGGTGGTAGAAAGATGAACATAACAGGAGACATGGAAAACGTTGCCAAACAGTTATTTAATCTGAAAACGGACAGGCAAATTCAGGTGAGATCCATGCCTTGTTCATTTTCAGAAAAGTAAGCCGGTCTACATTCTCTGAGGATAGTCGCATGCGACGGTCTGTTACTACACCACCTGCAGCACTAAAGACACGCTCAGATAATACACTGGCAGCAGGGCAAGCCAGCACCTCCAATGCATACTGGCTAAGCTCTGGCCATGTATCCAACTTAGAGACCCAAAATTTGAAAGGGGAAGAGGCATCTGGGAGTACACTTAGAGGGAAAGCCAAGTAGTCTGTCACTATCTTACGGAAACGTTTCTTCCTGGTGACTGGAGCCGTCTCGGATGGTGTAGACCTTGCTGGCGCTGTCACAAAACTTTGCCACATTTGTAACATACAGTTCTTGCCCTGTGCAGAGGCGATGCTTCTGCTCCCTCTTGTTGTAGAGGTGTCTACACTGCCTCGACGCACAGAGCTGCTTTGTAAAGCAGTAGCAGCAGCAGCTCTCTCGGCTGGAATGTACAACAGTATGGATTGCACCAGTGTGTCTTGGTACTCCTGCATTTTACGGTCCCGGTTCACCAGTGTGATGAGGGTTTGTAAGTTGTCCCGGTAGCGAGGGTCTAGGAGGGTGTACACCCAATAATCTGACGTGCTGAGAATGTGGGCGATGCGGCGGTCGTTTCTCAGGCACTGAAGCATGAAATCAACCATGTGCTGCAGACTCCCAACTGGCCAACAAAGGCTGTCCTCTGGAAGAGGCGTCATCTCTGTCTCCTCTGCATCACCCCACCCTCGCTCTACATACTGACTACAGCGTTGTGTACCTCCCTCTGTAGGGATTTTTCCTCCTCCATTGACTCCTCCTCCTCCTCATCCTCCTCACAAAGTGAGCCCTGCCCAGCCCTTTGTGAGGAACCACGTTGCGCTGACTGTCCTGAAGGTAATTGAATTTGTGACTCCTCATCCTCCACCTCTTCCAAAACCTCTTCCTTTAGTGCTTTCAGTGATTTCTGAAGCAGGCAGATAAGGGGGACAGTCATGCTGACTAATGCATCACCTGCACTCGCCATCCGCGTTGAGATATCAAACGCACGCAAAACGTCGCAGATGTCCTTCACAGAGGCCCACTCAGTAGTGGTGAAGTGTGAACGGCGCAAATTGCGAGTTGATTGCGCCTGTTGCAGCTGATACTCCATTACTGCTGGCTGCTGCTCACACAACCGCTCCAACATATGTAACGTGGAATTCCACCTGGTGGGTACGTCACATATGATGCGATGTTCAGGAAGGCGAAATCTGACTTGCAGAGCTGCAATGCGCGATCTGGCCATGCTGGAACGTCGCAAGTGAGCGCACTCTAGGCGGACCTTGTGCAGCAGTGCATCAAGATCCGGATAGTCCCTCAAAAAACTCTGCACGACCAAGTTGAGCACATGTGCCAGACATGGTATGTGAGTGAGGTTGCCAAGGCCCAGAGCTGCCACCAGATTTCGGCCATTGTCACACACTACCAAGCCTGGCTGGAGATTAGCTGACAAAAACCACACGTCGCTCTCCTGCTTGATGGCATCCCAGAGCTCCTGCGCTGTGTGGCTTCGATTCCCCATGGGAATTAATTTCAGTACGGCCTGTTGACGTTTGGCCACGGCTGTGCTCATATCGGTCGCAACAGGTAAGCGTTCACGGGTCCATGTGGAGGTATACCGTGACGGCTCGTGCAGCGATGATTCTGAGGAACTGGAGTAGGAGGAGGAATCAATGTGCACAGACTGGATTCCTGCAATCCTTGGAGTTGGCAGAACACGTACAGCGCCACTGGCAAGATCTGTACCCGGCTCCACAACATTGACCCAATGGGCAGTGAGGGAAAGGTATCGTCCCTGGCCATGGGTACTGGTCCACGCATCGGTGGTCAGGTGGACCCTGCTACTGACGGCGTTTAGCAGCGCATGTTTAATGTTTCCCTCGACATGTTTTTGCAGAGCAGGGACGGCTTGCCTGCTGAAATAAAATCGGCTTGGCACATTATATTGTGGGACTGCCAATGCCATAAAGTTCCTGAAACTGTCAGTCTCCACCAGCCTGAATGACAGCATTTCAAGGGACAGGAGTTTTGCAAGGCCAGCAATCAGAGCCTGTGCTCGTGGATGGTTTGCCGAGTATGGCCGTCTTTTATCCCATGCCTGTGTTACCGATGGCTGTTTTTTGTTCTGGGAGTGTGACGATGACTGTGAACTTGCTGCAGTGGGTGGAATAACAGTTTGTCTATGGACAACAGTGACCGAGGTTCTTCCATGGAGATCCTGTGAGGAAGCCGAACCAGGTGTGTGAGAGCTGGAGGTAGAGGCTCGAACATGACCTAAAGATGTAGGTGCTGCTGTAGGTTGGCCTACATCTCCAGTGTGTCTTTGGAACTCAGCTACGTGCTTTGTCCGTACATGTTTCCACATATTTGTGGTATTCAGGTTCCTGATATTTTTACCTCTTTTAACTTTTTGCTTACACAGCTTGCATTGAACATAGCAAATATCATCTACAAGTCTGTCAAAAAAGGACCACGCAGTGCAAGTCATGGGAGCGCCAATTTTGACAGTTCTAAGAGAACTGCTCCCAACAGGTGCCAAACTGGAGGCTACAGGCAAGCGAGTCTGCAGCCTACCTCTCCCTCCTCTTTGTACCGTTGGGATAATCTCTTCCTCAGAGCTGCTCCCACCACCTTCCTGTTGCTCATGCCATGTTGGGTCTCGGACTTCATCATCTCCACTACCCTGTTCCAACACCTGCTGCTGTTGGATGGTCTGGGCAGCACCATGCTCCACAAAACCTGGCACCTGAGTCTCATCATCATCATAAGATGCGTTCTGCGGTGTGCTGTCCATCGGCACTGGCTCACCCGCCTCTTCAGATTGAGAGACACAGCTGTTGCGCATCACTGCATACTCCCTCTTCTTCAAATTGCAGAATGCTGCTTGCCTGTGCCCGTGTTTGCGAGCCAACAGATTCTGAGAACAGAAGCAGAGACTCAGCTGGCTCCTGTACAGAACTCTCTGACTGCCTGGCCAATTTGACAGGCGGTGAACAGACAGATGGTTGCTCAACAGTGTTGTGTTCCTGAGAGGAGGTGGAAGGAATTGAAGTCGATGCATTGGCTGCCATCCAACCAACAACGGCTTCAATTTGTTCTTCCAGCAGCAGGGGGGCACGCCGAGCTCCTACCAAAGTGCGCATAAAGGAACGCTCATGGGTAAAACTGGTGGATGCTGTGTCACTGAGGGCGGCAGCAGCCACAGAATCCCCACGTCCTCTCCCTGCTGAAACTCCACGGCCACGACCACGTGCCTTACTCACTGACTTCTTCATCTTGGTAGATTGATAAAGAAAGTCAGAAAAGTTATAAGGCCTAAGTGTGGTTATTACGCAGAGACTGAAGTGAACACTGAAACACAACTGTTCACAATCTGTGAAAGGCTACTCCTTTGTCTACTTCTATAGTGTTTGCAACCAATGTATTGTATACGGATGGAAGCGCGTCACACTAATAGATTATATTTTAAATGGAATGGAGCAGAACCAATTGGAGATAAATGAAAAGGATGAGCCACTGAGACACGCTCAGCAGAGTACAAGCAGCAGTGCTTGAACAAGTAACTGGAGCGTGATGTGCACTCAAAAAATAAAAAACACAGACTGAAGTGAACACTGAAACACAACTGTTCACAATCTGTGAAAGGCTACTCCTTTGTCTACTTCTATAGTGTTTGCAACCAATGTATTGTATACGGATGGAAGCGCGTCACACTAATAGATTATATTTTAAATGGAATGGAGCAGAACCAATTGGAGATAAATGAAAAGGATGAGCCACTGAGACACGCTCAGCAGAGTACAAGCAGCAGTGCTTGAACAAGTAACTGGAGCGTGATGTGCACTCAAAAAATAAAAAACACAGACTGAAGTGAACACTGAAACACAACTGTTCACAATCTGTGAAAGGCTACTCCTTTGTCTACTTCTATAGTGTTTGCAACCAATGTATTGGATACGGATGGAAGCGCGTCACACTAATAGATTATATTTTAAATGGAATGGAGCAGAACCAATTGGAGATAAATGAAAAGGATGAGCCACTGAGACACGCTCAGCAGAGTACAAGCAGCAGTGCTTGAACAAGTAACTGGAGCGTGATGTGCACTCAAAAAATATAAAAAACACAGACTGAAGTGAACACTGAAACACAACTGTTCACAATCTGTGAAAGGCTACTCCTTTGTCTACTTCTATAGTGTTTGCAACCAATGTATTGGATACGGATGGAAGCGCGTCACACTAATAGATTATATTTTAAATGGAATGGAGCAGAACCAATTGGAGATAAATGAAAAGGATGAGCCACTGAGACACGCTCAGCAGAGTACAAGCAGCAGTGCTTGAACAAGTAACTGGAGCGTGATGTGCACTCAAAAATAAAAAACACAGACTGAAGTGAACACTGAAACACAACTGTTCACAATCTGTGAAAGGCTACTCCTTTGTCTACTTCTATAGTGTTTGCAACCAATGTATTGGATACGGATGGAAGCGCGTCACACTAATAGTTAAATTGCATGGAGCTGCAAGAATTACACTGAAGGAAAAAAAAAAGAGTCTGTGAGTGACATGTGCAGATGCCTACAGACAGCGTTGCATGCAGAGCAAACTGCAGCGTCACCTGCACTCACACACACCTTGCAGGGCTGTTAAAACAACACTGCAGGCAAAAGGAAGCTTTACACAGCGGTTGGTGCTAGCCTGCCTACAGCACAGTACACTAAATCGCAATCTCTAACTGTCCCTCAGAGTCAGCACAGCAGCGTTCTGTCCCTTACTGAATTCACAGCAAAGTGACGCTAAAATGGCGGCGGCGCCTTTTATAGTGCATTCTGACATCATTTCAGCATCCAATCACAGCCATGCCATTAGTTAACATGACCGCAGCAGTACAGGATGTGCCCACACTTCTTAGGATTCCTCATTGGCTGACTAAAATCACATTGCCTCGCAAAGAATTATGGGAACTTCCGATTCCAGTATTCGATAAGACGAAAATATCGAAACAAATTATCGAAAGGCCGATAAGAGCTAATATCGGCCGATACCCGATATTTGCAGTATCGTATCGCTCAACACTATTTAAGAAATATCATAATCAATCCTAAACTCATTCTTTCACCATTCGTATCACATTCATACTTTATTCTGAAAACCTTGTATCAACATCTGTTTTGAATGTCATCAGAATTTCCAAACGAAAATAAATTTAAATCAGAGAGTTACATTTTTTCGTTTTAACAGCTCTCTTAAAATGTCATCTTCCTTTTTCATTTCTGTCTTTATCTTCTTATGAATTCTCTTAATTTTACACATAATAACTATTTGATATATGATACACAGCAAAACTATAATGAATATAATCACAATCGGATTAGATAATACATTTCCTGCTGCCATTTTCGCTGAAGACTGTGACCAACTAGTTACTGATTTTCCTAAATTTCTCCACCAAGATGAGCCTGACATACTCGTCCATTCATGTTCAATATAATTTAAATTACCCTGCTCATGTCTAAATACAATTTCTGCTTCTTTTAATTGTTTTGTTAACAAATTTAACAAACCCTTGTCTTTCTTTATCTCATTTGTCCACCTATTCCAAGGAAAATTATTTATTTGGGACAAATTGAACTGTATCGGAAGGATTTTCAGATTTCTTGAGCCTGTTGACGTAATATTAATGCTTCCTTCCTTCTTTGTGAGAGTTTTCACATTTCCTTCAATACAATATAAACCTATTGTCAGATTTTCAGCATGTACACAAGATGAAAAGAATGCAGAAACAACTTCTTTTTCTGACATAACTTGGAAACAAATCTTATTAGCGCTTACTGGTGTCACCAAGTCATGTATCGTGTGTACATTCTCAACTCTGGCATGACATGAGGTATGATTATGGAAACATGAATGATAAATGACTTTATCTTGTCCAGGTAAACACATTACCTAAGAAACAAAATTTAAGCATGAAGAAATGTCCAATTGTTCGGTGTTTGTGCCGTTAAATGCAAAATCTGTGTACTGTAAATGATAATATAACAATTGTGTATGACTAACAGGAATTCCCAACAGTTATAGGAACCAGGGTTTCTTCTCTTCCTGACACTGGAATTAGTGATGTTCCTACACAAATGTTCGTTCACATCCTAACCACTTATTTACCCATAAATCTGTATGATTTAATGCAAAATTATATTCTGTAGGCAAATTTCTCATTAATCCTAAAGGTGTAATTCCATTTTGTAATGCTTCTGCAATCATCTTCAGATTGGTGGAATATTCAATCTGAATTTCAAGACATGTTTTGGCTATTTGAGATTCCTGTTCACTTTCTATTAAAGCTAAAGTAGCATCTTGTAGATGTGATACAGAAGATCCCAGTACAGCAGCAGTGTCCAAAACCATCTTTTCAAGAAGTTGATTCAAACTTTTCTGAATCTTCACCCCTTTACCTCCAATATACCCAATATTTTCTAGATCGGATTTAAGTGTATGAATGTCTATACTATTAATTAGCCTTCCCATTGTTCCTAATCCCCCAAAATATCTTCTAACACTCCTCTCTTACTTCTAACCTGTGTTGAAGTTCTTTTCCCAAACCATTGTTCTATTCCCATTTCCATGTTAATGAGATGTGATTGACATTGGGGATATCTAGAAGAGATTTTCCAGTTAGACATGTTAAAAGTCCATATCATGGTCATAAACACTCCATCTCGTAATAGAGGTTTAGATTGGAATTGGTTGATTTGGAAAGGAGTAGATGGTTGAAATCTGGTCTGTGTGCATACATTATCCACTGCTGACCATATATTTACCTTTACATCTTTACATTGTTTGTAATTATTTTTTGTTAAAACGCAACATTGATACAATCCGGAATCCTTAGGAGATGGATTGTCTAGAGAAAAAATAAAATTCTTATTCAACCATCTCACATTACCGGATTGACCTCTGTGTATAACATTTGTTGGACCATTCGAAAAACTTCCCAAAAATAATCTATCTTTGGTCCATGTTAACAGAGATTCTGAAGGTAATTCCAACCTTGTGTTGCATTTTAATAATAAAGGAGACATATGTTCTTGACTATGTACCACTTGTGGTGTAACCCTTACTTCTGGAACTATAGTATTAGTTACTGTAAAAACTACAGACACCTGTACCTGTACTGATTCTCTGGTTATCTGGAAGTTCCAAGTTTTTACCCAATCTTCATCTCCTTCTGTAATGGAAAGTAATGAAGGATCCAAAATTTTTCCAAAAAGTTGTGTCTAGAGTTGAGCGATACTTTCCGATATCCAAAAGTATCGGATCGGAATGGTATCGCCGATACACACAAAATATCGGCGATACCCGATACTGATACCGGAAATCCAATGTAAGTCTATGGGAACAAAATATCGGAATTAAAAAAAACCCATTCTTGCCTTGTTGGATAATTGTACATGAAGGAAAACAACAAAGAGTAATGTAGAATGTATTGGGGGAGGTTGAGGAGACATTAAAGGCATAGATGTTTAACCCAATCCAATGGAATAGCATTATTATATATTTTTTTAAATACGTTCGGATTGACGAAGAAATTGACAATGTTGTTAACCTTTTTTCTATTTTGGCAAATATGTATATTTCACAACTTCCATGCTCTTCACCTTTTTAACTTTTGACACACTTTCTCCTTCATAATCTTCAGCATCATCATCTTTGTCATCAAATTATTCTTCATCTTCACCTTCTTTATCTTCTTCTTAAACTCCTTGCTATTCATCTTTTTGTTAACATTACTCAGATTGTTCTTATTAAACTATTATTCTTCTTCATATTAACCCATAAAGTGTAAAGTATAACCTCTTTCTATGAATTTAATTTCCCTGAATTTAATTTCCATTTAATTTCATTTAATTTCTTAAATAATTCAGGGATGAGAAGAGAACAGGGTGGAGGCAGCAGGACTTTTTGCCGTACACACAGCAAGGGAACAGCTGACATTAGTGAACCCCAGTAACACAGGAGCAAGTGTTGACTGTGCTAACAGAACTTCCGAGCAACAACTGGCGGTGTTGGAGCCCAGGGTCAAGGAGGGTGTAGGCAGAGGCCTAATATGAGATGTTTGAAGTTAAATTTGGAGTTAGCAGCAAAAATTTTTGCCAGACACCCAGCAGGGGAACAGCAGGAGTTACTGAACCCCACAAACACATCAGCGATTGTTTTGATCTGTGCATCCAACACTTCTGATCAGCAACTGGCGTTGTTGAAGCCCAGGGTCAAGAAGGGTTTTAAATTTAAATATTGAGTTATTGCCTTGTTACGTGGCCATTGCAAATGTATGTACTTCAAACTATAAAAAATGAAGTTTTACTAGGACAATAAAATATGAATTTCAATTCCAAGAATAAAAATAAACACCCTTAAAATATAAACGCATATAAGCACATGGCAACAAGAAATGGAACAACACACCACCCAAAATTATTTTTACAAATATAGTGATGTAAATTTAGGAATAAAAGTCCATTTTTGTATTTAGGAATGATGCGTAAGGAACGCTATGTTAAACCATAACATAGTGAAGACAATGGATTTTGTAATAGTCACTCATCATCATCATTGCAAGAAATCTGTGACAGTCACACAGATTTCAATTATTTCACTCACGAAAATTGTTATTTCGGACAGCATTTATTACATGTCCAGCATGGACTCATCAAAGTGATGAGATGACGCAATAATGTACGATAAAAAAAAAAAAAAATTAAAAAAAAAAACATTGTCACAATTTAAGTGGGTGCCTGCAAGTGGAGGTGAAACAAAGGCTACGGATAGCAAAGGTATATACTATGTCTGTTGTAGACAGTGGGCAGCCTCTGATGGGTAATGTCGATGTTATACTGTACGTCAATAAAGGCTGCGGCTGCAATCATGCATTTTTGGCTTGTAGAATGTTGAAGAGGGTAAAAGCATGTCTGGTTGCGCAAGGCTTTATCCTGTAACAATACCTTCCTTGTGTGACGGGTAGGGTAGCGTGTGTCTATTATATGAGTGTCTCTAAAATGTGACTTTACGCAGCCTTATTCTGCCCTAGGGACGCAAAAAATAAGACAGCAGTAATCATTTACTGTATAAAACTCCACCTATGAGCAACAAAACAAGCACGTTCCCTCTTCCGGTTCCTGCGCTGACATGTGAGGAGGGAGTTTGGAGACGCTCCTGAATTTCTCCCAGGTGTCCAAGCATATCGGGCCGATAGGAGAGCATTAAAACCACCCCCGGTCGTGACTTAAATACGGTGAATCGAACCAGTGAAGAACTGTAGGTCGATGCGAACGAATGTGCGATCACATGACACACGTTTATAACCCTTGCTAGACACGAATAACTTTGTAGAATTTTGGAGATACCTGAACCCAGATGGCAGTGAATATTCCTTCTATTCGGCGCCACATGACTCTTGGTCCAGAAGAGATAATAAATTGCTATCACAGGAGCTAGTAAGGGGAGTGGAAGAGGCAGATGTGCACAACGTAGCTATATCTGACCACGCGCCCATATCAGTGACCCTGCCAGATATGGTTCAGATGGGGCCAGACCAAACTTGGCTCTTCTCTACCTATTTGTTAATGGATGAGAAGTTTTGACATCAGGTGAAGCAATGGTGTTTGGAATATGTAAGTGATAATGGAGATAGTAGGGATAGGCCGGAACTTTTATGGGCAGCAGGGAAGGCATTAATGCGCGTGAAACTAATAGGTTATCAGACAACGCTAAAAAAGAAGATAGCAACAAACTACTCGCAGGCTAGCAGGATATTACGCGATAGCTACACGGCAAACAAGACAACTTCATCAACACAGGATAAAAATAGATGTAAGCAGGCTAAGGCTGACTTACACGTATGGGTATATCGACGCGAGAGAAGCAGTAATATGAATTATAGAGCCGATGTATATCGTTATTGTAGCAAATCAGGGAGACTATTAGCACGACTAGCAAAAGGAAATCACATTCGTCATCAACATATTACTGCGTTAACGAATAACCATGGGATCATGAACACAGACCCTTGAAGCATAATCACGATTCTACAAGAATACTACTCAGACTTATATAAGGTGGAACATACGGATAGTGCGGAGGGTCAGACCTTTCTAGATGGAATACGGTTACCATCCTTCACAAACTATCAGCTTCTCCTTTTAAAAAAAACAATTGAGGTGACGGAAGTGACAGCGGCGATAAGTGACTTTAAATCCGGGAAAGCTCCAGGACCTGACGGGTTTACAGCCAAATTATTAAAATTATTGAGTGAGGATATCCCGTCCACATTGGTAGGCACCTTCAATCATATATTGGAGACAGGAGGGTTGCCCATCCATTCAAACATGGCACACATGAAGGTGCTACTAAAACCCAACAAACCTTCACATCTGGCTGGATCCTATCGTCCATTCTCACTCATTGACCAGGATATCAAGCTTTTGTCCAGGATCATGGCAGATCGTTTGAGTAGCATTCTTCCTACGCTGATAGGGCCATCACAAGTGGCCTTTGTTCGACCAAGATCGCCCATGAATAACATTAGGAAAGTAATAGCAGTTGTAGATAAATATCGTTGTCTGACAACATCGAGTCCTGTCATGCTATCCTTAGATGGTGATAAGGCATTTGATAGGGTGAGCTGAAGTTGGTTGCCAATGGTCCTGGACAAAATTGCCATGAAAGGCACGTTTATGACTTTCCTATCAGGTGTCTACGCCAACCACAGGCACAAATACACAACACAGGTCACCTTTCGGCTACTTTCACAATACAGAGGGGAACTCCTCAGGGATGTCCATTATCACCTTTGCTCTTTGATATAGCCCTTGAGCCATTAGTTACACACGTGGAGGATAACACAGTATATGACGGTATAAAGGTAGGGGGTCGGCAGATCAAACTCACATTGTTTGCAGACGATATACTCATTTATATGGCACATCCCAAGACCATCTCAAAGGGCTATTAGACTGGATAAAAAATTTTTAACTAATTCTGTGATTTTGCTTCAAAGACTACAAGAGTGAAATTTTTCAATTGTTAAAGCCTAATCCTCGTGAGCTTTTGTGTGCTTACTGATGGGGGACAGAAGTAATTAAAAACTTTATTTATAACATATCTGTGAATCAAAATAGGACGAGATTCTAGTTCTCAATACAAACTTAACTATGAACCCTAATTGGACAAGGTTGTACGTCAATTGGAGCGGTGGCATGATTTGCCCCTGTCTCTTCTGGGCCGTTGTCACCTTCTTAAGATGATTATTTTTGGAAGGCTATTATACCCGCTTCAGACTATTCCAATCCTGTTACGTAAAGATGATGTTTCACGGATAAAAAAAGCATTGACCAGATTCATCTTGAGGGGAAAATGGCCCAGAATAGCAATACGAAAAATTATGCGTGCAGTAAAAGATGGGGGCCTGGCCGTGCCAAACGTTAGGAGTTATAACTTTTCGTGCTTGATCAGAGTGGGGAGAGATTGGTTTAAGGGGACTTAGTCCTACTCAGATGTATTGCTGGAATCTGGACTGACAGAGGGTTGTATTTTGGTCTCATGTGTTGACACTGTGATTTGTAAACTCCCGGTCATAGTGATCAGCGCTACTACGCGATCAGTAATTGCCTGTAAGGCAAGCAGACGAGCGCATGGGTTGTCTTCTCAGTTATCTAAACACATGCCTTTATGGGCTCACCCAGAATTCCCAGTGGGAGTGACAGACCGCGTTTTTGAGACGTGGCATACTAAAGGTATACATACAGTATTCCATCTCACGCACCTAAAAGAGTGTAGGTGGCTGACATCCAAGGAGATTATGGAAAAATTAAATTAGCCCCCTTCTCACTTTATTGAAACTCTACAAGTGCATTATTTCTACAGAAATCGCCTGCGTAATATTATAGAAGAGGTGGTAGACAATTGATTTGACAAGATGGGAGATATATTTCTTCAACCAGACTGAAGTTTGCTCATGATTTTCCATGATTACTACGACCTGTGATGAGGTCATAGTCACGTGATCTGGTCAGCTGATGTGTACGTCACCTGATGGTGTTTTGTAGGCCTATAAAACAAGGAGCTGTTGTAGTTGTTGTGTGGAAGGAAGGAGTTTGGCTGGAGTAAGCCTGGAACATTGTTTTGTTACTGTGTGGCAGTGTGCACCAGGAAGCGAGTAACAGACCACCCGGAATGTGACCTGGCGGTCTCAGCTGACCTGCAGCCGCTTAGTTAAGCCCGTCACAAGCAAGGGTGAGTCTGTGACCAGTGGTTCTCCAAACTGGAGTGATTTATGTTCTGTTTTCATTTTGTTATATGGACTTTTTGTTGAACTCATGATTAAAATCACTGAACTTTGAAATAAAAGGCTGTGTGTTTGCCTCTTTACTGCGGCCCAGCCCTGCCTACCACAGCGGTTCCCTACAATTGGTGGAGAATGCGGGCAATGCAGTGAGGTCAGGCTGTTTTTCATGCATGACAGTAAATGTCCTGGTTTTAGAAAGTGCACCAAAACCGGCTGGATAACTGTCCGAAGATGGAGAACAAAGTAAAAATGCTAGTGGAGGCCATGCGACAGCAACAGCAGGCTACACAGCAGCAACAGCAGGCTATGCAGCAGCAGCAGGCTATACAACAGCAGGCTATGTAGCGGCAGCAGGCTATACAGAGCAGGCTATGTAGCAGCAGATATTTAATCGACAGCAACAGGAAACCAATAGTTTACTGATGCAGCACATCACAGCGCCGCAGACAGTAAGAGCTGCCCGGGGATGCCATGATGTCCGGAAAGCGGTGCGTACAGCGATCCCAAAGATGGAGCAATCAGATGACGTTGAGGTGTAGCTGGAGATGTTTGAAGGCGTGGCTAAAAGGGAGAGACTGCCCCGGGACCAGTGGGCCGAGATCGTGGCTCCGTTTTTGACTTCAGGACCCGCTAAAGCCTATAGGGACCTACCCCCCAGCAACAGGAGGACTATGAGAGCGTGAATGGTGAGATACTTGCACGTCTTGGGGTAAATGTTTTTTTTCCTGGCCCAGCGTGTACAACAATGGAAGTTTTCCCCTTCCGAGCCAGCTCGGTCCCAGTATTATGACTTGATACACCTGATAGAAAAGTGCTTTCAGCCTGAGGTGTTGTCACCCCGCGATATGCTGGATCGTATAGTGACTGATAAATTCGGGCGAACTTTGCCCCACACCCTTCAAACATGGGTTGGACAGGCAGCCCCTACTGATGGTCTCCAAATGGTAGACCTCATTGATAGATATGGGCCTACCAAGGAGATACAGGGAGAGACTACCCGGAAGCTACCAATTAAATTCACCAAACCTTCACCCACAGCTCGGCGAGCAGAGACTCTGAGGGCCGCCAGGAAGGGTCGGGGAACGAAAGGGGCCCCATAATCTGTTGGCGGGGCCAAGAACCATGACATGTGAGAGCTGATTGCCCCACCTGACTGAGCCCATGGACAACAACTTTGGCTACTATCAGTCTCACTATGCATAACACATGTGTGCAGTGGTCAGTATTACCTTTGCCTTCGGTGGAGGAGGAAAACACCTCTCCTATAGAAGTGTTAGTTGGGGAGATGGAAGATTTGCCACCGGGACCAGAATTGTAATATTTAAATGTGTCAGGTGACAATTTTGGTACGGCGCAACTCCGTGACCCTACGTTGAGTCTATTTGTTGGGGATAACATTTTGTTTTGTAACTGATCATTCCCCTGTGACTGGCAGTGTTGTAGCCCAGGGAGTAGAGTTCAGGTGGTAGAAAGATGAACATAACAGGAGACATGGAAAACGTTGGCAAACAGTTATTTAATCTGAAAACGGGCAGGCAAATTCAGGTGAGATCCATGCCTTGTTCATTTTCAGAAAAGTAAGCCGGTCTACATTCTCTGAGGATAGTCGCATGCGACAGTCTGTTAGTACACCACCTGCAGCACTAAAGACGCGCTCAGATAATACACTAGCAGCAGGGCAAGCCAGCACCTCCAATGCATACTGGCTAAGCTCTGGCCATGTATCCAGCTTAGAGACCCAAAACTTGAAAGGGGAAGAGCCATCTGGGAGTACACTGAGAGGGAAAGACATGTAGTCTGTCACCATCTTACGTAAACGTTGCCTCATGGTGAGTGGAGTCGTCTCGGATGGTGTAGACATTGGTGGCGCTGACACAAAACTTTGCCACATTTGTAACATACTGCTCTTGCCCTGTGCAGAGGCGCTGCTTGTGCTCCCTCTTGTTGCAGAGGTGTCTCCACTGCCTCGACGCACAGAGATTCTTTGTAAAGCAGTAGCAGCAGCAGTGCTCTCGGCTGGAATGGAGAATATTATGGATTGCACCAGTCTGTCTTGGTACTCCCGCATTTTACGCTCCCGGTTCAACGGTGTGATGAGGCTTTGTAAGTTCTCCCGGTAGCAAGGGTCTAGGAGGGTGTACACCCAATAATCTGATGTGGTGAGAATGTGGGCGATGCGGCGGTCGTTTCTCAGGCACTGCAGCATGAAATCAACCATGTGCTGCAGACTACCAACTGCCCAACAAACGCTGTCCTCTGGAAGAGGCGCCATCTCTGCCTGCTCTGCATCGCCCCACCCTCGCTCTACATACTGACTAGAGCGTTGTGTACCTCCCTCTGTAGGGATTTCTTCCTCATCCATTGACTCCTCCTCATCCTCCTCACAAAGTGAGCCCTGCCCAGCCCTTTGTGAGGAACCAAGTTGCGCTGACTGTCCAGAAGGTTAGTGAATTTGTGACTCCTCATCCTCCACCTCTTCCAAAACCTCATCCTTTAGTGCTTGCAGTGATTTTTGAAGCAGGCAGATAAGGGGGACAGTCATGCTGACTAGTGCATCATCTGCACTCGCCATCCGCGTTGAGTCATCAAACGCACGCAAAACGTGGCAGATGTCCTTCATAGAGGCCCACTCAGTAGTGGTGAAGTGTGAAAGGCGCAAATTGCGAGTTGATTGCCCTGATGCACCTGATACTCCATTACTGCTGGCTGTTGCTCACACAACCGCTCCAACATATGTAAGGTGGAATTCCACCTGGTGGGTACGTCACATATGATGCGATGTTCAGGAAGGCGAAATCTGCGTTGCAGAGCAGCAATGCGCGATCTGGCCATGCTGGAACGTCGCAAGTGAGCGCACTCTAGGGGACCTTCTGCAGCAGTTCAGCAAGATCCGGATAGTCCCTCAAAAAACTCTGCATGACCAAGTTGAGCACATGTGCCAGACATGGTATGTGAGTGAGGTTGCCAAGGCCCAGAGCTGCCACCAGATTTCGGCCATTGTCACACACTATCAAGCCTGGCTGGAGATTCGCTTGCAAAAACCACACGTCGCTCTCCTGCTTGATGGCATTCCAGACCTCCTGCGCTGTGTGGCTTCGATTCCCCATTGAAATTAATTTCAGGACGGCCTGTTGACGTTTGGCCATGGCTGTGCTCATATCATTCGCAACAGGTAAGCGTTCACAGGTCCATGTGGAGGTAGACCGTGACGGCTCCTGCAGCGATGATTCTGAGGAACTGGAGTAGGAGGAGGAGTCAATGTGTACAGACTTGATTCCTGCAATCCTTGGAGTTGGCAGAACACGTACAGCGCCACTCGCAAGATCTGTACCCGGCTCCACAACATTGACCCAATGGGCAGTGAGGGAAAGGTATCGTCCCTGGCCATGGGTACTGGTCCACGCATCGGTGGTCAGGTGGACCTTGCTACAGACAGCGTTAAGTAGCGTATGTTTAATGTTTCCCTCACATGTTTTTGCAGACCAGGGACGGCTTGCCTGCTGAAATAAAATCGGCTTGGCACATTGTATTGTGGGACTGCCAAAGCCATTAAGTTACGGAAACTGTCAGTCTCCACCAGCCTGAATGACAGCATTTCAAGGGACAGGAGTTTTGCAATGCCAGCATTCAGAGCCTGTGCTCGTGGATGGTTTGATGAGTATGGCCGTCTTTTATCCCATGCCTGTGGTACCGATGGCTGTTTTGTGGCCTGGGAGTGTGAAGATGACAGGGAACTTGCTGCTGTGGGTGGAATAACACTTTGTCTCTGGACAACAGTGACCGAGGTTCTTCCATGGCGATCCTGTGAGGAAGCAGAACCAGCTGTGTGTGAGCTGGAGGTAGAGGCTCCAACACGACCTGAAGTTGTAGGTGCTGCTGTAGGTTGGCCTACATCTCCAGTGTGTCTTTGTAACTCAACTACGTGCTTTGTCCGCACATGTTTCCACATATTTGTGATATTGAGGTTACTGCAATTTTTACCTCTTTTTACTTTTTGCTTACACAGCTTGCATTTAACATAGCAAATATCATCTGCAAGTCTGTCAAAAAAGGACCACGCAGTGCAAGTCCTGGGAGCGCCCATTTTGACTTTTGGAAGAGAACTGCTCCCAACAGGTGCCAAACTGGAGGCTAGAGGCAACCGAGTCAGCAGCCTACCTTTCCCTCCTGTTTGTACCGTTGGGACAATCTCATCCTCAGAGCTGCTCCCACCACCTTCCTGTCCCTCACGCCATGTTGGGTCTTGGACCTCATCATCTCCACTACCCTCTTCCAACACCTGCTGCTGTTGGGTGGTCTGGCCAGCACCATGCTCAACAGAAACTGGCACCTGAGTCTCATCATCATCAGATGCGTTCTGCGGTGTGCTGACCATCGGCACTGGCTCACCCGCCTCTTCTGATTCAGAGAGACACAGCTGTTGCGCATCACTGCATACGGGGAAAACTGGTGGATGCTGTGTCACTGGGGGCGGCAGCAGCCACAGAATCCCCACGTCCTCTCCCTGCTGAAACTCCACGGCCACGACCACGTGCCTTACTCCCTGCCTTCTTCATCTTGGTAGATTGATAAAGAAAGTCAGAAAAGTTAAAAGGCCTAAGTGTTGTTATTCCGCAGAGACTGCAGTGAACACTGCAGACAACTGTTCACTAGCTGTGAAAGGCCCCTTTGTGTACTTCTATAGTGTTTGCAACCAATGTATTGTATACGGATGGAAGCGCGTCACACTAATAGATTGGAGTTATTTTAAATAGAATGGAGCAGCAACAATTATAGAAAAATGACAAGGATGAGGCAGTGACACACGTTCAGCAGACTATAACCAGCAGTGGTTTAAGAACTAACTGGAGCGTGATCTGCACTCAGCAAAAAAAAAAATATCACAGACTAGAGTGAACACTGCAGTGCACACAACTGGTCACTATCTGTGAAAGGCTCCTTTGTGGACTTCTATAGTGTTTGCAACCAATGTATTGGATACGGATGGAAGCGAGTCACACTAATAGATTGGAGTTATTTTAAATAGAATGGAGCAGCAACAATTATAGAAAAATGACAAGGATGAGGCAGTGACACACGTTCAGCAGACTATAACCAGCAGTGGTTTAAGAACTAACTGGAGCGTGATCTGCACTCAGCAAAAAAAAAAAATATCACAGACTAGAGTGAACACTGCAGTGCACACAACTGGTCACTATCTGTGAAAGGCTCCTTTGTGGACTTCTATAGTGTTTGCAACCAATGTATTGGATACGGATGGAAGCGCGTCACACTAATAGATTGGAGTTATTTTAAATAGAATGGAGCAGCAACAATTATAGAAAAATGACAAGGATGAGGCAGTGACACACGTTCAGCAGACTATAACCAGCAGTGGTTTAAGAACTAACTGGAGCGTGATCTGCACTCAGCAAAAAAAAAAAATATCACAGACTAGAGTGAACACTGCAGTGCACACAACTGGTCACTATCTGTGAAAGGCTCCTTTGTGGACTTCTATAGTGTTTGCAACCAATGTATTGGATACGGATGAAAGCGCGTCACACTAATAGATTGGAGTTATTTTAAATAGAATGGAGCAGCAACAATTATAGAAAAATGACAAGGATGAGGCAGTGACACACGTTCAGCAGACTATAACCAGCAGTGGTTTAAGAACTAACTGGAGCGTGATCTGCAGTCAGCAAAAAAAAAAATATCACAGACTAGAGTGAACACTGCAGTGCACACAATTGGTCACTATCTGTGAAAGGCTCCTTTGTGGACTTCTATAGTGTTTGCAACCAATGTATTGGATACGGATGGAAGCGCGTCACACTAATAGATTGGAGTTATTTTAAATAGAATGGAGCAGCAACAATTATAGAAAAATGACAAGGATGAGGCAGTGACACACGTTCAGCAGACTATAACCAGCAGTGGTTTAAGAACTAACTGGAGCGTGATCTGCACTCACCAAAAAAAATATATATCACAGACTAGAGTGAACACTGCAGTGCACACAACTGGTCACTATCTTTGAAAGGCTCCTTTGTGGACTTCTATAGTGTTTGCAACCAATGTATTGGATACGGATGGAAGCACGTCACACTATAATTTCAATTGAATGGAGCTGCAAGAATTACACTAAAGAAAAAAAAAAAGAGTCTGTGAGTGACACGTGCAGATGCCTACAAACAGCGTTGGATGCAGAGCAAACTGCAGCGCGTCACCTGCACTCACACACAGACCTTGCAGAGCTGTGAAAACAACACTGCAAGGCTAAAGGAAGCTTTACACAGCGGTTGTTAAACTAGCCTGCCTAAAGCACAGTACACAAAATCGCAATCTCTAACTGTCCCTCAGAGTCAGCAGAGCAGCGTTCTGTCCCTAACTAAATTCACAGCACAGTGACGCTAAAATGGCGGCGGCGCCTTTTATAGTGCATTCTGACATCATTTCAGCATCCAATCACAGCCATGCCATTAGTTAACATGACCGCAGCAGTACAGGATGTGCCCACACTTCTTAGGATTCCTCATTGGCTGACTAAAATCACATTGCCTCTCAAAGAATTATGGGAACTTCCGATTCCGGTATACGATATATGGAAAATATCGGAACTAAGTATCTAAAGTCCGATACAGCGAATATCGGCCGATACCCGATACTTGCGGTATCGGAATGCTCAACTTTAGTTGTGTCCTTAACCAAATATCTGCTTTGGATCTTCCAACTCTCCCTTTTGAGATCATATCATTTGTTATATCACCTGACCACACAGCTTTTTCTTCCCCTCTTATCTCAATATTCCAGTATAAAGTATCTGTAGGATTACATTCCCATGTGCCTGTCTTATTATTATGTATATAATCTCCTTGTAACTGTGTAAACCTAGTCTTAGGTCCTGTGGTAGCACGTAATATGATATTAGTGTCGTGTATGAAGTGTAACTCAATGCAGCATTTTACACCATAACCCATGCAAATGTTTCCGGTAATATCTACTGAATCGTCCGGTATGTCTTCATCTTTTAGGTTCTGTAGCTCAGATCCTCTTGGTTTCCGTGAATGTAAAGTTCTTTTGAAAGGTTCATTCACTTCACTAGTATTTGTTCCTTGATGTAAAATATCTTCTGCGTAGATCACAGTTGAAATAGTACCAAGTAGCAGAAATGTGATTCCCATCAGGTAAAAGCTTTTCCTAGGAAATGTCCTCTTCTCCTGAAGGATTGGTGTTGAATCCCTTCCATCAAGGCCACGATGTTTCCTATTCCAGTTCTTATTGGAATCCATTTCTTCCTAAAAGAAATGCAGTATCATTATTTTGTAACATACAATTTGCATTTATCAACATGTACCCACACTTTTTGTTGTCTGCGGGTATTTTTGACCACATTAGATGCTGGTTGCACAAGAATCATAAAGGAGTAAATTGAGTTGTGGAAGAAGTTGTTCCTCTCACACTCAACAGTACAAAAGGTACGGCATCAACCCTAGTGTTACCTTTGTCCAATAACATCTTGGCAATTCTGGATTTTATTGTTCTATTCATCCTTTCCACAATACCAGCAGACTGTGGATGGTAAGGTACATGGAACTGTTGTTGTACCCCTAGAATAGTACAAACTGCTTGCATGATTTTTCCTGTAAAGTGACTTCCTCGATCAGAGGTGATCATTCTTGGGATCCCCCAAGTACAAAAGACATGATTAACTAATGCTCTAGCTGTAGACAAAGCATCATCTTTCCTGACAGGTAAAATTTCAACCCATTTAGAAAAAACATCTACTACAACCAATGCATACCTGAGACCATTTTTACCTGATGGTAACGGTCCAATGTAGTCGATTTGTAATGTTGACCATGGACCATCTGCAGGTGCGGTTCGGAGTAGTGGCGGTTTCTGTCCTTTTGGTCTTGGATTAATTTGGGCACAAATGAGACATGATTGAACAACACTTTGTACTGTCTCTTCCATCTTTTCCCAGTAAAATTTCTCTCTGAGAATGTCTAACAATTTCTGTTGCCCCAAATGACCCAAACTTTCATGATTGTATTTTGTGAACTCAACCTGTAGATGTTTTGGTACAACAGGACGCAACTCCCCGTTTAAGTCATGACACAAAACCCCGTTTTCACAAACAAAGGGAGGTTTTGGATCAACCCGGGAACCAACAAGAGATGTGTCTTTTTCTTGTTCTTCCACAAAAGAAGGGATATGCGTGTCTGTTCTTTGAACTGCGGAAACCTCAAGAGGTTCAGGTTCAAACACTTCTTCTCCTGTCAGGGCGGCCTCTTTGGCCAAAATATCTGCGGTTGCATTTCCAACAGATAATTCGTCATTTGATTTTTTATGGGCAGGGACCTTGACAATAGCAAAACCATTAGGGTTTTTTGATGCTATTTCAAAAATTGTTTTCAGCGTGTCACTATGTACTAGAGTCTTATTAGAAGAATCTACATAGCCTCTTTTTCCCAGACTGGCAAATAATCTGTCAGTGATCTAACAACATAGGAGCTATCACTGTAGATTACCATGGGACACTGATCATCAGCTTCATTCAGCTGCAGTACCATTTTTACAGCTTTTAGTTCTGCTCTTTGGGCTGAAAAATGACTTGGTAATTTGTGTTTTACAGTCTGTCCTCTTTTGGGGTAAAAAATGGCATATCCTGAATAATAGTGCCCATCTGAATAGAATCTGGAACCATCAACAAAAATTGGTTCGTCTGTTACCTCTGCCTTCCATCTGAAAAGTGATGGACTAGGATCCTGAAAAGACTGTAAACAATCGTGAGTTTGCCCTTCATATTGCATCAACTGAGGAAGAACATATTTGGCCTTATAATCTACCTCAATTTGTTTGGGAGACAATGACAATAACCAATGAGCAAATCTCTGATGTGACACACCTGGGATATTGTTCTCAAAGAGAAGTTTTAATGTGGAATGCGGAGTTTGCAAAGTGATTTTGCTGAACCCGATAATGTGTTCAGTTGCTTTGACTGCAAAGTGCACACCTACCAAGTGTCTTGCACAAGTCTCAAAACCTCTTTCAACAGGTGAGAGAAGCTTAGAAAAATAGCCCAAAATTCTCCACTCTTCTCCCTGTAACTGTAACAGTACAGCAGACACAGATGTCTCTGATGTGTGTACTTGCAAAGCAAATGGAGCCGAAGGTTCTACTGTGGACAAAGCAGGTGCATTTTGTAAATTCATTTTCAATTGTTCAAATGAGGTTTGTTGTTCCTCACCCCAAGGACCAAAGTAATCACTGTTTTCACTTTTCAAAAGATCATACAATGGTTTGGCCTTTCCTGCAAAATTCTCAATTAAGTCCCTTGAATAGTTCATAAGACCCAAGAAATGTCGTACTGCCATGTGTGATGTTGGGATTGGTAGAGAAGCAATTGCCTCTATTCTTTCCTGCAGGGGCTGTCTCTTTCCTGGACTCAACAACACTCCCAAAAATCTGACCTCAGTCTGCATCAATTTGACCTTTTTGGTGTTCAGTTTCAACCCTGCATTGTGCAAGAGCTTAAACAATTCTGTCAGAAGAGAAACATGTGTTTCTTCATCCTCAGTAGACAGCAGAATATCATCCACATACTGCAAAATGCAATCAGGCCTGGAAAATCTGGATAATACCTTAGCCAATGCCTGATGAAAAACACTAGGTGACAAATGTGCTCCCTGAGGTAACCTGCAAAATAGATATTGCTCATCCAAGAAAGTAAATGCAAACTTGTACTGACAACTCTTTTCAAGAGGTATACTGAAAAAACCATTACTGATGTCCAGTACAGAGAAGTATTTTGCCTTTGCATTCAACCTTGACATCATGTCATGAGTATCTGCAACAATGGGTGCTACATTAGGAGTATGTTTGTTAAACATCCGTAAATCCAATATCATTCGATAAGAACCATCAGATTTCAAGACACACCACAAAGGATTGTTACATACAGAATTAGCCTTTCGGATAACACCTTGATCTAATAATTCCTGTACGATTTTTGACATAGACTCAATTGATTCTGGAGGCAATTTATACTGACGCTGTGGCGCAGGATCTCTGCCTTCCACATTTACAACAACATCCTTCATTGTACCAACCTCATTCCTGAACTGAGCCCAAAGAGAAGGAAATCGCTGTACAATTCCTGTCAATACCTCATCACCACCAGTTTCCGGCCATAAATGATCTGATGAGATGACACTACATCATTTAAGCAAATACTTCCAACATGGCTATAATCACTAGGGTCATTGACAACAGGCTTACAACCATTAGAATCTTTCCAGATCACTTGATTTCCTAGATCGACTACCCATCCAAATTTCTGCATAAAATCTGTGCCAAGTATATTTTCAGAATCGCGACAATACCAAATGTCAATTCCAGTTTTAAAAGAACTAGGTATCTCCAACGTCACATTAGAAACTAAGGTTGCTTTAGTTCCACCTTTTCCACTAAAACCAACAATTGTACAAACTGGTGAATCTGGTTTTAGCTTCAAATCAAGATTTGTAACACTTAATTGAGCTCCTGTATCAATAAGAAAAACAGCACTTTGTCCTGCTAAATTCCCTTTGATAAATGGTCTTCCACAGTTATCTAATGTAACTCGAGTCACAAATTCCAATGGATGGGGTGTAGGGATAGTCTGTAATTGTCAGAAAGATGAAGGAGATGGGAGAAGACCAGTGTCCTTTTTATAACAGTTTGGAATTCTGCCCCTGGACTCTGTCTCCTTCACTGTCATTTCTCTGATCTGTCTGATTAATGGTGCATATGGTGACTGCTTTTGTCTGTTGTCAGTATGAGTGGGTGCAGAAGAATGTAATGGAGGTGCAGAAGGTTTGGTGGATGATTTTGGCATGAGTCCGTTTTCCTTTCCAAGCTTTTCTGTTCCTTGTGTATCTGTCTCTGACTCTGCTCTCAAGAATTTTCTGCACTGCCACTTTAAGTGTCCAGGTATACCACAAAAATAACAATGGATATTGTTCCTTTGTGTAACATTTTTACCTTTGTTCTTGGATGTTACTGTGGGCCTAGGTTTTAGCTGACTGTCTTCTTTCTCTTGAACTACAGCTATTTTAGCCTTGACCTGATTTTGCCTCAGGGATCTCCGTACTCTATCGATAAATATAGTTGCTTCCTGCAATGATGGCTGAGCATTGGCTAAATGTACTGAGGCAGGATCTAAATATTTGAACTTTTTTACAAAACATCTGATCATAGATGTTGGCTCCTGATGAGGTCTAAGATCCATCACCATCCTATAGGCCTGTTCAAATTTTACTAAAAAAGCAAATGGGTCATCCTGAATATTTGTTCGTAGATTTTCCAAGACATCAACTGTAGGAGTGTCTTCGCCAGTAGTAAACAGTATCAATTGTCTAAGTCTATTTTCCTTAGTACTGTGTGTCATGTCATGATTCTCATCTAATCTGGGTGTAATCTGTAATCTTTTTCCCATATGTGAGGGTAGCCATACTTTGAATATCTTGTTTTTTTGTTCATCATTAAGATTGAATTTATCTGTGTTTGATTCAAAAATATCTGCATTATAAAAGGCATCCATCTTATCATTGTAATTTGGAATGTCTTTTACAATTTTCATTAACTGATCATGTATTTTCAGATTAATTCGTGCGGCTCTGTCATGCAATTTTTTCCGTTGTAATTCATCTGCCTGTAAATCTTCTACTGAAACATCTGGATCTTGTGTGTCTGGTATCAATGATGATGTGGCAGCATTGTCTTCATGTTTACTTGCTGATCTTGTAGTAAGAACAGAAGCCTTTTTTATGTCTCTGTGCAATTTGGACAATAACTCTGTTCGAGTATCAATTTGATCTTCCAATTGTTCAATATGTTCTGACAGTACCAAACAATTTGGGCAATCAAAGAAATCCCCGTCAGGCTCTTGTGTGTCATCCTGTGTGTCAGTATGAACAAAGTCTTGTGTGATAATACATGCTTTATGAGTTTCAGTTTTATCAAAGACCAAATTATTATACACTCGGACCATGTGCATTACATTTTGAAGCTTTCTTTGTAACTTTTTTACTGAGAAAAACCTCTTATCAATTTTAAGATTTTCTGCTTCACATTGGCTATACAAACTAGACCATAATTGTGAATCTGTATGGCTATGGACAAACTTAAAATCTATTTTACTTTTCTTAGAATAATCATAAATGAAATTCATTTTTCTTACCAATAGAATGTCTTGTCCTCTCCTGTATCGATCCAACCGTCAATGGATGGTCACTAAAATCCTCAGATCTCCGTCTGGATAGGACGCAGGCAGCTTCACGAATCCTCACTCGTCTATAGATTCTGTCTGATCCTTGTGCCGTGAAATAGTGGAATTCCTGAGACTTGGACAACAGGTGTCTTCAGCAAACTCTCCCCCGTGTGCAAGTGAAAGAATCCACTCAAAATAGCACAGAAGCATCAGAACTGACTGAGCTCGCCATTATGTTAAAAAAAAAAACCTTCTCACTTCTTTAAGTAAGAGCACGGTGAGGATAAAAAGTAGAATATTTACTTGTATGGATAAAACAAAACTTGTTTAATGTTCATTCAGAAAAAGTGATTACAAAAATGAAGAAAAGTAAGTTCATAGCACACAAAAGAAGTACAAAATAAAACAAGCATTCAATGGTTCTTACATATGGTCTTGAGGCATGATGTGGTCCATGTTGGAGATTCTCAAGGTATGAGAGATCTGCCTGAACAGGAATCGGACCGGTTTATATTCTATTTCGATCCATAGACTTACATTGGTTTCTATTTTCTCCTGTCTTATAACCACAAATGGTGATTTGCCGCTAAGTTCGTTCTTTTACCATATTAGAACACCACTAGAAGAACTACTAAACTTATGGAATATGCATTAGTTATTTATATGATACCTTATTTTGAAAAACTTAAGCCTATGGCCTATGACCTTTGGAACCATTTACTACCTCCAAATAGTAACAAATTGACAGTTCTGACAACAGACTTACAATTATGACGACCAGGGAACAGATGTCTCTACCAACGTCCTCAGAATTAACTCATTCATTCACTAACCAGAGTCTCTGCTTGCTAATTGAACATAATGTATATGTTCAATGATCTATATTTTATTATTGAAATGTTAATATTTTACAGGCTGCCATGCGCTAATATCAACCATTATATGCTTTGCGCCAGTGTGGTCATTTGTGTGTGTGGTTAGGGCCCGGCTGAAATAAGCCCCTAGAATACCGACTTAATCGGTGAG
>JARQOD010000003.1:315207961-315304760 GCA_033576555.1 Oophaga sylvatica
GAGTTTGGTATGCTAGCTGGTCAGGGTCGGTGTCCTAGATGCCCTAGATTACTGGCATAACCGGTGAGGAGTTTGATTGCCGTATTCAGGGCCTGGCGTTCAGACGCCATAGATTGCAGGTGACTCCCGCGAGGACATTAGCGCATGATCACGTTCTATGTTCGCTTAGCACTTAACTGTATACCTGGGTACCTGACCGGACACAGAACTTTTTTTCAGCGGCCCTGTGACGTAACAGGGTTCGCTTTCAACGCTAGACAGCGCCCTAGCGTGTTTATTTTGCGACTCAGTTGTGTTTAGTGAGTTCGCACACATCGCCATATAGCGCTGCGGCACTCCTTCTAGCGGCTCTGTGAAATAACAGAGTTCGCACATATTGCCACAGCGCATTGCGGTGTTTATTTTGGCGACTCTGCGGGATAACAGAGTTTGCGTCTTGCGACATTTTACTAGCAGCAGGTTCCGCCTTCACGGTGGACCCCGGGCTGCGAACGCACCTCTCTACCTCATATATTTGGTGCATTCCGCAGACCCTAACATAATATTAGCGCCAGGGTTTGGCTAGTAAAATGGCGGATGACCAGCGTCTACCGCAGTACATCCAGCAGCTGGAGGGTAGGTTGGCGGCTCTTGAGCGCACAACCTCAGCTGTGGATGTTACCGCAGTCGCTGTTCAGGCTGCTAGCGTGGCTGCAGCCAGTTTGTCCTCTGCCACCTCTGCCCCTACATTATCCCACCTCCCGCTTCCTGACAAGTTTGCTGGTGACAGCAAGCAATGTCGGGGATTTGTGAGTCACTGCTCTATACAGCTCGAGCTTCTGGCTGCACGTTTCCCCACAGATCGGGCACAAGTGGGTTTTGTACTGTCTCTACTCTCGGGCAGAGTGTTGGAGTGGGCAACGCCGCTGTGGGAGCGCGACGATCGTGTGGTGCGGAGTGCTCCTCGTTTCCTGGAGGCTCTTAAAAAGGTCTTTTTAGGACCTCAGGTCACCCACGATACGGCGCTACAACTGCTGGCATTGGCACAGGGTTCGTCTTTGGTCAGTCAGTTTTCTGTCCAGTTTCGGACTCTGGCCTCATAGCTAGACTGGTCGGAAAAAGTTCTCATTCCAGTCTACTGGCGAGGACTGGCTGATCATGTTAAAGACGCTTTGGCTACCAGGGGGATTCACGCCACACTGGAGAAGCTTATCTCCATATCTACCCGCATCGACCTCCGTTTTCACGAGCGGAGGTTGGAGCGGGACCAGTGTAGGCAGAGGATTCGGTTGGCTCCCACCTTTGCCACACCTCTCGAATCCCCCGATCTGGCGTCCGAATCCCAAAAGGCCACAGAGGTTCCTCGTGTAGGACCTAAGTCTCGAGTCGTCCGAGTATCTGTGGTCTGTAACCTTTGTCAGCAGACAGAACACTATGCCAACAAATGTCCACAGCGATCGGGGAAGCGATCGCGTCTAGTGGCCCTGGGAGGAGGTTCACTAGAGACAGCGGCATTTTCCTCCAAGATGACATTTAAAGGGACAGTCACTGTGGACTCTTCCACACTTACAGTCGAGCTTTGTGTGGACTCAGGAGCAGAGGGGAATTTCATGTCATCCACCTTTGCTCATCGCCACGCAATACATCTGGTAGCGCTCGACAAACCAGTGACTGTCCGGGTAATGAATGGGTTGACATTGCCCTCGCCAATTACACATCAGACTATCCCTCTTACTTTGTGTGTACCCCCTTCCCATCAGGAAATTATTTCCCTTCTCGTCCTTCCCGAGGGAATAGACGAAATCCTACTGGGAGTACCCTGGCTCTGTTCCCACTCCCCTCATATTGAGTGGACCTCCGGTAGGATACTGGGTTGGAGTGAGTCATGTAAGGACAGATGTGTCAGGGAGTGCATTCAGGTTACCACTACAGAGATACCCGCAGATCTTTCTCCTCTTCCCAAGTGCTATCAGTCATATGCAGACATGTTCTCTAAAAAGGCTGCGGAGACTTTGCCGCCCCATCGTCCCTACTAGTGTTGAGCGATACGATACCGCAAGTATCGGGTATCGGCCGATATTAGCTGTTTCGGCCTTTCGATACTTAGTTCCGATATTTTCCATATATCGTATACCGGAATCGGAAGTTCCCATAATTCTTTGAGAGGCAATGTGATTTTAGTCAGCCAATGAGGAATCCTAAGAAGTGTGGGCACATCCTGTACTGCTGCGGTCATGTTAACTAATGGCATGGCTGTGATTGGATGCTGAAATGATGTCAGAATGCACTATAAAAGGCGCCGCTGCCATTTTAGCGTCACTGTGCTGTGAATTCAGTAAGGGACAGAACGCTGCTGTGCTGACTCTGAGGGACAGTTAGAGATTGCGATTTAGTGTACTGTGCTGTAGGCAGGCTAGCACCAACCGCTGTGTAAAGCTTCCTTTTGCCTGCAGTGTTGTTTTAACAGCTCTGCAAGGTGTGTGTGAGTGCAGGTGACGCTGCAGTTTGCTCTGCATGCAACGCTGTCTGTAGGCATCTGCACGTGTCACTCACAGACTCTTTTTTTTTTTCTTCAGTGTAATTCTTGCTGCTCCATGCAATTTAACTATTAGTGTGACGCGCTTCCATCCGTATCCAATACATTGGTTGCAAACACTATAGAAGTAGACAAAGGAGTAGCCTTTCACAGATTGTGAACAGTTGTGTTTCAGTGTTCACTTCAGTCTGTGTTTTTTATTTTTTGAGTGCACATCACGCTCCAGTTACTTGTTCAAGCACTGCTGCTTGTACTCTGCTGAGCGTGTCTCAGTGCCTCATCCTTTTCATTTCTCTCCAATTGGTTCTGCTCCATTCCATTTAAAATAAATATAATCTATTAGTGTGACGCGCTTCCATCCATATCCAATACATTGGTTGCAAACACTATAGAAGTAGACAAAGGAGTAGCCTTTCACAGATTGTGAACAGTTGTGTTTCAGTGTTCACTTCAGTCTGTGTTTTTTATTTTTTGAGTGCACATCACGCTCCAGTTACTTGTTCAAGCACTGCTGCTTGTACTCTGCTGAGCGTGTCTCAGTGCCTCATCCTTTTCATTTCTCTCCAATTGGTTCTGCTCCATTCCATTTAAAATAAATATAATCTATTATGTGACGCGCTTCCATCCATATCCAATACATTGGTTGCAAACACTATAGAAGTAGACAAAGGAGTAGCCTTTCACAGATTGTGAACAGTTGTGTTTCAGTGTTCACTTCAGTCTGTGTTTTTTATTTTTTGAGTGCACATCACGCTCCAGTTACTTGTTCAAGCACTGCTGCTTGTACTCTGCTGAGCGTGTCTCAGTGCCTCATCCTTTTCATTTCTCTCCAATTGGTTCTGCTCCATTCCATTTAAAATAAATATAATCTATTAGTGTGACGCGCTTCCATCCGTATCCAATACATTGGTTGCAAACACTATAGAAGTAGACAAAGGAGTAGCCTTTCACAGATTGTGAACAGTTGTGTTTCAGTGTTCACTTCAGTCTGTGTTTTTTATTTTTTGAGTGCACATCACGCTCCAGTTACTTGTTCAAGCACTGCTGCTTGTACTCTGCTGAGCGTGTCTCAGTGCCTCATCCTTTTCATTTCTCTCCAATTGGTTCTGCTCCATTCCATTTAAAATAAATATAATCTATTAGTGTGACGCGCTTCCATCCTATCCAATACATTGGTTGCAAACACTATAGAAGTAGACAAAGGAGTAGCCTTTCACAGATTGTGAACAGTTGTGTTTCAGTGTTCACTTCAGTCTCTGCGTAATAACCACACTTAGGCCTTATAACTTTTCTGACTTTCTTTATCAATCTACCAAGATGAAGAAGGCAGGGAGTAAGGCACGTGGTCGTGGCCGTGGAGTTTCAGCAGGGAGAGGACGTGGGGATTCTGTGGCTGCTGCCGCCCTCAGTGACACAGCATCCACCAGTTTTACCCATGAGCGTTCCTTTATGCGCACTTTGGTAGGAGCTCGGCGTGCCCCCCTGCTGCGGGAAGAACAAATTGAAGCCGTTGTTGGTTGGATGGCAGCCAATGCATCGACTTCAATTCCTTCCACCTCCTCTCAGGAACACAACACTGTTGAGCAACCATCTGTCTGTTCACCGCCTGTCAAATTGCCCAGGCAGTCAGAGAGTTCTGTACAGGAGCCAGCTGAGTCTCTGCTTCTGTTCTCAGAATCTGTTGGCTCGCAAACACGGGCACAGGCAAGCAGCATTCTGCAATTTGAAGAAGAGGGAGTATGCAGTGATGCGCAACAGCTGTGTCTCTCTCAATCTGAAGAGGCGGGTGAGCCAGTGCCGATGGACAGCACACCGCAGAACGCATATTATGATGATGATGAGACTCAGGTGCCAGGTTTTGTGGAGCATGGTGCTGCCCAGACCATCCAACAGCAGCAGGTGTTGGAAGAGGGTAGTGGAGATGATGAAGTCCGAGACCCAACATGGCGTGAGCAACAGAAAGGTGGTGGGAGCAGCTCTGAGGAAGAGATTGTCCCAACGGTACAAAGAGGAGGGAGGTAGGCTGCAGACTCGCTTGCCTGTAGCCTCCAGTTTGGCACCTGTTGGGAGCAGTTCTCTTAGAAATGTCAAAATTGGCGCTCCCATGACTTGCACTGCGTGGTCCTTTTTTGACAGACTTGTAGATGATATTTGCTATGTTAAATGCAAGCTGTGTAAGCAAAAAGTTAAAAGAGGTAAAAATATCAGTAACCTGAATACCACAAATATGTGGAAACATGTACGGACAAAGCACGTAGCTGAGTTACAAAGACACACTGGAGATGTAGGCCAACCTACAGCAGCACCTACATCTTCAGGTCGTGTTGGAGCCTCTACCTCCAGCTCACACACACCTGGTTCGGCTTCCTCACAGGATCTCCATGGAAGAACCTCGGTCACTGTTGTCCATAGACAAACTGTTATTCCACCCACAGCAGCAAGTTCACAGTCATCGTCACACTCCCAGACCACAAAACAGCCATCGGTACCACAGGCATGGGATAAAAGACGGCCATACTCGGCAAACCATCCACGAGCACAGGCTCTGAATGCTGGCATTGCAAAACTCCTGTCCCTTGAAATGCTGTCATTCAGGCTGGTGGAGACTGACAGTTTCAGGAACTTTATGGCATTGGCAGTCCCACAATATAATGTGCCAAGCCGATTTTATTTCAGCAGGCAAGCCGTCCCTGCTCTGCAAAAACATGTCGAGGGAAACATTAAACATGCGCTACTAAACGCCGTCAGTAGCAGAGTCCACCTGACCACCGATGCGTGGACCAGTACCCATGGCCAGGGACGATACCTTCCCTCACTGCCCATTGGGTCAATGTTGTGGAGCCGGGTACAGATCTTGCCAGTGGCGCTGTACGTGTTCTGCCAACTCCAAGGATTCCAGGAATCCAGTCTGTACACATTGATTCCTCCTCCTACTCCAGTTCCTCAGAATCATCGCTGCACGAGCCGTCACAGTATACCTCCACATGGACCCGTGAACGCTTACCTGTTGCGACCGATATGAGCACAGCCGTGGCCAAACGTCAACAGGCCGTCCTGAAATTAATTTCCATGGGAATCGAAGCCACACAGCGCAGGAGCTCTGGGATGCCATCAAGCAGGAGAGCGACGTGTGGTTTTTGTCAGCTAATCTCCAGCCAGGCTGGCCGAAATCTGGTGGCAGCTCTGGGCCTTGGCAACCTCACTCACATACCATGTCTGGCACATGTGCTCAACTTGGTCGTGCAGAGTTTTTTGAGGGACTATCCGGATCTTGATGCACTGCTGCACAAGGTCCGCCTAGAGTGCGCTCACTTGCGACGTTCCAGCATGGCCAAATCGCGCATTGCAGCTCTGCAAGTCAGATTTCGCCTTCCTGAACATCGCATCATATGTGACGTACCCACCAGGTGGAATTCCACGTTACATATGTTGGAGTGGTTGTGTGAGCAGCAGCCAGCAGTAATGGAGTATCAGCTGCAACAGGCGCAATCAACTCGCAATTTGCGCCGTTCACACTTCACCACTACTGAGTGGGCCTCTATGAAGGACATCTGCGACGTTTTGCGTGCGTTTGATGTCTCAACGCGGATGGCGAGTGCAGATGATGCACTAGTCAGCATGACTGTCCCCCTTATCTGCCTGCTTCAGAAATCACTGAAAGCACTAAAGGAAGAGGTTTTGGAAGAGGTGGAGGATGAGGAGTCACAAATTCAATTATCTTCAGGACAGTCAGCGCAACATGGTTCCTCACAAAGGGCTGGGCAGGGCTCACTTTGTGAGGAGGATGAGGAGGTGGAGTCAATGGAGGAGGAAGAAATCCCTACAGAGGGAGGTACACAACGCTCTGGTCAGTATGTAGAGCGAGGGTGGGGTGATGCAGAGGAGGCAGAGATGACGCCTCTTCCACAGGACAGCTTTTGTTGGCCAGTTGGGAGTCTGCAGCACATGGTTGATTTCATGCTTCAGTGCCTGAGAAACGACCGCCGCATCGCCCACATTCTCACCACGTCAGATTATTGGGTGTACACCCTCCTAGACCCTCTCTACCGGGACAAACCCTCATCACACCGGTGAACCGGGACCGTAAAATGCAGGAGTACCAAGACACACTGGTGCAATCCATACTGTTGTACATTCCAGCCGAGAGAGCTGCTGCTGCTGCTACTGCTTTACAAAGCAGCTCTTTGCCTCGAGGCAGTGTAGACACCTCTACAACAAGAGGGAGCAGAAGCAGCGCCTCTGCACAGGGCAAGAGCTGTATGTTACAAATGTGGCGAAGTTTTGTGACAGCGCCAGCAAGGTCTACACCATCCGAGACGGCTCCAGTCACCAGGAAGAAACGTTTCCGTAAGATGGTGACAGACTACTTGGCTTTCCCTCTAAGTGTACTCCCAGATGCCTTTTCCCCTTTCAAATTTTGGGTCTCTAAGTTGGATACATGGCCAGAGCTTAGCCAGTATGCATTGGAGGTGCTGGCTTGCCCTGCTGCCAGTGTATTATCTGAGCGCGTCTTTAGTGCTGCAGGTGGTGTAGTAACAGACCGTCGAATGCGACTATCCTCAGAGAATGTAGACCGGCTTACTTTTCGGAAAATGAACAAGGCATGGATCTCACCTGAATTTGCCTGTCCGTTTTCAGATTAAATAACTGTTTGGCAACGTTTTCCATGTCTCCTGTTATGTTCATCTTTCTACCACCTGAACTCTACTCCCTGGGCTACAACACTGCCATTTGTTGCTTCTAAGTAATTGGCAGGGGTACTGACTCCTGGCCAGCCTGGTTACAGCACGACAGCTGTTTCCTGGCAGTGTGAACGTCAATTATCCTCCAATAAGTTGTGCTGTCGTGTTGCATTCGGGTTAGCCGACTCTATGGTGCCTGCAGTTTAGGTGATTCCTATGTGTGCTGTGGGATATGTAAATAAAGGCTGTTTCCATTGTGACAATAGGACAAGCACCCACTGTAGGACTGTGTGATTCGGTAACTGCGGACGGCTTGCGTCCTGTCAACTTACATTTTCATGGGTGCGTTCTGCTACCCGTCCGGGGTCCAGTACCGTCAACTGGTTCTCCCCAGTGCCTTTGGCCTAGGTGCCTCCATCTCCGTATCCGAGTTCCACCAACGTCTGCTGGTCCTTGGTAGTGCTTTGGAGCACAGGTACCTCCTGCTTAGTAACCGTGTCACAGTAACGTCAGCTGGTACTCGGTTGTGACATTGCCTCTTTTCCTTCTGCTACCCGTCCGGGGTCCAGTACCGTCAACTGGTTCTCCCCAGTGCCTTTGGCCTAGGTGCCTCCATCTCCGTATCCGAGTTCCACCAACGTCTGCTGGTCCTTGGTAGTGCTTTGGAGCACAGGTACCTCCTGCTTAGTAACCGTGTCACAGTAACGTCAGCTGGTACTCGGTTGTGACATTGCCTCTTTTCCTTCTGCTACCCGTCCGGGGTCCAGTACCGTCAACTGGTTCTCCCCAGTGCCTTTGGCCTAGGTGCCTCCATCTCCGTATACGAGTTCCACCAACGTCTGCTGGTCCTTGGTAGTGCTTTGGAGCACAGGTACCTCCTGCTTAGTAACCGTGTCACAGTAACGTCAGCTGGTACTCGGTTGTGACATTGCCTCTTTTCCCTCTGCTGCCCCTCCGGGTTCCAGCACAGTCAGCTAGTCCTCGTTACTTCCATTGTCTCTTGCTCCATCTGATACCCGTCAGGGTTCCAGTAACGTCAGCTGGTTCTCGGAAATTAGACGACCTTAAAGACCACCCAGAAGAAGATGACGACAACAAGGACGACGAGCATGAAGCCAACCAGCCTGAACACCATCACAAAGAAAAAATAAAAGATTACCCAGAAGAAGATCACCAACAGGACAAAGAAGGTTAAGACAAACTACAAGATACAGAACAAGAGACAGAAGAACAATAAGCAGAAGATCAAAAAGCAGAAGAACATGAAGTATAAGACCAAAATGAAGAGCAAAATATATGCTCTAAATTCTAAGCAGAAGAAGACTAAGCAGTGTATGGGGTGAGTCCGTTCCTCCTCGTGGTGCCCCTGGAAAATGCCTGCTGCTGCAGGCTAAACTGAACACGGACAAATACTGTTGTAATTTAAATCTTTTGTGACAGCAAGAACGGAAGGATGAACAATTCATACTTTTACAGATTACAAGTACAGGAATCTCTGTCACAAATAAGAATATGATGAAGAAGATGAAGAGGAAGAAGATGAAGAATTTGAATATGAAGAAGATTAATTAGTTTAATAATAACAATATGAGTAATGTAAACAAAAACATGAATAGCAAGAAGTTTAAGAAGAAGATTAAGAAGGTGAAGATGAAGAATAATTTGATGAGAAAGATGATGCTGCTGAAGATTATGAAGGAGAAAGTGTGGCACTGGCAAAAGATAAAAAGGTGAAGAGCATGGAAGTTGTGAAACATACATATTTGCCAAAATAGAAAAAAGGTTAACAACATTGTCAATTTGTTAGTCAATCCAAACGTATTTAAAAAAAAAATATATTAATGCTATTCCAATGCATTGGGTTAAACATGTATGCCTTTATTGTCTCCTCAACCTCCCCCAATACATTCTACATTAGTCTTTGTTGTTTTCCTTCATGTACAATTAACCAACAAGGCAAGAATGGGTTTTTTTAATGTCGATATTTGGTTCCCATAGACTTACATGGGACTTCCGGTATCGGAATCGGATATCGACGATATTTAGTGATATCGGCGATACCATTCCGATCCGATATTTTTAGATATCGAGCAGTATCGCTCAACACTAGTCCCTACGACTGTCCTATTGACCTCTTGTCTGGAGCAGAACCTCCTTGGGGAAGGGTCTATCCCCTCTCTCTTCCTGAGACGGAGGCTATGTCTCAATATATCCAGGAGAATCTGGCAAGAGGGTTCATTAGGAAGTCGGTGTCACCAGCAGGAGCGGGGTTCTTCTTCGTGCAGAAGAAGAGTGGAGAATTACGTCCGTGTATAGATTGCAGAGGTCTTAACGCAATCACCGTTAAGAATAAGTACCCGTTGCCCCTGATCTCTGAGCTTTTTGATAGGCTCTGGGGAGCAAGGGTATTTACTAAATTAGATCTGCGTGGTGCTTATAACCTGATTCGCATCCGTGAAGGGGACGAATGGAAGACGGCTTTTAATACCAGGGATGGGCATTATGAATACCTGGTCATGCCCTTCGGGCTCTGTAATGCCCCAGCCGTTTTCCAAGACTTTGTCAATGATATCTTCCGGGATATGCTTTCCACCTCTGTAGTAGTCTATCTGGATGATATTCTCATCTTTTCTCCAGATATTGACTCTCACCGGAGGGATGTCTGCAAAGTCTTCGACCTGTTACGGGCAAACTCCCTCTATGCAAAGTTGGAGAAATGCATGTTTGAGCAGGAGTCTTTACCTTTCCTGGGCTATAACATCTCCGCCCAGGGATTGGCTATGGATCCTGCCAAACTACAGGCTGTGATGGATTGGCAAGAACCCCATTCTCTTAAAGCGGTGCAGCACTTTATGGGGTTCATTAATTACTATCGCCAATTCATTCCCCACTTCTCCACTTTGGTAGCTCCCTTGGTAGCCCTCACCAAGAAGGGAGCCAATCCCAAATTGTGGTCAGAGGAGGTTTCCAAGGCCTTTACTTCAATTAAGTCCCATTTTGCTAGCGCTCCCATCTTACATCGCCCCGGGGTTGATAAGCCTTTTTATTGGAGGTCGATGCCTCGTCCATTGGTGCTGGAGCAGTCCTTTTTCAAAAGGATGCTCAAGGTCGGAAACATCCTTGTTTCTTCTTTTCCAAGACCTTCACACCAGCAGAGAGGAATTATTCCATTGGGGATAGGGAGTTGCTAGCCATAAAGTTGGCCTTTTCCGAGTGGAGACATCTCCTGGAGGGGGCTCGCTTTCCCTTTCAAGTTTTCACTGACCACAAAAATTTGGTCTATTTACAGACCGCCCAGCGGCTAAATTCTCGTCAGGCCAGATGGTCCCTGTTCTTCTCCCGGTTTCATTTCACCCTCCATTTCCTCTCCAGTGAGAAGAACATTCGGGCCGATGCGCTTTCTCGCTCCGTGGTGTCCTCTGAGGAGGTGGAGGAGGAGCCTCGGTTGATTGTCCCCACAGAGAGCTTAAGAACTGTGGCCCCGGTTTCGCTTGAGTCTGTGCATCCAGGCAAGACTTTTGTGCCCACCAATTTGCGACCGGAGGCACTCTCTCGGGCACATTCATCCAGGGTGGGTGGACATTTTGGGGCAAAAAGGACATCTGAGTTGCTGGCGAGGACATACTGGTGGCCACATATGGTCCGTGATGTCAGGGAATACGTTCAGGCGTGCGTCTCCTGCGCCAAGAATAAGTCCCCTCGACAACGGCCAGCTGAGCTACTTTTCCCTTTAACGGTGGCAGACAGGCCTTGGGAGATGGTCGGGATGGATTTTGTGGTGGGCTTACCCAAGTCTCGGGGCTGCACCATCATCTGGGTGATAACTGACCACTTCTCCAAAATGGTGCACTTAGTGGCATTACCACGGTTACCGTCTGCACGGGCCTTGGCAGCAGTGTTCATTAGGCATATTTTCCGCCTACACAGTATGCCAGACAAAATTGTCAGTGATCGAGGTCCCCAGTTTGCGTCTCGGTTCTGGAGAGAGCTGTGTCGTTTACTCAGCATTGAGTTGAATCTCTCCTCTGCATACCATCCCGAGACGAATGGGTTGGTAGAGAGGGCCAACCAGACCTTGGTCACATATTTGCGACATTTTGTCTCTGCCAGGCAGGATGACTGGGCATCCTTGCTACCGTAGACTGAGTTCGCTCTAAATAATGCTGTGGCTGACTCCACCGGACAGACCCCATTCCTCCTGAACTACGGTCAGCATCCGAGGGTACCAGTGCCCATGCCCGTGTCTTCCGCCGATTCCAGGGTGGTAGACTGGGCTGTGGAGGCACGGGACATTTGGGACCGCACCCAGGATGCCATTCAGGCCTCCAAAGAGAGGATGAGGTCTTCGGCCGATGCCCATCGGCGCCCCGCTCCTACATTTGCTCCGGGTGACCTAGTGTGGCTTTCTGCCCGAAATATCAGGCTACGTGTAGAGTCCACCAAGTTGGCACCTCGCTTTTTGGGCCCCTTTAAAGTTCTTGAGCAGGTGAACCCGGTGGTTTACCGCCTAGCCCTTCCGCCTAGCCTTGGTATCACCGTCACCTTTCACGTGTCCCTCCTGAAACCCGTGGCCATTTCCCGGTTTTCTGAGTCATCTGCCGGGACGTCGGGTTCATCTACCGACGATCATGAGGTGAACGCCATTGTTGGGTGCAAGGCAAAAAATTTTATTTGGTGGATTGGAGGGGTTATGGGCCTGAGGATAGGTCCTGGGAGCCTGCCGAGCATGTTCACGCTCCGCAGCTCATTGCTGCCTTTGAGCGCAGCGAGGCCCAAAGAAGGGGGGACCCTAGGAGGGGGGGTAATGTTAGGGTTCGAGTTCCTGCTCAAGGGGAGTCTCGAACCAGTCCCACTGCGGTCCCCCATTCATCTCCGTCTGCAGTGGAGCCTGCTCAGCTTAGACGTCGGTCCCAGCGTCTCGCCCAGTGTAACAGTGTGCAGAGGATTACTGCTGCTCCTCCAGGCTCTGCTATTGTGGCCAGTACTGGTTAGCGGCAAGCAGACGTCTTTAGGACAAAGTCCTTGTTTTCCCCTTCTGAGCATGCCCAGAGTGAGATCTCTCATTGGAGATCAGGGGTCACATGCTCAGGTACTGCAGCAGCTCCTATTGGTCTGCCAGGAAGGTCCTGTGACTACTGGTGTTCTGGAACAAGTTTCATTGGTCCTTGTTTCTGGCAGGTCCTGTAGCTGTTACTATAAAAGGGTAGCATGGCTGGGCCGCCATGCGCTAATATCAACCATTATATGCTTTGCGCCAGTGTGGTCATGCGTGTGTGTGGTTAGGGCCCGGCTGAAATAAGCCCCTAGAATACCGACTTAATCGGTGAGGAGTTTGGTATGCTAGCTGGTCAGGGTCGGTGTCCTAGATGCCCTAGATTACCGGCATAACCGGTGAGGAGTTTGATTGCCGTATTCAGGGCCTGGCATTCAGACGCCATAGATTGCGGGTGACTCCCGCGAGGACATTAGCGCATGATCACGTTCTTTGTTCGCTTAGCACTTAACACGTACTTAGCACGTACCTGGTTGCCTGACAGGACACAGAACTTTTTCTCAGCGGCCCTGTGACGTAACAGGGTTCGCTTTCAACGCTAGACAGCGCCCTAGCGTGTTTATTTTGGCGACTCTGCGGGATAACAGAGTTCGCGTCTTGCGCCATTTTACTAGCAGCAGGTTCCGCCTGCACGGTGGACCCCGGGCTGCGAACGCACCTCTCTACCTCATATATTTGGTGCGTTCCGCAGACCCTAACAATAGATTGCCACCTTTTTGTATCAGGCCCTGGTCTTCCGCTTGACCAGGTATAGTTGCAGAACCTGGTCAGATAAATCAACGCCACCTATATATCTAATATATTGTGTGATGCAGAACAGTTTTTGCTTGTCCCTGGTGGCACCCCTCTCTCTGACCGTCACAGTGGTGTCCGCATGCAGTGTAGTCAGCATGTATACATCCTGCCTGTCATTCCACTTCACTGCAAGAAGTTGGTCACTTGCGAGTGAGAATGACGCCCCCTTCTCCAAACGTCTGGACACCAACTGTGACGGAAACCCCACTCTGTTTTTCCTGACTGTCCCACATGCCCCTGTATTTGCAGCGTGGAGGGATTTATATAGGGGGATGCTCGTGTAATAATTGTCAGTATACACGTGGTACCCTTGATTTAGGAAAGGGGTCATTAGTTGCCACACAATTTTCCCTGGGATGCCAATTGTCTGGAGGCAGTTTGGGGGGTTTATTTGGCGGTCCCTACCTTCATAGATTAGGAAGGTTGATGTGTACCCTGATGAGCTCTCACATATTTTATACAGTTTGACGCCATATTTGGCACGTTTGGAGGGGATAAATTGGCGGAATGACAGACGGCCCTTGTAGCTCATCAAGGACTCGTCTACTGCCACATTTTGCTCTGGGGTATATGAATTAAGAAATGAATTTTGTAGGAGGGAAATTAGGGGTCTCAATTTATTTTGCCGATCAAAGTTGGGGTCAGTTCTTGGGGGGTTTGGGAATTATCACTGAAGTGGAGAAATCTCATCAGGGCTTCGTAGCAGACTCGGGACATGACGGCTGCAAATACAGGGGTCCTGTGGACAGCTTTTGTTGCCCAGTAAGAGCGGAGTGTGGGTTTTTTAACTATACCCATATTCAGGGTAAGGCCTAAAAATTTTTTTATTTCGGGGATATTTGTAAGCATCCAGGAGCGGGAATGAAAGGCAGTGGGCTTTTGGGAAATATATTGTCGGGCATATAGATTAGTTTAGTGGGCGATTAATTCTAGGTCTTCGGGGCTAATAAAAATTTTGAAAAAATCAGTGGGGGTAAAATTGGCGACATCTAATCTTATTCCTGGGACAGCAGAAAAAGAGGGAATTTGAGGGGAAAATGAGGGGTCATTATACCACAGCGATGGGGGGACTGCGGTACTTGGTCCTGCCTCCTCTGAACCTTCAGCAGTGACGACCGACTCCGCTACCATCGGGCTGGGGGATCCCGTGGAGGAAGAGTCGTCGTCACTATCTGAAAACGGCTCAGCTTCAGAGGCAGATTCCTTTTTGCTGCTGGAGCTGCCGGAGCAAAGCAGGCTGTATTCTTGCTCAGCACTGAACGTTCTGCGGGCCATTTTTTTTTATTTCCCTGCTAATATACTAACCCTAACCTAGTATTTTTTTTTCCTCCTAACGCTAACCCTAACACATGTAACGCTAACCCTAACGCTAACTCTAACACGTGTAACGCTAACGCTAACCCTAACACGTGTAGCGCTAACCCTAATGCTAATGATAACGGTAACCCTAACGCTAACTTCAAAAAATTATTTAAAAAAAAATTATTAAAAAAAAATATGTTTTTTTATAATCCCCTGACAATGGGGATGGGGATACGGGGATTATGGATCAACATCCTAAAAAGGACGTTTGCGGACACGGGATAACATCCTAAAAAGGACGATTGCGGACGCTGGAGTGTTTTTTGTCACTGTCACGGCAGCACTTGGACTGTAGTCTATCTCTCTTCTCTCCCAGAACAACTACAGGGATAGAAGAGAGAAACCGCAGCCCAAGTGCTGCCATATTTACAAATATTGGGGGTTTTGATCACTGTGATATGGTCTACAACAGTAATCAAAACCCAGCAGCCAATGAGCAAATTCTCCTTGGTTGCTAGGTGCAGGCAGGCAGATCTTGGCGGGCGCACTGCGCATGCGCCCGCCATTTGCTTTCTGCCAGAGGAAGGAGTGGGGCCAGAGGACCGGAGGACATCTGCACGGGGACCTCAGGTACCGGGGGGGGATCGGAGACCCTAATTCTTACCCCTCTGATGTGCGATCACATCAGAGGGGAGAGAATTTTTTTTTTTTGCGGTCGCCGTTATAGTATTATAACGGCGATCGCAACACCGGGATCGGTAAATACCGACCCGGATCATGTTCTCTGGGGTCTCGGCTACCCCAGGCAGAAGAGACCCCAGAGAAAATCGCCCAACCCCCCAAGCACCTCGCGGTGGGCGCACTGAGCATGTGCCCGCCATTTTCGACATAGGAGCAAGGTGGCGACACCAGGGGACACCGGAGGGCCCTAAGACCACCAGGGGCCACAAAGGGGGATGGGGGACCCTATTTCTCTCCTCTGATGTCCGATCACATCAGAGAGAGAAATTAAATGGCACATCAGTTTATTTTTTTTTTTGTTGCGATCGCCGTTATAGGGTTAATAACGGCGATCGCAACATCGGGGTCGGTAAAAACCAACCCGATTCATGTTCTCTGAGGTCTCGACTAGAGACCCCGGAGAAAATCAAACTGTGGGGAGCGCTATAGGCTTTTTCCACAGTGCCATTAATTAACGGCGCTGTGGTTCAAGTACCCTTAATGACCACCGTTAAAAGGCGTATCGGCGGTCGTTAAGGGGTAAACTTATATATATAATTTTATTTTTATTTTTTTTATTGCTACATTGCTAACCACACCCATATGTCCATCTCTCCACATCACCTGCCGGTTTGGTGACATTTTTAAAATGTAAATGTTTCTAACAGCTAATATATTCATTGCAACCTGTACTGACAAAGAAGTCGGTGTGACCCCGAAACACATCGACTTACTTTATGAATAATAAAGAACTATTTTTGGATTAGGAGTCCTCTTTGTGCATTGCCTTTAGAAAGCAATACAACGCCAACCCCTTCATTTTAAAAGAAACCCTGACTGGAGACTTTAAGACCTGAAGAATTTTTAATTTCTCTGATCTCTCGGTTCAGAAACAATAAAGCATAAATATAAGGAGAAGCCCCCACCAAGTCAGCAGTGATTTTGAATGACTATAAGTATGATTACTCATAAAATCCTGTTATGTTCCTGCATTAAGATAGTATCACATAAATTGAAGATGTAGACCTTCATTAGTGAGTAGTGTTGAGCGATATTGCTCGATATCTAAAAATATCGTATCGAAATTGTATCGCCGATAGCACTAAATATCGTCGATATCCGATTTCGATACCGGAAGTCCCATGTAAGTCTATGGGAACAAAATATCGCAACAAAAAAAACCCTTTCTTTCGTTGTAAACACAAAATATACACACATAGAATACATATATATATATATATACATGTCATTGTGACATATATATATACATATATTTATAGTTTATACACTTCTACATAGTAAAATAGACTCTGATTCAATTGCCGGTAAAGCCGTGACATACCCCATAGAAGTCGACGGGCTCGGTGCCGAGTACCCCCAAAACCTCTGGCTCTGTGCGACTCAACTTGGGCGTCACGAACAGGATTCTGTAGCTCGCTATAAGCGAGTCCTGTGTGCCTGAATTGCACTGGTTTTGTGCTTGAGAATTGCTAAAATCATCAGAGAATGTATTTTTCATTTTTCCGCCATATCTGCGTCACGACGAGGCACTGGTGAAGAAGAAGAGCGTGCTCTTCGTGGGTGTACACTCACTCAGTGGCGTGAAAACGATGGCCGCCCACTCTAAATGGTACTGCAATGTAAGATCGTGCCCCACAGCTCTTCAGTTCCGCCTCCTCATCCTCCTCAGTGTGCGGAAACTAACGCGAAGGTCCCGCCTCCCTACAAAAGAGGGGCCCTCTACAGATGCTAATGACACATGTGACTTGGCAGAGATGGCTAATGGACACGACGAGCAGAAGTGTGAAGGGATGGAGCAGTCAGAGCTCTCCCCCCACGGAAGCGACCCGATCGCCACGGAACCACCGTTGGGCACCCGGCCTGGAAACCCTCCTACGCTGCAAGAAGCGGAGGATACCCTAAGAGGCCTGGCCCGGCACCGGGAGGAGGTCGCCAGGATGGAAGCCAGCTGGCGTGCCCTAAAACTAAACTTGGAGCGGCGCCAATCCCTCTTACCTGAAGTGTCTGTACCGGAAGGTGAGGCACCTGTTCTAGTAGAGGAGTCCTTGCAATGTGATCCGGTTGACGTTGTCGCAGTGGAGGCACCCGTTCCTGCAAAAACCGCAGCACCGTCAGCACCCCAGATCCCGCTGTCTGCCCCCGTTGCTGAGACAGAAGAAGCGACACCCGTCCTCATGGAGGAGGCCGCGCAGGCACCAGAGCACTATCTGCCTGTACCGGAGCCCCGACTGTCATCTGATTTAGAGCCGTCTGCTTCCTCCGCAGGGGAGTGCCGCCAGGACTGGGGGGCGACAGGAGAGCTGCCGCAAACCGGACACTGTAAGCTGCAGTTTGATGGTGGAGACATGGAGCAGCTGGTGGAGGAGAATTACAACCGGCGTCAGGAGGAAGAGTGGAGACGTTGGGAGCGGGAAGCAGAGCGACAAAGGGAGCAGCGAGAATCCCAAAAACTTCGCCAACGTCAGCTGGAGAAGGACCGGGCAGATAAGGACCGGATGAGAAAGGATAAAGGAACCCTGTGGGAGCCGCGGCGTAAGGGTGCAGTACGGAGCTTTAAATTGAAAGGTGGTTGGGGCTTCATCCAGGAGCCTGGACTTTATTTAGAAGTTTTTGTGAACCGGCGGGACATGGAGGCTCACCTCCCAGAAGGACACCCGGGGAGGGACCTGTTGCCAGGAGACTTGGTGACTTACACCCGACACTGGGGTTACAATGGATGGTACGCCCTAAATGTTACCAGGTGCGACCCCTACTCCCCAGAGTGTCAGGAACCTGTGAGACCCTCGGAGCCTTCAGCCTCCCACATCCAGGCCTCTGCAAAAGTGCCCACCCCACGCCGTAAATCTAGCAAGCCTCCCTCAGTGGTCTCCTCAGCAGCCCCAGCTATGGACATGATAAGTATAGCTGGCCCGTACCCGGCGCCTGTTAGGCCCCCTGGGGTTCGTTCAGTCCGGGACATAGGGGTCCAGACCCGGAGGGAGACGAAAGAGGTGGCCACACAGACCCAGATAGCGGGTCACGACGTCACTGTACAGGCCACACGACGTCATCAGGTCCTGGTGGTCCTTGGTGCCTCGGATGTTTGGCAAGCATCAGAAGAGTACCAGGTGGTACCTGGAACACCCCTGCCAAAGAATTATAAAGAACCCGGACAGGGTCCCTGTATGTAAATAGTTAAATTGTTTATGTACCCGGACGGGTGAATGTTCATAAAAAAGTTTTTTAATTTAATAAAAAAAAAAAAAACACAGTTTTCATTACTTTTATTACAGTCTCATCCTGCGACGCCATCGATCTCCTGTAAAAAAATGAAAAAAAAAAAAAAAGTATACCACCTGACCGACGCAGTCCATAGTAACGAGTGTCCCACGACGATCCAGCTCTGCTACATCAGAATGACAGGCAGAGCCTGTCATCCCGGCGCAGCACAGCTGATTACCTGCTTCCCCGGCGGTGACGTCATCGGACTGGTTTACGGCCGGGATTACCCTGCAGTCACTGCAGTTATCGCGAAAAACTGCATGTGACCGCCAGGGAGAAGATAATGGCGGCCATCAAGCAGTCCAGGACGTGACCGCCGGAGATCTTCTGCCAGGTAAGTGCCGCTGACTCCTGACAGACCTGACCGACGGACACTGACAGTGACAGTGACAAATCCGATTCCGGTATTCGATAAGACGAAAATATCGAAACGAATTATCGAAAGGCCGATAGAGCTAATATCGGCCGATAGCCGATATTTGCATTATCGTATCGCTCAACACTATTAGTGAGACTCAAATGTTTGAATAGAACAAGAATCAGAAAGATAAAAAATTTAGGTCACCCAGTAAATGACATTCTGAAAAAACTCAACCCAGCTTCTGGAGCGAAAACCTAAAGCAACCCTCCGTCTCGCATTAAAAAATTCCTATTATGTGACTAGTGTGCATAGTAGTCTGAGACACGGCCCCTTCTCTGAACTCAGCAACACAGGGGAGTGTCCTAGGCTGCTATACACAGATTGTGCTATGGAAGTCTAGAACTCTCCCTGTACTTTGGCATGACCCATCCAAGAGAAGGGCATAGTGTTTAAGATTATCTAAGAACAGGGAGTAGGGTCTACTCATAGATACTTTCTCACTCTAGGATGGGTTATCCCAGGGCAGAAGGGAGTTTCCCCAAAACAATGAGTACATAGAATAGTCATCCATCCAAGCTGGCAACAATTGTGTAGAAATGAATAGGCCATTAGGAATTGAAGAACCTGCACAAGAAAGATTAAAAAGACCTAGTGATTTAAAGGGGCTTTCCATTTTGGTAAAAATGTCTAAAATAAAAAAAAAATTTACCCAATACCCATGGTACCTAGTACCTACATACCACAGACTATTTTTTTTCAAAGAAATTTCCATGTGGTCCCTTTTCAAGTAGCAGTGCAAGGGCGGCCCACTAATTTATCAGGCTGCCAGTAAAATCCATATGACTGGTTGATGTGATGTAATCAGATCACAGCAGGGGAGGGAGATCCAGTCACTTGTCAGCACTCCAGAAGACTGAGAAGGAGACACACAAATGTAAGGGCATTGAAACTTTAACTTGGCGAATGAGAAGAAATAGAGAGAAGTCTTAAAGCAGACAACCCCTTTAAATATGCTGCCAAACTAAATATTCAAAGTTTCTCACATCTCAATTTATTAAATTATTTCTATACTTTTCTTTTTAGTTAGAAATAATGTTTGGCTTTCCATAATGAGAGTGAAAACAACAACTTTAAACTTGAATCGCGGACAAGTTTTCTGCAATATTTTACTGTTTTTTCCCTTGAGAATACCAGCATTTTCTTTATCTTTTACTTCACTTTTTATCTGATGTTAAGTTGACAACATAATTACAAACATAAAATAACAAAACACTCAATATAAAAATCCTGAAGAAACATCATTTTCATGTTGTATTTATTTTATGTCTTTGATCATATCTCGATTTAAGAAATTGTAAAACTTGCGATTCTTAGCAAGAACTTCATTTGGAGAGATAAAACCACATATACAGTGTTAAAGTGATTAAATGAGTAATGCAGTTATCTTGATTTAAAAGATCTTTGGGCTCATGTTCAAATCTGTGTTAAAGCTCTGGTTGGTATAGAGCCTTAAGCAGAGTCCAAAAGAGGTACCACATATGGAATCGTTACTATACCCTTTACGTTTCTGATTTTGCATGATGATATACACATTTTTTTCTTTAACTTTCAACAAAGTTGGCAAGAACATCAATGTATCTTCTATCAGACGCTGTATTTATAGAGGTATTTTCCCATAGAAGTTTAGTCTTTGCCTGATGAAGAGACCTGAGTAGTCTCGAAAGCTTGCAATTTGTTACCATCTTTTCAGTTAGCCATTAAAAGGTATCAACCACTCAGGACTCTCAATTCTAAATATTTTTCTTTCCACTGGCTAACACGGTAAAAAGATACACTTCTTTCCTGTATACAAAGTGTGTGATTTTATTTAATTTTTGTGATTAGTATGATTTGTGAATCTGCATGAAGATCTGTAGACACTAGGTAATGCTGTTACTGTAATACAGTGTGATTAATGTATAATGTAATTTATGTATAGTATATAGGGAAAGGACATAGGCATAGAATAAGACATGGGGATTAAGTTAGAAATGGGAAAGATTCAGTTGTGCGGATACTAGATATCGGAAGTAGAAAGTAAATTGCAAAAGTTAGGATACAGCTAAATGTTCGGGATAAACCCCAGGATGGGAGGAAGCAGGGTCAGGTAGTAAGGGGAACACTTCCTGGTTTTAGTCAGACTGATGAAGGTTGGAGATTAGATCTGAGATAGAAAAAGTGTTAGCAGGAGTTCAAGGCCAGATGGCTAGAGGGCGCGAGAAGTACGAAATGTTTGGCAGTATGAGAACGTCGGCAACTGTCTTCAGTGGACATTCCGGTCAGTAATGTCTGGGGCCCATGGCCCGAACTAGGCACTGGGAAGTGTGCTTTATTCCCTTTCAACAAGTGGAAGCTTGATGGGGAAACGCATGAGGGAGACGGGACGGGACTCATGGAATCTGTAAAGCTGTACGGAGTATCCGAGGCGCCAGAGATGCCAGTGAGAAAAGGGATGGCTCAGTTGAAACAAACAGAGAATGTTGATATGTACTGTGCTGTAACTACAATTGAACTCAAGATGCTAAGTAAAGTTGAACTGTTTGTTAAGAAGCGAGTGTCCCCTAATTTGTGTGTGGATGTTCCTTTATCCGGAATTGTAGCAACGCAGGAGGCCTGTGCCCAAAAAGTGAGTGTACTGCACCACACGCACAGCACATGTGAATTAGAATACTGCTCATTTGTAGTGTGCAAGGGTGTTGGAACAAAGTAATCCCTTGCAAATAAGTACCGAATAGTGTTGAGCGATACGATAATGCAAATATCGGCTATCGGCCGATATTAGCTCTATCGGCCTTTCGATAATTCGTTTCGATATTTTCGTCTTATCGAATACCGGAATCGGATTTGTCACTGTCACTGTCAGTGTCCGTCGGTCGGGTCTGTCACTGTCAGTGTCCGTCGGTCGGGTCTGTCAGGAGTCAGCGGCACTTACCTGGCAGAAGATCTCCGGCGGTCACATCCCAGACTGCTTAATGGCCGCCATCCTCTTCTCCCCGGCGGTCACATGCAGTTTCTCGCGATAACTGCAGTGACTGCTGGGTAATCCCGGCCGTAAAGCAGTCCGATGACGTCACCGCCGGGGAAGCAGGTAATCAGCTGTGCTGCGCCGGGATGTCAGGCTCTGCCTGTCATTGCGATGTAGCAGAGCTGGATCATCGTGGGACAATCGTTACTATGGACTGCGTCGGACAGGTGGTATACTGTTGGTTTGTTTTTTTTCTTTTTTTACAGGAGATCGATGGAGTCGCAGGAATGAGAGTACAATAAAAGAAATGAAAACTGTGTTGTCTCTTTTATTTCATTAAAATACTTTTTTCTTGCTTTGTCTTTTTTTTATGCATTTAATAACTTTGGGATTAATAATGGATCGGTGTCTTATTGACGCCTCTCCATTATTAACCGGGCTTATTGTCACCGTGCAATCAACGGTGACATTAACCCCTTATTACCCCGCTTGCCACCGCTACAGGGCAAGTGGGAAGAGCCGGGTAAAGTGCCACAATTGGCACATCTTTTGATGCGCCAAATGTGGGGCTGCTGTAGCCTGGTATTATCAGGCTGTTGAGGGCCAAAATCCATGGGCCTTGACAGTCTTTTAATACCAGGCCGCAGCAGTCTGCATTTTACTTGGCTGGTTAACAAAAATAGGGGGACCCCTACGCCGTTTTTTTTTCGAGGGGATCCCCTATTTTTGTTAACCAGCCAAGCTAAGCAGACTGCTGTGGCCTGGTATTATCAGGCTTGCAAGGTCCATGGATATTGGATCCTTACCAGCTGAAAACCAGGCCTCAGCGGTCTGCTTCATCTGGCTGGTTAACAAATAGGGGACCCCACGTCAATTTTTTTCGAGGGATCCCTATTTTTGTTAATCAGCAAGATATGCAGACTGCTGTGGCCTGGTATTATCAGGCTGGCAAGGTCCATGGATCTTGGCTCCTTAACGCCTGAAAATCGGGCTCAGCGGTCTGCTTCATCTGGCTGGTTAACAAAAATAGGGGGGACCCCACGCCAATTTTTTTCGAAGGGATCCCCTATTTTTGTTAATCAGCCAAGATATGCAGACTGCTGTGGCCTGGTATTATTAGGCTGGCAAGGTCCATGGATCTTGGCTCCTTAACAGCCTGAAAATCCAGGCCTCAGCGGTCTGCTTCATCTGGCTGGTTAACAAAAATAGGGGGGACCCCACGCCATTTTTTTTTCAAAGGGAACCCCTATTTTTGTTAACCAGTTCCCTCTGACGTCACTGATTGTGTCCCTGGCTGACCTGAAGTGAAAGTGGAAAGCAATCAATTAAGCTTTCCACTTCCTCTCCTGTCAGCCAGGAGAGGAACTCATTCATTTGGGGGTTTACTGTGAGGCTGCAGCATTAGCTGCGGTCCCTGCAGTAAACATTAACCCTTTCTGAAGGATTACACCGTGGGACCTGACTGTGCATCGGATTGGTAAGAATAATTTTGCTTTATTATTTTATTTTTATTACAGGAAATGGTTTTAGCAGGAAAATAAAATATGGTCAAAAACTGTGTGATTATTTCATTAAACTTCTTTTTTATTAAAGTGTGTGTGTTTGATTTTTCTTTCATACAATAGGATTAATAATTGATAGTTGTCTAATTGACAGCTCTCAATTATTAACCTGGCTTAAAGTGACCTTTCAATTGCAAGGTCATTTTAACCCCTTATTAACCCATTCGCCACCGCTACAGGGCAATGGGAATAGACGGGCAAAGTGCCAGAAAGGGCAAATCTAATTAGAGATTTGCCCTTTCTGGGGTGTCTGGGGGCAGATGTTAGTAGCCGGGGGGGCCAAAAATAATGGTCCCTCTCTGGGCTATTATTATCTGCCCCCACTCACTGGCTTTGTCTGTCTGGTTGCGAAAATAGGGGGGAGCTCACGCATTTTTTTTTCAGCAATTTTACACCTCATATATATATATACATGTCATTAAATTTGTGACACATATATATATATATATTTATATTTATAGTTCATACACTTCTACATAGTATAATAGCCGCTAATTCAATTGCCGGCTTTTGTGAAAATGCAGAACCCGACATGAAATGACACTTGGTTTACATAGAGTTAACCATGTCTTTTCATGTAGTTTGATATCTGATTTGCACAAACAATTACATGAGTGTAAGTGTGCAAAATTTCACACCTGTAGGGGTTAATTAAAGGTGTAAATTCGTAGCAAAAAAGTCCGTTTTTTTTACAACGAATTTACACCTTTAATTAACCCCTACAGGTGTGAAATTTTGCACAGATAGACTGATGTAATTGTTTGTGCAAATCAGATTGCAAACGACATGAAAAGACATGGTTAACCCTATGTACACCAAGTGTCATTTCATGTCGGGTGCTTCTGTCTTTTCACAGAAGCCGGCTTTACCCGGCAATTGAATCAGAGGATATTTTACTATGTAGAAGTGTATAAACTATACATATATGTATATATATATGTCACAATGACATGTATATATATATATATATGTATTCTATGTGTGTATATTTAGTGTTTACAAGGAAATAAAGGTTTTTTTTAGTTTCTATATTTTGTTCCCATAGACTTACATGGGACTTCCGCTATCGAAATCGGATATCGACGATATTTAGTGATATCGGCGATACAATTTCGATACGATATTTTTAGATATCGAGCAATATCGCTCAACACTAGTACCGAACTGTGCACCTTACATAAGTACTATTGGGGAAAAACTTTATATGAGTAGTAATGGATGTACCCAAATGATAAAGTTCAATGTCCGTACCGCACACCAAGTGTCCATACATGGACCCCGAAGATGAACCTCTCAAAGATTGTTGAAAGGCTGCAATCATCAAGCTTTCCGGGTGGGGGCACTTCGGCTCAATCACAGCCATGTTAGGTATTGGCATGGCTGTGATTGGCCAAGGCACTGTAAAAAATAAAAAAAAGAAATGGGGTCTCCCCTGTTCTTGATAACCAATGCAGGTAAAGCTGACAGATGCATCTGCAGCCCTCAGCTGTCAGCTTTATCTTGGCTGGTTTTCAAAAATAGAGGGATCCCTTCACTGTTTTTTCTTAATTCTTTAAATAAATAATTTTAAAAAATGGTATGGTGTTCCCCCCATTTTTTGATAACCAGCTGAGCTAAAGCAGACAGCTGGGGGAAGGTATTCTCAGACTGGGAAGGGACTATGGTTATTGGCCTTCTCAGCCTAAAAATAGCAGCCTGCAGCTGCCCCACAAAAGGCGCATCCATTTGACATCCCAATTCTTGAGCTTTACCCAGCTCTTCCCACTTGCCCTGGTGCGGTGGCAAGTGGGGTAATACCGTATATACTTGAGTGTAAGCCGAGATTTTCAGCCCATTTTTTAGGGCTGAAGTGCCCCTCTCAGCTTATACTCGAGTCATATACCAGGGGGTCGGCAGGGGAGGGGAAGCACGGCTGTTACATATACTCACCCCCTCCTGGCACGGTCTCTGCAGCCCCCCTGCTTCTCCCATGGTCTCTGGCGCCTGTGTTCAGTGGTCAAGTGGTACCGCTCATTAAAGTCATGAATATGCGCATATTCATGACTTTTATGAGCGGTACCACATGACCACTGAAGGAAGGAAGAGTTGCGGCGCCGGAGACAATAGGAGAAGCAGGAGCTGCAGAGATGCGCCAGGAGGGGGTGAGTATGATGGGTAGGACAGGGGGAGCCATGCTATATTCACCTGTCCCCATTCCACCGCTGCGCACCGCTCTGTCCTCCGCATCCTCTGGCTGTGACTTTCAGGTCAGAGGGCGCGATGATGTGGTTAGTGCGTGCCCTCTGCCTGAACGTCACAGCCAGAGGACCCAGAAGACACAAAGGCGCGCGGCGGTGGAAGGGGGACAGGTGAATATCGCAGGTGCCAGGGACCTGAGCCAGTGGTGACACCGGCATCTGGCCCCCAGTGACGAGAGGTGAGTATGTCTTTTTTTTTATTCGCAGCAGCAGCATATGGGGCCTATTCTATGGGGCCATAACCTTTATGGAGCAGCATATGAGGCATCTTATGGGGCCATAACCTTTATGAAGCAGCATATGGGGCCCATTCTATGGAGCATCTTATGGGGCCATAACCTTTATGGAGCAGCATACGGGGCCCATTCTATGGAGCATTTTATTGGGCCATAACCATTATGGAGCAGAATATGGGGCCTATTCTATGGAGCATCTTATGGGGCCATAACCTTTATGGAGTAGCATATGGGGCATAATATATGGAGCATCTTATGGGGCCATTATTAACCTTTGTGCAGCATTATATGGGGTGTATTTTGTATGGAACATCTTATGTGCCATCATGAACTGTATGGAGCATTATATGGGCCTCCTGATTAAATATGGATATTCAAAAACATTTAACCTACTGATGTCTCAATTAGTTTTGCTTTTATTGGCATCTATTTTTATTTTTAAAATTTACCAGTAGCTGCTGCATTTTGCACCCTAGGCTTATACTAGAGTCAAGAAGTTTTCCAATTTTTTTGTGGCAAAATTAGGGGGTCGGCTTATACTCGGGTCAGCTTATACTCGCCATGTGTCTATGTATGCCCGTCTAGTCTGTACCACCACTTCAGGCACTGCCGGCAGCGAACCATAGCTGGGCCAGATACCATCAACGGGTACCAAATGGAGGCTCTCTTGGACTCAGGGAGCTTAGTGATTTTGGTCCATAGGTCCCTTGTTGCCGGGGACAGAAAGTGGAGGTTATGGGTATACATGGGGTACTCTGGGAGTACTTATCACAAAAATCAGAATAATATTAAAATTCATACATAATGATGCCTCCTGTCAAAAACAGATCAACAGATGGTCTCCAAGATATGGGTAATGTACATTAGTGTACAAATAATAGTACAGCCTTAGTATTGCCACTCATAAAGAATTTACGTATCACAAAAGGAGAGGTGTTTAAAATATCCTAAGAAAAACAGAATAAAGTGCCAGAGTGCAATTGGGATATTAACCCCTTTCTGCCATCCGACGTACTATCCCGTCCATAGTACCTGGGCCCTTATGACCAGGGACGGGACAGTACATCGCAGCGATCGGCCGTCAGCTGATTATCACAGCTGACACCCGGCACTATGTGCCAGGAGCGGTCACGGACCGCTCCCGGCACATTAACCCCTGGCACACCGCGATCAAACATGATCACGGTGTACCGGAGGCACAGGGAAGCATCGCGCAGGGAGGGGACTCACTGCATGCACCCCTGAGACCCTCAGAACAACGTAATGTGATCGCGCTGTTCTGAGGCCTTCCTCCCTGCAAGACCCCGGATCCAAGATGGCCACGGGGTCCTGCAGAGAGGAGGCTTCCTCAAAACAGTAGTTTACCCCCACATATGGGGTATCAGTGTACTCAGGACAAGTTGCACAATAACTTTTGGGGTATTGTTACCCTTGGGAAAATAAAAATTGGGGTGAAAAGATCATTTTTTGTGGAAAAAATTTGATTTTTTAATTTTACGGCTCTACGTTATAAACTTGTGTGAAGTACTTGGGGTTCAAGTGGCTCACCACAGATCTAGATAAGTTCCTTTGGGGGTCTAGTTTCCAAAATAGGGTCACTTGTGGGGGGTTTCCACTGTTTAGGCACATCAGGGGCTCTACAAATGCAACATGGAGTCCAATCTCAATTCCAGCCAATTTTTGTTTGAAAAAGTCAAATGGTGCTCCTTCCATTCCGAGCTCTGCTGTGTTCTCAAACAGTGGTTGCCCCCACATATGGGGTATCAGCGTTCTCAGGACAAATTGGACAACTTTTGTGGTCCAATTTCTCCTGTTACCCTTAGGAAAATAAAAAATAGGTGACTAAAAGATAATTTTTGTGGGAAAAAAATAGGATTTTTTATTTTCATGCCTGGGCATTATAAACTTGTGTGAAGCACTTGGGGGTTCAAAGTGATCACCGCAGATCTAGATAAGTTCCTTAGGAGGTCTAGTTTCCAAAATGGGGTCACTTGTGGGGGGTTTCCACTGTTTAGGCACATCTGGGGCACTGCAAACGGAACATGACTCCCATCAACGTCTGCATTCCAAAACGTTATTACTTCCTTTCCAAGCCCTGCCGTGTGCCCAAACAGTTTCCTCCCCCCAACATATGGGGTATCAGCGTACTCAGGACAAATTGGACAACTTTTGGGGTCAAATTTCCTTGGGAAAAATCAAACATTTGGACTAAAAAATCATTTTTGTGGAATTTTTTTTTTCACACCCAGGCATTATAAACTTTTGCGAAACACTTGGGGGTTCAAAGTGCTCACAACAGATCTAGATAAGTTCCATAGGGGGTGTAGTTTCCAAAATGTTGTTACTTGGGGGGGTTTCCATGTTTAGGCGCATCAGAGGCTCTCCAAACGCGACATGGCGTCCAATCTCAATTCTAGCCAATTTTGGTTTGAAAAAGTCAAACGGCGCTCCTTCCCTTACGAGCTCTGCCGTGTGCCCAAACAGTGGTTTTCCCCCACATATGGGGTATTGGCGTACTCAGCAGAAATTGCACAACAACTTTATCTGTCCATTTTCTCCTTTTACCCTTATGAAAATAAAAAAAAGTTTGTAAAAGATCATTTTTGTGACTAAAAAGTTAAATATTCATTTTTTCCTTCCACGTTGCTTCAGCTCCTGTGAAGCACCTGAAGTGTTAATAAACTTCTTGAATGCGGTTTTAAGTACCTTGAGGGGTGCAGTTTTTAGAATGGTGTCACTTTTGGGTATTTTCTGCCATATAGATCCCTCAAAGTGACTTCAAATTTGAGGTGGTCCCTAAAGAAAATGGCTTTGTAAATTTTGTTGTAAAAGTGAGAAATCGCTGGTCAATTTTTAACCCCTATAATTTCCTAACAAAAAAAAATTGGTTCCAAAATTGTGCTAATGTAAAGTAGACATGTGGGAAATGTTATTTTTAACTATTTTGTGTGACATATGTTAGGGTTCGATTTCCCGCTGCTGCACAGGGGGAGTCTCAAACCCGTCCCGCTGCGGTCTCCCATTCGTCTCCGGCCGCAGTGGAGCCTGCTCAGCAGAAACGTCGGTCCAGGCGTCTTGCCCACTCAACTACTGTGTAGTGACTTGCTGCTGCCTTTCCTGGATCTGCTATTATAGCCAGTGCTTTTTCCCTTCTGAGCATGCCCAGAGTGAGATCTCTCATTGGAGATCAGGGGTCACATGTTCAGGTGCTGCAGTGGCTCCTATTGGTCCGCCAGGAAGGTCATGTAGCTACATGTGTTTGTAACAGTTTCTCATTGGTCCTTGTTCCTGGAAGGTCCTGTAGCTGTTGCTATAAAAGGGTAGCATGGCTGGGCCGCCATGCGCTAATATCAACCATTGTATGCTATGCGCCAGTGTGGTCATGTGTATGTGTGGATAGGGACCCGGCTGAAATAAGCCACTAGAATACCGACTTAATCGGTGAGGAGTTTGGTATGGTAGCTGGTCAGGGTCGGTGTCCTAGATGCCCTAGATTACCGGCATAACCGGTGAGGAGTTTTGACTGCCGTATTCAGGGTCTGGCGTTCAGACGCCATAGATTGCGGGTGACTCCCGCGAGGACAATAGCACATGATCACGCTTTATGTATGCTTAGCACTTAACTGTGTACCTGAGAGCCTTACAGGACACAGTGCTTTTTCTCAGCGGCCCTGTGACGTAACAGGGCTCGCTTCCAACGCTAGTCAGCGCCCTAGCGTGTTTTCTTTGCCACTCAGTTGTGTCTAGTGAGTGCGCACACATCACCATATAGCGCTGCGGCTCTCTTTCTAGCGGCTCTGTGGAGTAACAGAGTTCGCACTCATTGCCACAGCGCATTACGGCGTTTATGTTGGCGACTCTGCGGGATAACAGAGTTTGCTTCTCGCGCCATTTTTACTAGCAGCAGGCTCCGCTTGCACGGTGGATCCCGGGCTGCGAACGCACCTTTCTACATTATATATTTGGTGTGTTCCGCAGACCCTAACATAATACTAGCGCCAGGGTCTGGCTAGTAAAATGGCGGATGAACAGCGATTACAGATGTACATCCAGCAGCTGGAGGGTAGGTTGGCGGCTCTTGAGCGCACAACCTCAGCTGTGGATGTTACCGCAGTCGCTGTTCATGCTGCTAGTGTAGCTGCAGCCAGTTTGTCCTCTGCCACCTCTGTCCCTACATTGTCCCACCTCCCGCTTCCAGACAAGTTTGCTGGTGACAGCAAGCAATGTCTGGGATTCGTAAGTCAGTGCTCCATACACCTCGAGCTTCTGGCTGCACGTTTCCCCACGGATCGGGCACAAGTGGGCTTTGTGATAGCTCTTCTGTCGGGCAGAGCGTTGGAGTGGGCAATGCCGCTGTGGGAGCGCGACGACCGTGTGGTGCAGAGCGCTTCTCGTTTTCTGGAGGCTCTGAAAAAGGTTTTTCTAGGACCTCAGGTCACCCACGATGCGGCGCTCAAATTGCTGGCAAGTACCCAGGGTTCGGCTTTGGTCAGCCATTTTGCTGTCCAATTTCGGACTCTGGCCTCGGAATTAGAGTGGCCAGATAAAGTCCTCATTCCCGTGTTCTGGAGAGGACTGGCGGGTCATGTGAAAGACGCCTTGGCTACCAGGGAGATTCCTGCCACACTGGAGAAACTTATCACTATTTCCACCCGCGTCGACCTCCGTTTCCACGAGCGGAGGCTGGAACGTGTCCAGTGTAGGCAGAGGGTCCAGTTGGCTCCTACCTTCACCAACCCTCTGGAGTCGCCAGTTCAGGCGCCCGACCTTCAGGAGGTTGCTCCTGCAGGATCTAAATCTCGGGTCACTCGTCCATCCCCGATTTGTTATATTTGCCAGCAGCAGGGACATTTTGCCAACCGATGTCCACAGCGGCTGAATAAGCGGTCGCGCCCAGTAACCGTAGGAACAGGGTCACTGGACGCCATGAGTTTTGCCCCTAAAGTGCTCCTCAAGGGGATAATTACCCACGGTTCTACCACCCTACCCGTCAAGCTGTGTGTGGATTCTGGGGCAGAGGGAAATTTTATGTCATCCTCCTTTGCTTCTCGCCACACCATGCCTTTGGTGTTGCTGGCTGAACCAGTATCAGTTCGGGTGTTGAACGGAGCAATTCTGCCCTCACAAATCACTCATCAGTCTGTCCCACTCACCTTGTCTATGTCTCCTTCCCATCAGGAGAATATATCATTTTTTATCCTCCCTGAGGGTATAGATGAGGTTTTGTTGGGATTACCCTGGCTCCGCCACCACTCTCCCCATATTGAGTGGGCTTCAGGGAGAGTTCTGGGTTGGGGTAATTTATGCATAGGCAGATGCATTAGGGACAGCGTGCAGGTCAACACCACTGAGATACTGTCATGTGTGCATTGCCACGAAGATCGTCGCGGTTGCACATTTTGACTTCTCACAGCTGAGCTGCTGTTTCTTTGTGTTTGGCAGCTAGGGAGTTAATTCTGTCTGTGCTCGGTGCTGGGACTGGGTGCAGTTTCTCCCGGCTGCAATTGATTATTTGTTGATTGGTTTCCTTTAAATTCCTGGTTGTCTGCTTGGGGAGTTGCCAGTGAAACCTTCATGCAGACCACAGATAGGAATGAATCTGTATAGACTTTAGTTGTGAGCTCCTTAGTTGTTCTAAGCTCAACTTGGTTAGAGTTTATTTCCCAGACCATTTATGTTCCTTTGGTGTTTGAGTGTGTATGCAAGCGAATGTTATCCTGTCTGTCTTATATGTCTAATCTGTGTATTTAGCTGAGATCAGCCCATATCCCTTTGGTGGTAGTCAGGATCCTTCTTAGGACTGATTACAGGGTTCAGGGTCTGATAGGAGACAGGGTTAGGTTGGAGACTTGGACCTCTGAACCATTATCAGTACCTCCAAGGTGAGGGATTAGTTAGGACCCCAGTTTAGGGTCAGGTTAGATCCCGGTCCACCTCTTTCCTGTTTCAGCTCATCAAGTCCTCAAGATTAACCCTGAGTTCAGCAGATATCGTGTCAGGTAAATCTATTCTATACTTACATGCTGATGTTGCTATACTAGTTGTTGTATAGAGTGTTGTTCCTGTATTAATAGTTTACTGACATTGTATACATATCATTAGACAGCGTGACAGATACCCATAGACCTCTCTCCTCTTCCCAAGGTCTATTGGTCTTATGCCGAAGTTTTCTCAAAGAAGGCTGCGGAGACTCTTCCGCCTCATCGCCCCTATGACTGTCCTATCGACCTCTTGCCTGGAGCTGAGCCTCCTAGAGGAAGGGTCTATCCCCTCTCTCTTCCTGAGACAGAGGCCATGTCCCAATATATTCAGGAGAACTTGGCAAGGGGATTCATTAGGAAGTCGGTGTCACCAGCGGGAGCGGGGTTCTTCTTTGTGTAGAAGAAGAACGGAGAACTACGTCCGTGCATTGATTATAGGGGTCTCAACGCTATCACCGTGAAAAATAAGTATCCTTTGCCGCTAGTCTCTGAGCTTTTTGACAGGCTTCGGGGAGCAAGGGTATTTACTAAGCTAGACCTGCGGGGTGCGTATAACCTGATTCGCATCCATGAGGGGGACGAGTGGAAGACGGCATTTAACACCAGGGATGGGCATTATGAATATCTGGTAATGCCCTTTGGGCTCTGTAACGCTCCAGCTGTCTTCCAAGACTTTGTGAACGACATCTTCTGGGATATGTTGACCACCTCGGTGGTAGTCTATCTGGATGACATTCTCATCTTTTCTCCAGATATGGCCTCCCACCGGAGAGATGTCTGCAAGGTCTTCGACCTCTTGCGAGCAAATTCCCTATATGCGAAGTTGGAGAAGTGCATGTTTGAGCAGGAGTCTCTACCTTTTCTGGGCTATATCATCTCCACCCAGGGATTGGCTATGGATCCTACCAAACTTCAGGCTGTGATGGATTGGCAAGAACCCCACTCCCTTAAGGCGGTGCAGCGCTTTATGGGGTTCATTAACTACAATCGCCAATTCATTCCCCACTTCTCCACTTTGGTAGCTCCCTTGGTAGCCCTCACCAAGAAGGGAGCTAATCCCAAGTTGTGGTCAGAGGAGGTCACCAAGGCGTTCTCCTCCATCAAGTCGCATTTCGCCAGTGCTCCCATCTTACATCGCCCCAATGTCGATAAACCGTTTATCTTAGAGGTGGATGCCTCTTCTGTTGGTGCTGGAGCAGTCCTTTTTCAAAAGGATGCCCAGGGTCGGAAGCATCCCTGCTTCTTCTTTTCCAAAACCTTTACACCAGCAGAGAGGAATTATTCCATCGGGGACAGGGAGTTACTGGCTATGAAGTTGGCCTTCTCCGAGTGGCGACATCTTCTGGAGGGGGCTCGCTTCCCCTTCCAAGTGTTCACAGACCACAAGAACTTGGTGTATTTGCAGACAGCCCAGCGGCTAAATTCCCATCAGGCCAGATGGTCCTTGTTTTTCTCCTGGTTCCATTTCACCCTCCATTTCCTCTCCGGTGAGAAGAACATTCGCGCAGATGCTCTATCCCGCTCCGTGGTGTCCTCTGAGGAGGTGGAGGAGGAGCCTCGGCTGATTGTCCCCACAGAAAGCCTAAGAACGGTGGCTCCGGTTTCGCTTGAGTCTGTGCCTCCGGGCAAGACTTTTGTGCCCACCAATTTGCGACCGGAAGTACTCTCTTGGGCACATTCGTCCAGGGTGGGTGGACATTTTGGGACCAAAAGGACTTCTGAGTTGCTGGCAAGGACATACTGGTGGCCGCAGATGGCCCGTGATGTCAGGGAATACGTTCAGGCGTGCGTCTCCTGCGCCAAGAATAAGTCCCCTCGACAACGGCCAGCTGGGTTACTTTTTCCTTTACCGGTGGCAGACAGGCCTTGGGAGATGGTCGGGATGGATTTTGTGGTGGGCTTACCCAAGTCTCGGGGCTGCACCATCATCTGGGTGATAACCGACCACTTCTCCAAAATGGTGCACTTAGTGCCGTTACCACGGTTACCATCTGCACGAGCCTTGGCAGCATTATTCATTAGGCATATTTTCCGCCTACACGGTATGCCAGACAAAATTGTCAGTGATCGAGGTCCCCAGTTTGCGTCTCGGTTCTGGAGAGAGCTGTGTCGTTTACTCAGCATTGAGTTGAATCTCTCCTCTGCATACCATCCCGAGACGAATGGGTTGGTAGAAAGGGCCAACCAGACCTTGGTCACATACTTGCGACATTTTGTCTCTGCCAGGCAGGATGACTGGGCATCCTTGCTACCGTGGGCTGAGTTCGCTCTAAATAATGCTGTGGCTGACTCCACCGGACAGACCCCATTCCTCCTGAACTACGGTCAGCATCCGTGGGTACCAGTGCCTATGCCCGTGTCTTCCGCCGATTCTAGGGTGGCAGACTGGGCTGTGGAGGCACGGGACATTTGGGACCGCACTCAGGATGCCATTCAGGCCTCCAAAGAGAGGATGAGGTCTTCGGCCGATGCCCATCGGCGCCCCGCTCCTACATTTGCCCCGGGTGACCCAGTGTGGCTTTCTGCCCGAAACATCAGGCTACGTGTAGAGTCCACCAAGTTGGCACCTCGCTTTTTGGGCCCCTTTAAAGTTCTTGAGCAGGTGAACCCGGTGGTTTACCGCCTAGCCCTTCCGCCTCGCCTTGGTATCACTGACACCTTTCACGTGTCCCTCTTGAAACCCGTGGCCATTTCCTGGTTTTCCGAGTCATCTGCCGGGACGTCGGGTTCATCTACCGACGATCATGAGGTGAACGCCATTGTTGGGTGCAAGGTGGTACGAGGCAAAAAATTTTATTTGGTGGATTGGAGGGGTTATGGGTCTGAGTATAGATCCTGGGAGCCTGACGAGCATGTTCACGCTCCGCAGCTCATCGCTGCCTTTGAGCGCAGTGAGGCCCAAAGAAGGGGGGGTAATGTTAGGGTTCGATTTCCCGCTGCTGCACAGGGGGAGTCTCAAACCCGTCCCGCTGCGGTCTCCCATTCGTCTCCGGCCGCAGTGGAGCCTGCTCAGCAGATACGTCGGTCCAGGCGTCTTGCCCACTCCACTACTGTGCAGTGACTTGCTGCTGCCTTTCCTGGATCTGCTATTATAGCCAGTGCTGGAGCAGACGTCTTTGGGACAAAGTCCTGCGTTTTCCCTTCTGAGCATGCCCAGAGTGAGATCTCTCATTGGAGATCAGGGGTCACATGTTCAGGTGCTGCAGTGGCTCCTATTGGTCCGCCAGGAAGGTCATGTAGCTACATGTGTTTGTAACAGTTTCTCATTGGTCCTTGTTCCTGGAAGGTCCTGTAGCTGTTGCTATAAAAGGGTAGCATGGCTGGGCCGCCATGCGCTAATATCAACCATTGTATGCTATGCGCCAGTGTTGTCATGTGTATGTGTGGATAGGGACTTAATCGGTGAGGAGTTTGGTATGGTAGCTGGTCAGGGTCGGTGTCCTAGATGCCCTAGATTACCGGCATAACCGGTGAGGAGTTTTGATTGCCGTATTCAGGGTCTGGCGTTCAGACGCCATAGATTGCGGGTGACTCCCGCGAGGACAATAGCACATGATCACGCTTTATGTACGCTTAGCACTTAACTGTGTACCTGAGAGCCTTACAGGACACAGTGCTTTTTCTCAGCGGCCCTGTGACGTAACAGGGTTCGCTTCCAACGCTAGTCAGCGCCCTAGCGTGTTTTCTTTGCCACTCAGTTGTGTCTAGTGAGTGCGCACACATCGCCATATAGCGCTGCAGGGTCTCTTTCTAGCGGCTCTGTGGAGTAACAGAGTTCGCACTCATTGCCACAGCGCATTACGGCGTTTATGTTGGCGACTCTGCGGGATAACAGAGTTTGCTTCTCGCGCCATTTTTACTAGCAGCAGGCTCCGCTTGCACGGTGGACCCCGGGCTGTGAACGCACCTTTCTACATTATATATTTGGTGTGTTCCGCAGACCCATAACAACATATTTCCCTGTTTTAAGGGAAGTTTCAAAATTTTCGCCATATTTGTGATTTTTTCAAAATAAACGCAAGTTATATCGAAGAAATTTACCAATAACGTGAAGTACAATATGTCACGAGAAAACAATCTCAGAATCGCGAAGATCCGTTGAAGCGTTCCAGAGTTATAACCTCATAAAGAGACAGTGGTCAGAATTGTAAAAATTAGCCCGGTCATGAACGTGCAAACCACCCTTGGGGGTGAAGGGGTTAAACATATGTCATATTAGTAATGTGCCATAAATTCACCCAAAGGGAAAAAGCAAAGTGCCTGAGTGCCTGTAAACATTACTTAGCCTATTCATAAACCTGCTTCTTACCCCGACGCGCGTTTCGATATGATCTTCATCTGGGGACGTTGGGGTAAGAAGCATGTCTCCCATGGTCTCCTCATTGAGGTAATGGTTTTTGAATAGCAATTTATTTGACTAATTTAGGCTAAGTAATGTTTACAGGCACTCACGCACTTTGCTTTTTTCCCTTAGGGTGAATTTATAACACATTACTAATGACTTATATTTAATATACCAATTGCACTCTGGCACTTTATTCTGTTTTTCTTTGGCTATTTTAAACCCCCCTCCTTTTGTGATACGTAAAATCTTTGTGAGTGGCATTACTAAGGCTGTACTATTATTTGTACACTAATGTACATTACCTATATCTTGGAGACCATCTTTTGATCTGTTTTTTACAGGAGGCATCATTATGTATGAATTTTAATATTATTCTGATTTTTGTGATATAAATAAAACTACACATTTTAAACGATAAATTCTTCGGTCTGTCCATTAATGGGGGAGGCTTGGTTTTGTACTCTGCTGTGCAGTGTCAGATCAGCAATCAGACATTATACAGTGATGTCCCATACTGGGACAATGCTAATAAGTAAAAAAAATAATAAAATGTGTAAAAATATTGTTTAAAAAATCCCTAAACAAAGAAAATATAAATAAGTAAATATTTTTCCAATAAATACACTTATTTACCTAAATAAAAAAATAATAAAAGTACACATATTTGGTATGCCACATCCATAACGTCCCACTCTATAAAACTGTCCCACTAGTTAACTCCTTCAGTGAACACCGTAAAAAAAAACAAGGCAAAAAACAATTCTTTATCATCATACAGCCGAACAAAAAATGCAATAAATGTGATCAGAAGGACGGATGTAAATAAAAATGGTACCGCTGAAAACGCTATCTTGTCCCGCAAGAAAACAAGCCTCCATACATCTCCATCAGAAGAAAAATAAAAAAGTTATAGCTCTCAAAATAAAGCGATGCAAAATAATAATTTTTTTAAAATTGTTTTTATTGTGTAAAAGCGCCAGAACATAAAAAAAGATATAAATGTGGTATCGCTGTAATGATACTGATCCAAAGAAAAAAGCTGCCTTATCAATTTTACTACACGCAGAAACATATAAAAAAAAAAAAAAAAAAAAGCAGTTCCTGAATTGCTGGTTTTTGTTCATTCTGTCTCCCAAAAATTAGAATAGAAATCGATCAAAGCAAGTCATGTGCCCGAAAATGTACGAATAGAAACGTCAACTCGTCCCGCAAAAATCAAGCCATCATATGACTCTTTCGGTCTAAATATAAAAATATTATAGCTCTCAAAATATGGTGATTCTTTTTGCAATAAATAGTATCTTTAAGGCCAGTTTCACACGTCCAGATATTTCCGGTACCGGTACCGGAAATATCCGTGTCCGTGTGTCCGTGTAAATACGTGTTATATATGTGTGCCGCATCAGGACCACACGGACGGCAAGGACAGCTACAGTAAGCGCTGTCCCCTGCCTGTGGTGCTGAAGCTGCTTGTAATTATTCTGAAAATAAAAGGTTTGGGCAATAAGCCCTAGCCAGCTCACCAACCAGAAACCGAAGCACGGAGCCAAAGTCCAGACCTGAAGACATGCAATATTGAAGAGAAGAAAACGGAATGCTCCAGCTTCCAACGTGAATGATCCTTTATTTGTGGCAAATATAAAATAAACACAAGCAGGTGTACTCCTCTATTTAAATGTGGATGCACTTAGTATAGCATAAGAAACACAGCAACGCGTTTCGACCCGATGCTGGGTCTTTGTCACAGCTGAAAATCAATTAAAATCAATGATCTTTATAACTATAGAAGACCAATCAAATTGTCAGTAAATGTCACATGATTTAACCAAAGGTCCTAAAAGGGTAATATACATATATTCAAACATAGCAATATCCCCTTAGTTTCATCTAGCCAACAATAAAACTGGTATAACAGTAGGGAGTATATATAAAAACAATAGATTAAAATAAAATAAGAACAACTTAATATTGATACATTAACTCATTTCTTTTGTTTAGACCCATTGGAAATCTCATACCAAGATTGAATATCCAAAATGCCTCCCTGGTTAGGAGACGCCTTTTGCAATCTCCACCACGTTTGGGACTTTTCAGATGCTCTATACCAATAACTTGTAAAGATTTTATATCCCCTTGATGTGGGTAATAAACAGCCTTGAGGCCATTGAGATGTTTCTAACTTCTATCGTATTGTTATCTATATCACGTAGGTGTTCAGAAATCCGTGTTTTGAGTTTTCTGGTTGTACAGCCTACATATGCTAAATTGCATTCTTTACAGATAATTTGATAAATAACATTTGTGGTGTTACAATTAATAAAAAATTTTATGTTGAAAATTTGAGTGTTGTCAGCATTACTGTAAGTTTGTAATTAATCGCAACATTACACGTTTTACATTTATTAAAGCCGCATTTAAAAAAGCCCACAGTTTTTAGCCAGCTGTCCTTCATGACATTTGATGAAAAGAATCCTGGAGAAATAAAGTCACCTATCGTGGGGGCACGTCTTGCCACTATATTTATACCGGATTGCAGTATTTTTTCTAATACATCATCCTCATAGAGAATTGGTAAACACTTATGAATGATTTTTTTGATTTTACTAAATTGCATACTATATTGTAAGCTAACGATGGATTTCGACTCTTTTCTTCTATTGATGTTTTTATTTTTATCAGTCTATAATAATTCTTTTCTATCTCTATTTTGGGCTATGTTTCTAGCTCTTTTAATTGTCCAAAAAGGGTATCCCCACTTCTCTAATTTTTCCTGAATATTATTGAATTCTTCTATCATATTTTCTTCTTTAGAACAATTCCTTTTATGTCTAATATACTCTCCTACCGGTATAGATTTCATAACATGTTTCGGGTGGCCACTTTTTGCATGTAATATTGTATTACCACTTATTGGTTTAGAATATGTTCTAGATATGATATCTAGACCTACAGTAGCCTGTAACTTCAGATCCAGAAAGGAAATAATTTCTTTATCAAATTTTTGTATGACTTTAATGTTCATATCGTTGGAATTAATGTGCTCCACAAAGGCTGGTATGGCAGATATATCCCCCTCCCATATAATGAGGGTATCATCTATGTATCTGCCATACGAGCCCAGATGCCCAGAGAAAGGATTCTCTGTGGAGTAGATAAACTTTCTCTCCCAATAGGCCATTGGGAGATTCACCAAAGACGACGAATATTTAGCCCCCATCGGGACTCCTGATTTTTGCAGATAAATACTTCCGTCAAAGGAAAAGAAGTTTTGTTTCAGCAAGAAAAAAACTACTGTTAATAAATATTCAATCAGATCCTTTGTATATTTACTATGATTTTTTAAGAAAAAATCAAGGGCTTCCATGGCTAGTTTGTGTGGAATGCTAGTATATAGCGAGATGACATCGCAACTCAGCCATGTGTAATTATCAGACCAAATCTTATACTTCAATGCGCTCAGAACGTCTCTGGAACCTTTTAAATGTCCAGGTAATTTAAATACCAGAAGCTGCAAAAGAGATAGATGCGCCTTTTCTGGGCAGCTGCGGGCTGCTGTTTTTAGGCTGGAGGGCCCATAATCATGGCCCCTTTCCAGCCTGAGAATAGCAGCTGTTATGATTTGGTAGCTGAGGAGAGCAGGCAAAAAAGGCAATACAACAGAGAGGTTGGAATCTACTGGATTGCAGTACCCTGACTAACCACCACAACTAAAGGCAGCCGTGGAGCGTACCTACGTTGGTCCTAGACGCCTCGTCACAGCCTGAGAAGCTAACTACACCTAAAGATAGAAAGAGGAAAACTATCTGCCCCGGAGCAGATCCCCAAAGAACATAGGAAGCCCCCAAACATGTAATGGCGGTTAGACAAGAGGAAATACAGACACAGACAGAAAATAGTATGAGCAAACATTGGGGCCCAATCTTCCTAGAAAGAAAAGGATAGGAAGGACACTTACTGCAATCCAAAAAACCCTAAAAAAATACCAACTCACTAATTGCAAAAACACCTGAGATCACATGACCTCTACCACCTAAATTAGTTCTCTGGTGTAACAAAACTAAGCAGCAGCCACTGAAAAAACTGGAAAAGGCAAATGAACAAATAACAGTGGCTCAGATAAACTGAGAGGAGCACAAGCCCCGGAGGGGACCCGGCAGACCTCCACAGAAGTGCAGGACAAAATGCAAAAAGCAAGCACAAAAATAAAAGCAGAAAATATCTTATCTGTTAGCAGAAGATGCAGGCAAGACTCAGCAAACTTCCAAGTGAACCAGGAACCAAAGTTGAGACAAGAACAATTGATCACCAGCAACCCTGATGGGAGGGAACCTCCCTTATATAAGACCAGTCTGTAACACCTGATTGCCAATCTTCACAATCTTCATTGAATAGTTCAGTTCTGTTAGTAACCACCAGAGGGAGCTTCTGCTCGGAATTCATTTCTAACACATTCACAACAGTACCCCCCTTGAGGAGGGGTCATCGAACCCTATTTGGGCAACCAGGTCGGTCAGGATGAGCTCTGTGATACGCACGGATCAGTCTCCTAGCATGGATGTCCGAAGCAAACACCCAAGAATTGTCCTCCTGACCATAACCTCTCCACTTAACCAAATACTGGAGTTTCCGTCTAGAAAAACGAGAATCCAATATTTTCTCAACCACATACTCCAGATTGCCCTCAACCAAAACAGGGTCAGGAGGCGCAGCCATAGGAACCACTGGCTCGAAAAACCTCTTCAATAAGGACTTGTGGAACACGTTATGGATCTTAAATGTCCCTGGAAGAAGTAAACGAAAGGAAACAGGATTAAGAATCTCCATGATCTTATAAGGTCCAATGAACCTAGGCTTAAACTTAGGAAATGCAACTCTCATAGGGATATTTCTTGAGGACAACCAGACCAAGTCCCCCACTTCAAACCGAGGATCATCAGTCCTATGCCGGTTGGCAAACCGCTGGGCCCTCTCCTGAGAGAGGGACAACCTCTCCACTACCTGGTCCCAAATCTGCTGCATACGCTCCACAACAGAGTCAACACCTGGACAGACAGAAGCCTCCGTCTGTTCCGAAGAAAATCGTGGTGAAACCCAAAATTGCAGAAAAATGGAGACATCAAAGTGGCAGAGCTAGCCCTATTATTAAGAGCAAACTCAGCCAAAGGCAAAAAAGAGACCCAGTCATCCTGATCAGCAGACACAAAGCATCTCAGATAAGTCTCCAATGTCTGGTTTGTTCTCTCAGTTTGTCCATTGGTCTGAGGATGAAAAGCCGAGGAGAAAGACAATTGAACACCAAGTTTAGAACAAAAAGTCCTCCAAAATCTGGAAACAAACTGGACTCCTCTGTCAGACACAATGTTCTCAGGAATGCCGTGTAACCGAACCACGTGCTGAAGGAACAAAGGCACCAATTCGGAGGAGGAAGGCAACTTAGGTAATGGCACAAGATGCATCATTTTGGAAAACCTATCACAAATCACCCAGATAACGGTCATTCTCTGAGAAACAGGGAGGTCGGAAATGAAATCCATAGAGATATGGGTCCATGGTCTCTTGGGCACAGGCAATGGCATCAACAAACCACTAGAGCGAGAGCAAGGCTTGGAGCGAGAGCAAGTCCCGCAGGACTGCACAAATTCCCTGACGTCACGAGACAAAGTAGGCCACCAAAAGGACCGACTAACCAAGCCTCTGGTACCAAAAATTCCGGGATGACCGGCCAAAGCGGAACAATGAATCTCAGACATCACACTCTTTTTCCACTGGTCTGGGACAAACAATTTCCCAATAGGGCAGCGCTCGGGTTTATCCTCCTGACACCCTTCCAGAGCCAGTCTCAAATTGGGCGAGATGGCGGAAAGAACTACACCCTCTTTCAAAATAACAGCAGGATCAGATAACTCAGGAGAGTCCGCAAGGAAACTCCTCGAGAGGGCATCCGCTTTAACATTCTTAGTGCCAGGAAGAAAGGAAACCACAAAATTAAAACGTGTGAAAAACAAGGCCCACCTGGCCTGTCTAGGATTAAGTCACTTGGCTGATTCCAGATAAACCAGATTCTTATGGTCCGTGAGGACCACCACCTGATGTTTGGCTCCCTCCAGCCAATGTCTCCACTTTTCAAAAGCCCACTTCATGGCCAATAACTCCCGATTACCCACGTCATAATTACGTTCAGTTGGAGAAAATTTTCGAGAGAAAAAGGCACAAGGGTTACTTTTAGAGGTCTCTGGATCTCTTTGGGACAAAACGGCACCTGCCCCAATTTCAGAGGCATCAACCTCCACCTGAAATGGCAGAGAAACATCAGGCTGCCGTAGAACAGGAGCAGAAGTGAATCTCTGCTTAAGTTCCTGAAACGCAGAGACTGCCTCAGGAGGCCAATTCACCACATCAGAACCCTTCTTGGTCAAATCAGTCAATGGTTTAACAATAACAGAAATTACCAATAAATTTACGATAAAAATTGGCAAAACCCAAGAATCTCTGAAGAGCCTTTAATGAAGTAGGTTGGACCCAATCACAGATGGCCTGAACCTTGACCGGGTCCATATCAATAACAGACGGGGACAAAATGAATCCCAGAAATTAGATCCTCTGTACGCCAAAAAGACACTTTGATCCCTTCACATACAGAGCATTCTCTCTCAAAATATGGAACACAGTCCGAACATGTTTCACATGAGAGTCCCAGTCATTGGAAAAAATCAAGATATCATCCAAATAAACAATCAGAAATTTATCCACAAAATCCCTGAAAATGTCATTCATGAAGGACTGGAAGACGGAAGGAGCATTAGTGAGCCCAAAGGGCATCACTAGGTACTCAAAATGCCCCTCGGGGTATTAAATGCCGTCTTCCATTCATCCCCGTGCTTAATGCGAATAAGGTTATACGCCCCCCTGAGGTCAAGCTTGGTAAACCAAGTAGCACTTTTCACCCTGGAAAAGAGGTCAGAAATTAAGGGTAACGGATATTGATATTTCACAGTGATATTGTTCAAGAGACGATAATCAATACACTGCCTTAATGAACCATCCTTTTTGGCCACAAAGAAAAAACCGGCACCCAAGGGTGAAGAGGATGGTCTGATATGACCCTTCTCCAATGACTCCTTGATATAAGACCGCATAGCGTCATGTTCAGGTACAGATAAGTTAAAAAGGCGACCTTTAGGGAATTTACTACCAGGCACTATTTCAATAGCGCAGTCATAGCTCCTATGGGGGGGCAAGGATGCAGATTTACTTTCGCTAAACACATCAGAAAAATCAGTCAAAAAGTCAGGAACATCCTGAGCCTGGGGAGAGGCAGAAATACAGGAGTGTTGGCATTAACACATTGGCAGCCCCAACTGGTTACAGACACAGATTTCCAATCCAAAACAGGATTATGAGACTGTAACCAAGGGAAACCTAGTACAATAATGTCATGCAGATTATATAGCACCAAAAATTTGCAACTCTCCTGATGATCAGGTTCAACCCTCATTATCACCTGAGTAGAGAACTGGGGTTTATTCTCAGCCAAAGGGGTAGAATCAATCCCCAGTAGGGGAATAGACTTCCGTAGGGGTATCAAGGGAAACCCACAACGTTTAGCAAAATCAAAATCCATCAGGTTAATAGCTGCTCCCGAATCAACAAAAGCCTGAGCAGAAAATGTGGACGGGGAGCAAATCAGGGTACCAGTCAACAGAAATTTAGTCTGAACACTACCCAAGAAAATTGAGCGTGCAAAACGTCTTCCCCGCTTAGGGCAGACTGAAATAGCATGAGAGGCGTCACCACAGTAGAAAAATAACCCATTGCGTTTTTGAAACTCATGACGCTGTGCCCCAGAAGCCACTCTATCACACTGCATGGGTTCAGAAGCTAGTTCACAAGGCAACACTATTCCACGCATACCTCTACGCTCACGCAAAAGTCTGTCAATTTGAATAGCCAATGACATAGAATCATTGAGACCAGAGGGAGCAGGGAAACCCACCATAACATCTTTTACATTCTCTGACAGACCCTTCCGAAAAAGGGCTGCCAAGGCATCATCATTCCATTTGGTCAGGACTGCCCACCTTCGGAATCTCTGACAGTACAACTCAGCGTCCTCAAGCCCCTGATTTAATGCCAACAAGGCTTTTTCAGCTTGATCAGTGACATTAGGTTCATCGTACAATAACGCCAGAGCCAGAAAAAATGCATCAACATTACTCAAAACAGGATCCCCAGGTGTCAGGGAAAAAGCCCAATCCTGAGGATCGCCGCGCAGGAGAGAGATGACAATTTGAACCTGCTGTGCTGCGTTCCCTGAGGACTTAGGTTTTAAGGCAAAAAACAACTTACAGTTATTTTTGAAATTCAGAAATTTAGCTCGATCCCCTAAAAACAAATCTGGCATGGGGATCCTAGGTTCCACAACCGGCAACCCTGCAAGATAGGTAGCAATACTCCGTACTTCAGTGGCAAGCTGATCCACACGGCCAGACAACTGTGCAAACTCCATTGAGAGAAAAAAAAATCCTCAGCACCCAGAGAAAAAGAGGGAAAGAAAAAAAATATATATATCTCTGACAACTCTGACAACTTTTTTTTTTTTTACACTATTTTTCCCTTCTGTGAGTACCATATAATTTTCAGTTTGGCCGGTGATACTGTTATGATTTGGTAGCTGAGGAGAGCAGGCAAAAAAGGCAATACACCAGAGAGGTTGGAATCTACTGGATTGCAGTATCCTGACTAACCACCACAACTAAAGGCAGCCGTGGAGCGTACCTACGTTGGTCCTAGACGCCTCGTCACAGCCTGAGAAGCTAACTACACCTAAAGATAGAAAGAGGAAAACTATCTGCCCCGGAGCAGATCCCCAAAGAACATAGGAAGCCCCCAAACATGTAATGGCGGTTAGACAAGAGGAAATACAGACACAGACAGAAAATAGTATGAGCAAACGTTGGGGCCCAATCTTCCTAGAAAGAAAAGGATAGGAAGGACACTTACTGCAATCCAAAAAACCCTAAAAAAAATACCAACTCACTAATTGCAAAAACACCTGAGATCACACGACCTCTACTACCTAAATTAGTTCTCTGGTGTAACAAAACTAAGCAGCAGCCACTGAAAAAACTGGAAAAGGCAAATTAACAAATAACAGTGGCTCAGATAAACTGAGAGGAGCACAAGCCCCCGGAGGGGACCCGGCAGACCTCCACAGAAGTGCAGGACAAAATGCAAAAAGCAAGCACAAAAATAAAAGCAGAAAATATCTTATCTGTTAGCAGAAGATGCAGGCAAGACTCAGCAAACTTCCAAGTGAACCAGGAACCAAAGTTGAGACAAGAACAATTGATCACCGGCAACCCTGATAGGAGGGAACCTCCCTTATATAAGACCAGTCTGTAACACCTGATTGCCAATCTTCACAATCTTCATTGAATAGTTCAGTACTGTTAGTAACCACCAGAGGGAGATTCTGCTCAGAATTCATTTCTAACACATTCACAACAAGCAGCCTGCACCTGTATAGTTTTGCCGGGTTGGTTCAAAAACTAAGGGGGACCTCACGTCTGTTTTTTCTTTTATTCTCCCTGCTCGCTGTTGCCGGCAGAGCAGGGAGAATAATTACAAGCATCTTCAGCACCACAGGCAGGGGACAGCGCTTACTGTAGCTGTCCGTGCCGTCCGTGCGCACGGAGATCAGTCTGAACTTTTCTCCGTGTGCACGTGTACAGCACGTTTTGCAGTCCGTGCGCTCCCACGAACGCTGACATGTCTCCGTGTTTTGCACGCTGACATGTCTCCGTGTTTTGCACACAGACACATGGTCCGTGAAAACACACTGACATGTACAGAGACACATTCATTTTAATGTGTCTACGTGTGTCAGTGTCTCCGGTACGTGAGAAAACTGTCACTACACGTACTGGAGACACTGAAGTGTGAAACCAGCCGTAGTGTGTGACAGCAGCCAAACAAAAAAAAACAATATAAATCTGGTATCGCTGTAATCGCATCGACCTAAAGAATAAAGACTCCTAATCACTTATACCACACGAGGAACGGCATAGAAAAAATTAGTAAAACCAATTCTTCACTTGCTGTTGAATTTTTCATTCTGCCTCCCAAAGATCGCAGTAAGGCACGGAGCACATTTATCCTGCGCTCTGCTCTGAGTGATTTACACTGGGATTTCCGTGTAAATCTCTGAACTACATGATTCAGACAGAAAATTCCTTATAATGAAGCAGATGGAGGCACTGTGAAAGCTGTCTGACCTGTGATCCGGCGGTGTCCATCTTTTTAGGATTGCATAAAAGTGCCGTCGGCCACAGTTTTGTGCACTTCTGATAAAGACACCACTGAACAGAGGCCATACAACGTCCAGAGTAACTCTGATGCCTCATTATTTTGAATGGATCCCTCGGGAAATTCATCTGTCACATCACTCAGAGATTTAGATGGAAACCCAAAAGTAAGTGGTCAGCGTAGAGCGCCAGATAAATGTGATCCCAAATGTTATGAAAAATGTTCCTAATAAAAGCTTCCACCCAATCCACAAAAAAGCAAGCCCTCACTCCGGTCTGTTATCTGTTAATGGAAATATAGGGGGCTTCCACGCTACTGGAAGCACAAAGGCTCTGGAAAAGCTAAATGGCTCCTCACCCTCCCTTTTGGGCCCCAATGTGCCTAAACAACATTTAGCACCCCCACGTTGGGCATTTCTGTAGGGATGAGAGCCTGCCTAATTTACAGGTGCGTGTCTTCTGTGGGACAAATTCTGGTGCCATTTTTACCCATTTCCCAGTGTAAAAATTTAAAACTTGACCACATATGGGGTATCAGTGAACTCAGGAGAAATTTTATAACAAACTTTGGGGTCAATTTTCTCCTTTTGCCATTGTGAAAATACAAAATTTGTAGCTAAAAAGATTTTTGTGAGAAAAATGTGATTTTTTTTTTTTTTTCATGGCTTAACGTTATAAACTTCTGTGAAGTACCTGTGGGTTCAAGGTGCTCAATAAACATCTAGACAAGTTCCCTCAGGGGTCTAGTTTCCAAAATTGTGTCACTTGTTGGGGGTTTCCACTGTTTAAGCACATCAGGGGCTCTCCAAACATGACATGGCGGCCGCTAAATATGCCAGCAAATTTTACATTCAAAAAGTGAAATGGCTCTCCTTCCCTTCCGAGCCCTGCTGTGTGCACAGTAGATTTGCCCCACATATGAGGTAACGGCATGCTGAGGAGAAATTGCACAATATAATGTATCGTCCATATTATCCTGTTACCCTTGCGAAAGTAAAAAAATTTTGTCTAAAGGAAAATTTTTGTGAAAGAAAAGTAAATGTTTTTTGTCCCTCCACATTCCAAAAATTCCTGTGAAGCATCTGAAGGGTTAATAAACTTCTTGAATGCGGTTTTGAGTACTTTGAGAGGTGCAGTTTTTAGAATGGTGTCATTTTTGGGTATTTTCAGTCATATAGACCAATCAAAGTAACTTCAAATGTGAGGTGGTTCCTAAAAACAATGGTTTTCAAATTTTGTTATAAAAATGAGAAATTGCTGGTCAACTTTTAACCCTTATAACTTCCTAAGAAAAAAAATTATGCTTCCAAAATTGTGCTGATGTAAAGTAGACATATGGGAAATGTTATTTTTTAACTATTTCATGTGATATGACTTTCTGACTTAAGGGCATAAAAATTAAAATTTCGAAAATTGCAAAATTTTCAAAATTTTCACCAAATTTACATTTTTTTAACAAATAAAGGCAAGTCATATCTAAGAAATTTTACCACTATCATAAAGTGTAATACATCATGAAAAAATATTCTCAGAATCACTGGGATCCGTTGAAGCGTTCCAGAGTTATGACCTCATAAAGGGACAGTGGTCAGAATTATAAAAATTGGCCTGGTCAGGAAGGTGTAAACAGGCTTTGGGGCGAAGAGGTTAATATGAAGGTGAAGTGCTTCTAACCAGTGCAGGAGTAGGAGAAATCAGATGCTGTAGTCTTCTGGCACGTCTCTGTCACGGTAAACCCATGACGCTTAGCTTGAACTTGTTAATTCTAGCAAAAAGAAGGCTATAGCCTCCATTTAAAAGCCAATAGTAGGTATCATGCTCTATAACTGGAGTCTCAAACACATGGATCAGGAGATATATGTAGCTCCTGTGACTGTCAAGTGTGGCTTACAGGGCACCAGAGATCTATAGACATCCTCGAGATAGGAGAGATGAAGAAGGAGCTCAACAGTGCTCCTTAAAGACATCACGTTGGAGTACAATTTATCAGAGCGCAGTACGTCCGAGAGAAGGCGTCTCTTTCCCATGCCGCTGGATCAATGGTGGTAGGTAAATATGATGTGGATGATTCTTTTACATTCCCATTCAGTGCTATGAGGACACCAGTTTAAAAACAGAGCTGGAGCCATCATCACTACTGCTGCAATGGCCATGATTAGCAGCCGCACCGATTTCAGCCATTTAACCCCTTAGATTCTGCAGTCAATAGTAACAGTGGTATCTAGATTTGACGGAGTGGTCTCCTGCAATCATGGGGCGTGGAGAACTGCCAAGGCAATCCGAGGCCAAATAAAATGTTTTGCAGCAAAAAATGCTGCTATATGTAAAAACTAAAGTTAACAAAAAAAATACACGTTTGGTGCCTTCTTGTTCAGCGTGATCCAAGCTTTAAATTGGTACCACAACCCACATGATGAACACCTTTTAAAAAAATAAAGACATGCAAAAAATGACACTTTTTCATTATCCTACCATTAGTGTTGAGCGATACGATACCGCAAGTATCGGGTATCGGCCGATATTAGCTGTATCGGCCTTTCGATACTTTGTTCCGATATTTTCCATATATCGTATACCGGAATCGGAAGTTCCCATAATTCTTTGAGAGGCAATGTGATTTTAGTCAGCCAATGAGGAATCCTAAGAAGTGTGGGCACATCCTGTACTGCTGCGGTCATGTTAACTAATGGCATGGCTGTGATTGGATGCTGAAATGATGTCAGAATGCACTATAAAAGGCGCCGCCGCCATTTTAGCGTCACTGTGCTGTGAATTCAGTAAGGGACAGAACGCTGCTGTGCTGACTCTGAGGGACAGTTAGATATTGCGATTTAGTGTACTGTGCTGTAGGCAGGCTAGCACCAACCGCTGTGTAAAGCTTCCTTTTGCCTGCAGTGTTGTTTTAACAGCTCTGCAAGGTGTGTGTGAGTGCAGGTGACACTGCAGTTTGCTCTGCATGCAACGCTGTCTGTAGGCATCTGCACGTGTCACTCACAGACTCTTTTTTTTTTCTTCAGTGTAATTCTTGCTGCTCCATGCAATTTAAATTTTAGTGTGACGCGCTTCCATCCGTATCCAATACATTGGTTGCAAACACTATAGAAGTAGACAAAGGAGTAGCCTTTCACAGATTGTGAACAGTTGTGTTTCAGTGTTCACTTCAGTCTGTGTTTTTTATTTTTTGAGTGCACATCACGCTCCAGTTACTTGTTCAAGCACTGCTGCTTGTACTGTGCTGAGCATGTCTCAGTGCCTCATCCTTTTCATTTCTCTCCAATTGGTTCTGCTCCATTCCATTTAAAATAAATATAATCTATTAGTGTGACGCGCTTCCATCCGTATCCAATACATTGGTTGCAAACACTATAGAAGTAGACAAAGGAGTAGCCTTTCACAGATTGTGAACAGTTGTGTTTCAGTGTTCACTTCAGTCTGTGTTTTTTATTTTTGAGTGCACATCACGTTCCAGTTACTTGTTCAAGCACTGCTGCTTGTACTCTGCTGAGCGTGTCTCAGTGCCTCATCCTTTTCATTTCTCTCCAATTGGTTCTGCTCCATTCCATTTAAAATAAATATAATCTATTAGTGTGACGCGCTTCCATCCGTATCCAATACATTGGTTGCAAACACTATAGAAGTAGACAAAGGAGTAGCCTTTCACAGATTGTGAACAGTTGTGTTTCAGTGTTCACTTCAGTCTCTGCGTAATAACCACACTTAGGCCTTATAACTTTTCTGACTTTCTTTATCAATCTACCAAGATGAAGAAGGCAGGGAGTAAGGCACGTGGTCGTGGCCGTGGAGTTTCAGCAGGGAGAAAACGTGGGGATTCTGTGGCTGCTGCCGCCCTCAGTGACACAGCATCCACCAGTTTTACCCATGAGCGTTCCTTTATGCGCACTTTGGTAGGAGCTCGGCGTGCCCCCCTGCTGCGGGAAGAACAAATTGAAGCCGTTGTTGGTTGGATGGCAGCCAATGCATCGACTTCAATTCCTTCCACCTCCTCTCAGGAACACAACACTGTTGAGCAACCATCTGTCTGTTCACCGCCTGTCAAATTGCCCAGGCAGTCAGAGAGTTCTGTACAGGAGCCAGCTGAGTCTCTGCTTCTGTTCTCAGAATCTGTTGGCTCGCAAACACGGGCACAGGCAAGCAGCATTCTGCAATTTGAAGAAGAGGGAGTATGCAGTGATGCGCAACAGCTGTGTCTCTCTCAATCTGAAGAGGCGGGTGAGCCAGTGCCGATGGACAGCACACCGCAGAACGCATCTCATGATGATGATGAGACTCAGTTGCCAGGTTTTGTGGAGCATGGTGCTGCCCAGACCATCCAACAGCAGCAGGTGTTGGAAGAGGGTAGTGGAGATGATGAAGTCCGAGACCCAACATGGCGTGAGCAGCAGGAAGGTGGTGGGAGCAGCTCTGAGGAAGAGATTGGCCCAATGGTACAAAGAGGAGGGAGAGGTAGGCTGCAGACTCGCTTGCCTGTAGCCTCCAGTTTGGCACCTGTTGGGAGCAGTTCTCTTAGAAATGTCAAAATTGGCACTCCCATGACTTGCACTGCGTGGTCCTTTTTTGACAGACTTGTAGATGATATTTGCTATGTTAAATGCAAGCTGTGTAAGCAAAAAGTTAAAAGAGGTAAAAATATCAGTAACCTGAATACCACAAATATGTGGAAACATGTACGGACAAAGCACGTAGCTGAGTTACAAAGACACACTGGAGATGTAGGCCAACCTACAGCAGCACCTACATCTTCAGGTCGTGTTGGAGCCTCTACCTCCAGCTCACACACACCTGGTTCGGCTTCCTCACAGGATCTCCATGGAAGAACCTCGGTCACTGTTGTCCATAGACAAACTGTTATTCCACCCACAGCAGCAAGTTCACAGTCATCGTCACACTCCCAGGCCACAAAACAGCCATCGGTACCACAGGCATGGGATAAAAGACGACCATACTCAGCAAACCATCCACGAGCACAGGCTCTGAATGCTGGCATTGCAAAACTCCTGTCCCTTGAAATGCTGTCATTCAGGCTGGTGGAGACTGACAGTTTCAGGAACTTAATGGCATTGGCAGTCCCACAATATAATGTGCCAAGCCGATTTTATTTCAGCAGGCAAGCCGTCCCTGCTCTGCAAAAACATGTCGAGGGAAACATTAAACATGCGCTACTAAATGCCGTCAGTAGCAAGGTCCACCTGACCACCGATGCGTGGACCAGTACCCATGGCCAGGGACGATACCTTTCCCTCACTGCCCATTGGGTCAATGTTGTGGAGCCGGGTACAGATCTTGCCAGTGGCGCTGTACGTGTTCTGCCAACTCCAAGGATTGCAGGAATCCAGTCTGTACACATTGATTCCTCCTCCTACTCCAGTTCCTCAGAATCATCGCTGCACGAGCCGTCACGGTATACCTCCACATGGACCCGTGAACGCTTACCTGTTGCGACCGATATGAGCACAGCCGTGGCCAAACGTCAACAGGCCGTCCTGACAATGATTTCAATGGGGAATCTAAGCCACACAGCGCAGGAGGTATGGAATGCCATCAAGCAGGAGAGCGACGTGTGGTTTTTGCCTGCGAATCTCCAGCCAGGCTTGGTAGTGTGTGACAATGGCCGAAATCTAGTGGCAGCTCTGGGCCTTGGCAACCTTACTCAGATACCATGTCTGGCACATGTGCTCAACTTGGTCGTGCAGAGTTTTTTGAGGGACTATCCGGATCTTGCTGGACTGCTGCAGAAGGTCCGCCTAGAGTGCGCTCACTTGCGACATTCCAGCATAGCCAGATCGCACATTGCTGCTCTGCAACGCTGATTTCGCCTTCCTGAACATCGCATCATATGTGACGTACCCACCAGGTGGAATTCCACGTTACATATGTTGGATCGGTTGTGTGAGCAGCAGACAGCAGTAATGGAGTATCAGCTGCATCAGGCGCAATCAAGTTGCTCTTTGCGCCGTCCACACTTCACCACTACTGAGTGGGCCTCTATGAAGGACATCTGCGACGTTTTGCGTGCGTTTGATGTCTCAACGCGGATGGCGAGTGCAGATGATGCACTAGTCAGCATGACTGTCCCCCTTATCTGCCTGCTTCAGAAATCACTGAAAGCACTAAAGGAAGAGGTTTTGGAAGAGGTGGAGGATGAGGAGTCACAAATTCTATTACCTTCAGGACAGTCAGCGCAATGTGGTTCCTCACAAAGGGCTGGGCAGAGCTCACTTTGTGAGGAGGAGGAGGAGTCAATGGAGGAGGAAGAAATCCCTACAGAGGGAGGTACACAACGCTCTGGTCAGTATGTAGAGCGAGGGTGGGGTGATGCAGAGGAGGCAGAGATGACGCCACTTCCACAGGACAGCTTTTGTTGGCCAGTTGGGAGTCTGCAGCACATGGTTGATTTCATGCTTCAGTGCCTGAGAAACGACAGCCGCATCGCCCACATTCTCACCACATCAGATTATTGGGTGTACACCTCCTAGACCCTCGCTACCGGGACAACTTACAAACCCTCATCACACCGGGGAACGGGGACCGTAAAATGCGGGAGTACCAAGACACACTGGTGCAATCCATACTGTTGTACATTCCAGCCGAGAGAGATGCTGCTGCTACTGCTTTACAAAGCAACTCTGTGCGTCGAGGCAGTGTAGACACCTCTACAACAAGAGGGAGCACAAGCAGCGCCTCTGCACAGGGCAAGAGCTGTATGTTACAAATGTGGCGAAGTTTTGTGACAGCGCCAGCAAGGTCTACACCATCCGAGACGGCTCCAGTCACCAGGAAGCAACGTTTCCGTAAGATGGTGACAGACTACTTGTCTTTCCCTCTAAGTGTACTCCCAGATGCCTCTTCCCCTTTCAAATTTTGGGTCTCTAAGTTGGATACATGGCCAGAGCTTAGCCAGTATGCATTGGAGGTGCTGGCTTGCCCTGCTGCCAGTGTATTATCTGAGCGCGTCTTTAGTGCTGCAGGTGGTGTACTAACAGACCGTCGCATGCGACTATCCTCAGAGAATGTAGACCGGCTTACTTTTCTGAAAATGAACAAGGCATGGATATCACCTGAATTTGCCTGTCCGTTTTAAGATTAAATAACTGTTTGACAACGTTTTCCATGTCTCCTGTTATGTTCATCTTTCTACCACCTGAACTCTACTCCCTGGGCTACAACACCGCCATTTGTTGCTCGTAAGTAATTGGCAGGGGTACTGACTCCTGGCCAGCCTGGTTACAGCACGACAGCTGTTTCCTGGCAGTGTGAACGTCAATTATCCTCCAATAAGTTGTGCTGTCGTGTTGCATTCGGGTTAGCCGACTCTATGGTGCCTGCAGTTTAGGTGATTCCTATGTGTGCTGTGGGATATGTAAATAAAGGCTGTTTCCATTGTGACAGTAGGACAAGCACCCACTGTAGGACTGTGTGATTCGGTAACTGCGGACGGCTTGCGTCCTGTCAACTTACATTTTCATGGGTGTGTTCTGCTACCCGTCCGGGGTCCAGTACCGTCAACTGGTTCTCCCCAGTGCCTTTGGCCTAGGTGCCTCCATCTCCGTATACGAGTTCCAGCAACGTCTGCTGGTCCTTGGTAGTGCTTTGGAGCACAGGTACCTCCTGCTTAGTAACCGTGTCACAGTAACGTCAGCTGGTACTCGGTTGTGACATTGCCTCTTTTCCTTCTGCTACCCGTCCGGGGTCCAGTACCGTCAACTGGTTCTCCCCAGTGCCTTTGGCCTAGGTGCCTCCATCTCCGTATACGAGTTCCAGCAACGTCTGCTGGTCCTTGGTAGTGCTTTGGAGCACAGGTACCTCCTGCTTAGTAACCGTGTCACAGTAACGTCAGCTGGTACTCGGTTGTGACATTGCCTCTTTTCCTTCTGCTACCCATCCGGGGTCCAGTACCGTCAACTGGTTCTCCCCAGTGCCTTTGGCCTAGGTGCCTCCATCTCCGTATACGAGTTCCAGCAACGTCTGCTGGTCCTTGGTAGTGCTTTGGAGCACAGGTACCTCCTGCTTAGTAACCGTGTCACAGTAACGTCAGCTGGTACTCGGTTGTGACATTGCCTCTTTTCCTTCTGCTACCCGTCCGGGGTCCAGTACCGTCAACTGGTTCTCCCCAGTGCCTTTGGCCTAGGTGCCTCCATCTCCGTATACGAGTTCCAGCAACGTCTGCTGGTCCTTGGTAGTGCTTTGGAGCACAGGTACCTCCTGCTTAGTAACCGTGTCACAGTAACGTCAGCTGGTACTCGGTTGTGACATTGCCTCTTTTCCTTCTGCTGCCCCTCCGGGTTCCAGCACAGTCAGCTGGTCCTCGTTACTTCCATTGTCTCTTGTTCCATCTGATACCCGTCCGGGTTCCAGTAACGTCAGCTGGTTCTCTGAAATTAGACTATCTTAAAGACCACCCAGAAGAAGATGACGACAACAAGGACAACGAGCATGAAGCCAACCAGCCTGAACACCATCACAAAGAAAAAATAAAAGATTACCCTGAAGAAGATCACCAACAGGACAAAGAAGGTTAAGACAAACTACAAGATACAGAACAATAGACAGAAGAACAATAAGCAGAAGATCAAAAAGCAGAAGAACATGAAGTATAAGACCAAAATGAAGAGCAAAATATATGCTCTAAATTCTAAGCAGAAGAAGACTAAGCAGTGTATGGGGGTGAGTCCGTTCCTCCTCGTGGTGCCCCTGGAAAATGCCTGCTGCTGCAGGCTAAACTGAACACGGACAAATACTGTTGTAATTTAAATCTTTTGTGACAGCAAGAACGGAAGAATGAAAAATTCATACTTTTACAGATTACAAGTACAGGAATCTCTGTCACAAATAAGAATATGGTGAAGAAGATGAAGAGGAAGAAGATGAAGAATTTGAATATGAAGAAGATTAATAGTTTAATAATAACAATATGAGTAATGTAAACAAAAACATGAATAGCAAGAAGTTTAAGAAGAAGATTAAGAAGGTGAAGATGAAGAATAATTTGATGAGAAAGATGATGCTGCTGAAGATTATGAAGGAAAAGTGTGGCACTGGCAAAAGTTAAAAAGGTGAAGAGCATGGAAGTTGTGAAACATACATATTTGCCAAAATAGAAAAAAGGTTAACAACATTGTCAATTTGTTCGTCAATCCAAACGTATTTCAAAAAATATATATATTAATGCTATTCCAATGCATTGGGTTAAACATGTATGCCTTTATTGTCTCCTCAACCTCCCCCAATACATTCTACATTACTCTTTGTTGTTTTCCTTCATGTACAATTAACCAACAAGGCAAGAATGGGTTTTTTTTAATGTCGATATTTGGTTCCCATAGACTTGCATTGGACTTCCGGTATCGGTATCGGGTATCGCCGATATTTTAGTGATATCGGCGATACCATTCCAATCCGATATTTTTAGATATCGAGCAGTATCGCTCAACACTACCTACCATCGAAAAAATGGAATAAAATGTAAAACGAAAAAAATGGTATCATTTAACATGTCATTTCGTCCCGCGTAGAATTTAGTCTGCCAAATTCCCATTTGTTCTATGTGCGGCCCATTTACCAAACCAGTTTGACAACCATAACAACATTATATATATAACATTGGTAGCCAATCTTTGTAAAACCTACAGCTGGCCATACACATGAGACAGTAACTGACTGAAAGATGTTTGAACCAAACCAAACCAAACATTTGTGCATCTGCCTGAACATTCATGAATTTTTAAAGGGAAGAAAGGAGAAAGTCACTGCCAGACAATTTTAACAGCAGCTTATCCCCTATGAAAAGAATAGGGTAATGAAATTCCAAAAGTCTAATCATTCTTGCTATATGTTAGGGGAAAATAGGTAGACCCCCATACACTTTAGATGGTCACCTGGGTTTGGACTACTTGCAACTTAAGTGTATGGGGGCCTTATGGTAATCAGGGCAAGCTGAGTTTTGTACTTTTGAGTTTCTAGAGAGCCTTCTGTTGTAAATGCATTTTATATGAACAACAAGAATAGAATTATGCTCAGAAAAAAATGATTGACTTACATCAGAAGTATTTCTTCCGTACATGAATGTGACCCAATATTGCATCTTTTAATGAAGCACTCCATCTGCTGATTTGTCAAGCGCAATACAGAAAATAGATGTATTTGATGCTCTTTATTGATCCCCTAAGAAGATTATCAAAATTACTCCTTTGTACCATTAGCACACGCCTAAATATTGCCTATAGTATACAGCAATGCTTTATACTGTTCTAATTACCTAGGACTTAGCAAGTGAATGCGGATGGAATATGTGGACAAGAATACGAATCTTGGCTCTGCTTTAAAGATCATTATTGAATCCCTCTGCTCCTACTCATCACTGGTGGCTTAGCAAATTGGAATTCCGCGTCACCTCTCTTTATTATTTCTGGGGAGACCGCGTCCCCGGATCTTTGTGGCTCTGCTGCTCAGATTATATTTGATTGTTTTTTAATCACGGTAATAACGGTAATGGATTCAGTCTCTAGAATTGCGCTACACATTTTGATAAAGATAGGGCCGGCTGCAGCATTCATTTTCAGAGAAATACAGTTATTGTTCTGAGAGTGCAGATAAATATCAGATGGTGATGTGCGTCCATGGAATTTAAGTTGTATTACAGCCATAAAATTTATTGCAGACCACAAAACTGTGTTAGGAATAAAACCAACCAAATATATAACCAGAAAGGTGTACAAAAGACATTTTTATCCTGTATATTTATTGTATTTTATAGTTTTATGTAAAAAATATATATATATAAATATAATTATCCTACCAGTTTGTGATATACTTTGTGAACCAAACCATTTCTATTTTAAGTGGAAACTCCTCTGTTTACATTGAGGGGCTATAACTGTGCAAGGACCTAATATTTTTACAGGTGAGAGATTGCTTCAGTGTTCAGGGAAACCTTCAGTGAGTTATACCTACTGCGCTGCAAAACTGTAAAATGAGCATTTAAAAATAAGAAATAGCACTTGAGGTCTCATTTAGAAGTCTGTGAGTCATGTATGTGTTCTATGTTTTTCCTGGATGGAACATATTCACATTATCTTCACATTATATTCTATTGGGCTGTGCACATCTGGTCCAGTGGGGTGTGACAAAGCCACCTGCTGCGCTGAATAACATGACACGTGCCCCCAATGCACTCAGCCTGGCACAACGTTCCTCAGACAACCATCAATAACCACATTGATGACAGCTGAGGCTGTAAGTACAAGGAATTCTGAATAAATCAATGTTTTTTTTTACATTTTTGTTTCCATTTTTTCATAAATAGCATGGCTTTTCAACCTGTGATTTCCATAATTTCACAAATTTTCCTTCTTGATGTTACAATGTGAATATGGAGGAGTGTATGTTTTACAAGCTAAGGATATTCATAGTTTGTATTCTGTTTATGATAATGATTTTTAACACTCTGTGAATGCACTTTGGCAAGTCTTTCCACATTATATCCTTTCATATATGAAGCCATCCATATATTTTGTAATTATTTATTTTTTTTATTTAATTAGTTGTCCATTAAATTTATTCATTCAAGCATTTCTCTATACCCTATGGGTGATTTTGCCAATTTCTTGTACTCATTATCCAAAATATTCTCCATAATAAGCTAGATAAACTTTTTATTCTTCATGCAGTTTTGTGTTCTTTTGTTCTTCGTTTTAGCAATTAATTTGTAGGTGTGCATGATATAACCAGTTACAATATTTATGCTGATCGTACAGTTGCTCCAACATAAGCAGCAATGAATTCCATGTCATTGATAAGTCACAAATCAGTTAGTGATCATGAAGAACGTTCTGTTTTTTTAAAAACCTATAGGGAGTGCTTTGCCACATAAGAACAGTTGTAATTCCCAGACCCTCTCCTAGCCAAGACTAGAGATGAGCGAATATTTCAATATTCGGTTCGGTTCACGATCACCGAATTTGCAATTTTCACCGATTTAATTGTCAATTTAATCACTGAATATAGCCGAACATACACAGTACAAAAGCCGGTGTAGCGCTTCTGATCGGCGGAGAAATCATCCCCGCCGGTAAGAGAGCCATGGTTCCCATGCTGTCAAAAGACAGCGTGAGCGCTCAGCTGTGATCGGAGGTATAAAGTTTACCTCCCGTCACTGGTGTCAGCTGATGGGACTACAGCTCCCATCAACTGACACCTGCTGCCGCTAATAACAGTGAGAGCAGGAGCTGCGGATGGGAGTATTTATCAGCTTCTCCAGCGCTGTAAATAAATAATTTAAAAAAAACCTGCGTGAATTCCCCAGAATATTTGATAACCAGACAGGCAAAACTCACAGCTGGGGGCTGCAAACCTCAGCTGTCAGCTTCAATAAGGCTGGTTACTAGTGTTGAGCGATACTGCTCGATATCTAAAAATATCGGATCGGAATGTTATCGCCGATATCACTAAATATGGTCGATATCCGATTCCGATACCGGAAGTCCAATGTAAGTCTTTGGGAACCAAATATCGACATTAAAAAAAAACATTCTTGCCTTGTTGGTTAATTGTACATGAAGGAAAACAACAAAGACTAATGTAGAATGTATTGGGGGAGGTTGAGGAGACAAAAAAGGCATACATGTTTAACCCAATGCATTGGAATAGCATTAATGTATTTTTTTTTGGAAATACGTTTGGATTGACTAACAAATTGACAATGTTGTTAACCTTTTTTCTATTTTGGCAAATATGTGTGTTTCACAACTTCCATGCTCTTCACCTTTTTATCTTTTGCCAGTGCCACACTTTCTCCTTCATAATCTTCAGCAGCATCATCTTTCTCATCAAATTATTCTTCATCTTCACCTTCTTAATCTTCTTCTTAAACTTCTTGCTATTCATGTTTTTGTTTACATTACTCATATTGTTATTATTAAACTAATTAATCTTCTTCATATTCAAATTCTTCATCTTCTTCCTCTTCATCTTCTTCATCATATTCTTATTTGTGACAGAGATTCCTGTACTTGTAATCTGTAAAAGTATGAATTGTTCATCCTTCCGTTCTTGCTGTCACAAAAGATTTAAATTACAACAGTATTTGTCCGTGTTCAGTTTAGCCTGCAGCAGCAGGCATTTTCCAGGGGCACCACGAGGAGGAACGGACTCACCCCCATACACTGCTTAGTCTTCTTCTGCTTAGAATTTAGAGCATATATTTTGCTCTTCATTTTGGTCTTATACTTCATGTTCTTCTGCTTTTTGATCTTCTGCTTATTGTTCTGCTGTCTCTTGTTCTGTATCTTGTAGTTTGTCTTAACCTTCTTTGTCCTGTTGGTGATCTTCTTCTGGGTAATCTTTTATTTTTTCTTTGTGATGGTGTTCAGGCTGGTTGGCTTCATGCTCGTTGTCCTTGTTGTCGTCATCTTCTTCTGGGTGGTCTTTAAGGTCGTCTAATTTCCGAGAACCAGCTGACGTTACTGGAACCCTGACGGGTATCAGATGGAGCAAGAGACAATGGAAGTAACGAGGACCAGCTGACTGTGCTGGAACCCGGAGGGGCAGCAGAAGGAAAAGAGGCAATGTCACAATCGAGTACCAGCTGACGTTACTGTGACACGGTTACTAAGCAGGAGGTACCTGTGCTACAAAGCACTACCAAGGACCAGCAGACGTTGGTGGAACTCGGATACGGAGATGGAGGCACCTAGGCCAAAGGCACTGGGGAGAACCAGTTGACGGTACTGGACCCCGGACGGGTAGCAGAAGGAAAAGAGGCAATGTCACAATCGAGTACCAGCTGACGTTACTGTGACACGGTTACTAAGCAGGAGGACCTGTGCTACAAAGCACTACCAAGGACCAGCAGACGTTGGTGGAACTCGGATACGGAGATGGAGGCACCTAGGCCAAAGGCACTGGGGAGAACCAGTTGATGGTACTGGACCCCGGACGGGTAGCAGAAGGAAAAGAGGCAATGTCACAACCGAGTACCAGCTGACGTTACTGTGACACGGTTAATAAGCAGGAGGTACCTGTGCTCCAAAGCACTACCAAGGACCAGCAGACGTTGGTGGAACTCGGATACGGAGATGGAGGCACCTAGGCCAAAGGCACTGGGGAGAACCAGTTGACGGTACTGGACCCCGGACGGGTAGCAGAAGGAAAAGAGGCAATGTCACAACCGAGTACCAGCTGACGTTACTGTGACACGGTTACTAAGCAGGAGGTACCTGTGCTACAAAGCACTACCAAGGACCAGCAGACGTTGGTGGAACTCGGATACGGAGATGGAGGCACCTAGGCCAAAGGCACTGGGGAGAACCAGTTGACGGTACTGGACCCCGGACAGGTAGCAGAAGGAAAAGAGGCAATGTCACAACCGAGTACCAGCTGACGTTACTGTGACACGGTTACTAAGCAGGAGGTACCTGTGCTCCAAAGCACTACCAAGGACCAGCAGACGTTGGTGGAACTCGGATACGGAGATGGAGGCACCTAGGCCAAAGGCACTGGGGAGAACCAGATGACGGTACTGGACCCCGAACGGGTAGCAGAAGGAAAAGAGGCAATGTCACAACCGAGTACCAGCTGACGTTACTGTGACACGGTTACTAAGCAGGAGGTACCTGTGCTCCAAAGCACTACCAAGGACCAGCAGACGTTGGTGGAACTCGGATACGGAGATGGAGGCACCTAGGCCAAAGGCACTGGGAGAACCAGTTGACGGTACTGGACCCCGGACGGGTAGCAGAAGGAAAAGAGGCAATGTCACAACCGAGTACCAGCTGACGTTACTGTGACACGGTTAATAAACAGGAGGTACCTGTGCTCCAAAGCACTACCAAGGACCAGCAGATGTTGGTGGAACTCGGATATGGAGATGGAGGCACCTAGGCCAAAGGCACTGGGGAGAACCAGTTGACGGTACTGGATCCCGGACGGGTAGCAGAAGGAAAAGAGGCAATGTCACAACCGAGTACCAGCTGACGTTACTGTGACACGGTTACTAAGCAGGAGGTACCTGTGCTCCAAAGCACTACCAAGGACCAGCAGACGTTGGTGGAACTCGGATACGGAGATGGAGGCACCTAGGCCAAAGGCACTGGGGAGAACCAGTTGACGGTACTGGACCCCGGACGGGTAGCAGAAGGAAAAGAGGCAATGTCACAACCGAGTACCAGCTGACGTTACTGTGACACGGTTACTAAGCAGGAGGTACCTGTGCTCCAAAGCACTACCAAGGACCAGCAGACGTTGGTGGAACTCGGATACGGAGATGGAGGCACCTAGGCCAAAGGCACTGGGGAGAACCAGTTGACTGTACTGGACCCCGGACGGGTAGAAGAACGCACCCATGAAAATGTAAGTTGACAGGACGCAAGCCGTCCGCAGTTACCGAATCACACAGTCCTACAGTGGGTGCTTGTCCTATTGTCACAATGGAAACCGCCTTTATTTACATATCCCACAGCACACATAGGAATCACCTAAACTGCAGGCACCATAGAGTCGGCTAACCCGAATGCAACACGACAGCACAACTTATTGGAGGATAATTGACGTTCACACTGCCAGGAAACAGCTGTCGTGCTGTAACCAGGCTGGCCAGGAGTCAGTACCCCTGCCAATTACTTACGAGCAACAAATGGCGGTGTTGTAGCCCAGGGAGTAGAGTTCAGGTGGTAGAAAGATGAACATAACAGGAGACATGGAAAACGTTGCCAAACAGTTATTTAATCTGAAAACGGACAGGCAAATTCAGGTGAGATCCATGCCTTGTTCATTTTCAGAAAAGTAAGCCGGTCTACATTCTCTGAGGATAGTCGCATGCGACGGTCTGTTACTACACCACCTGCAGCACTAAAGACACGCTCAGATAATACACTGGCAGCAGGGCAAGCCAGCACCTCCAATGCATACTGGCTAATGTTGTGAATGGGTTTGAGATGAGTTCTGAGCAGAGGCTCCCTCTGGTGGTTACAAGCGGTGCTAGTGAAGATTGTGAGGACTGGGAATCAGGTGTTACTGACTGGTCTTATATAAGGGAGTCATTTTCCCATCAGGGTTGCCGGTGATCAATTGTTCTGGTCTGAATCCTTCATTCCAGTTTCCCTTGTAGCCTGCTGTGTCGTGTCTGCATCTCCTGCTAACAGATAAGACTTTTTCTTCTTTTGTGTTTTTGCTATATTTTTGCATTTTGTCCTGCACTTCTGTGGGGGCCTTCAGGGTCCCCTCCGGGGGCTTTTGCCCTCTCAGTTTAGTTCAGCCACTGAGTTTGTACTTTTGTTTTTTCCAGTTTTTTCAGTGGCTTCTGTTTTGATTTTGTTACACCAGAGAACTAATTTAGGTGGTAGAGGTCGTGTGATCTCAGGTGATTTTGAAATTAGTAGAGTTGGTGCTTTTCAGGGTTTTCTGGGATTGCAGTAAGTACCCTTCCTATCCTTTTCTATTTAGATAGTTTGGGCCCCAGCGTTTGCTCATACTATTTTCTTTCTGTGTCAGTATTTCCTCTTGTCTAACCGCCATTACATGTTTGGGGGCTTTCTATTATCTTTGGGGTTCTGCTCCGGGCAGATAGCTTTCCTATTTCTATCTTTAGGTGTAGTTAGTTTCTCAGGCTGTGACGAGGCGTCTAGGACCAACGTAGGAACGCTCCACGGCTGCCTCTAGTTGTGGTGGTTAGTCAGGGTACTGCAATCTCATAGATTCCAACTGCTCTGGTGTATTGCCTTTTTTACCTGCACTCCTCAGCTACCGATACATAACAGTATCACCGGCCCTAAAAATTGAAAATTGTATGGTACTCACAGAAGGGAAAAAATATTGTGAAAGAAAAAAGGTTGTCAGAGTTGTCAGAGATATTTTTCTGTTTGTTGCATTTTTTTTCCCTCTGTATCTCTGGGTGCTGGGGAGGATCTTTTCTCCCAATGGAGTTTGCACAGTTGTCTGGCCGTGTGGATCAGCTTGCCACTGAGGTTCGGAGTATTGCTGCATATCTTGCTGGGTTGCCTGTTGTGGAACCTAGGATCCCCATGCCAGATTTGTTTTTGGGGGATCGAGCTGAGTTTCAGAATTTCAAAAATAATTGTAAATTGTTTTTTGCCTTAAAATCTAAGTCCTCAGGAAACGCAGCGCAGCAGGTTCAAATTATCATCTCTCTCCTGCGCGGCGATCCTCAGGATTGGGCTTTTTCCCTGATACCTGGGGATCCTGTTTTGAGTGATGTTGATGCATTTTTTCAGGCTTTGCGGTTATTGTACGATGAGCCTAATGTCACTGATCAAGCTGAAAAAGCCTTGTTGGCATTAAATCAGGGGCTTGATGACGCTGAGTTATACTGTCAGAGATTCCGTAGGTGGGCAGTCCTGACCAAATGGAATGACGACGCTTTGGCGGCCCTTTTCCGGAAGGGTCTGTCAGATAATGTAAAGGATGTTATGGTGGGATTCTCTGTCCCCTCTGGTCTCAATGATTCTATGTCATTAGCGATTCAAATTGACAGACGTTTGCGTGAGCGGAGAGGTATGCGTGGAATAGTGTTGCCTTGTGAGCCAGCTTCTGAGCCCATGCAGTGTGATGGAGTGGTGTCTGGGGCACAGCGTCATGAGTTTCGAAAGCGCAATGGGTTATGTTTCTACTGTGGTGATCCCTCTCATGATATTTCAGTCTGCCCTAAGCAGGGAAGACGTTTTGCACGCTCAGTTGTCTTGGGTAGTGTTCAGACTAATTTTTATTAACTGTCACTCTGATATGCTCTCTGTCCTCATTTTCTGCTCAGGCTTTCGTTGATTCTGGAGCAGCTATTAACCTGATGGATTATGATTTTGCTAAACGTTGTGGGTTTCCCTTGATACCCCTACAGAAGTCTATTCCCCTACTGGGGATCGATTCTACCCTTTGGCTGAGAATAAACCCCAGTTTTCTACTCAGGTGATAATGAGGGTTGAACCTGATCACCAGGAGTGCTGCAAATTTTTGGTTCTATATAATCTGCATGACATTATCGTGCTGGGTTTCCCTTGGTTACAGTCTCATAATCCTGTTTTGGATTGGAAATCTGTGTCTGTAACCAGTTGGGGCTGCCAATGTGTTAATACCAACACTCCTGTTTTTTCTGCCTTCCCCCAGGCTCAGGATGTTCCTGACTTTTTGATTGATTTTTCTGATGTGTTTAGCGAAAGTAAATCTGCATCCTTGCCTCCCCATAGGAGCTATGACTGCGCTATTGAATTAGTACCGGGTAGTAAATTCCCTAAAGGTCGCCTTTTTAACTTGTCTGTACCTGAACATGACGCTATGCGGTCTTATATCAAGGAATCATTGGAGAAGGGTCATATCAGACCATCCTCTTCACCCTTAGGTGCCGGTTTTTTCTTTGTGGCCAAAAAGATGGTTCATTAAGGCCGTGTATTGATTATCGTCTCTTGAACAATATTACTGTGAAATATCAATACCCGTTACCCTTGATTTCTGACCTGTTTTCCAGGGTGAAAAACGCTACTTGGTTTACCAAGCTTGACCTCAGGGGGGCGTATAACCTTATTCGCATTAAGCACGGGGATGAATGGAAGACGGCATTCAATACCCCTGAAGGGCATTTTGAGTACCTAGTGATGCCCTTTGGGCTCACTAATGCTCCTTCCGTCTTCCAGTCCTTCATGAATGACATTTTCAGGGATTTTGTGGATAAATTTCTGATTGTTTATTTGGATGATATCTTGATTTTTTCCAATGACTGGGACTCTCATGTGAAACATGTTCGAACTGTATTCCAGATTTTGAGAGAGAATGCTCTGTATGTGAAGGGATCAAAGTGTCTTTTTGGCGTACAGAGGATCTCATTTCTGGGATTCATTTTGTCCCCATCTGTTATTGAAATGGACCCGGTCAAGGTTCAGGCCATCTGTGATTGGGTCCAACCTACTTCATTAAAGGCTCTTCAGAGATTTTTGGGTTTTGCCAATTTTTATCGTAAATTTATTGGTAATTTCTCGGTTATTGTTAAACCATTAACTGATTTGACCAGAAAGGGTTCTGATGTGGTGAATTGGCCTCCTGAGGCAGTCTCTGCATTTTAGGAACTTAAGCAGAGATTCACTTCTGCTCCTGTTCTACGGCAGCCTGATGTTTCTCTGCCATTTCAGGTGGAGGTTGATGCCTCTGAAATTGGGGCAGGTGCCGTTTTGTCCCAAAAAGATCCAGAGACCTCTAAAAGTAACCCTTGTGCCTTTTTCTCTCGAAAATTTTCTCCTACTGAACGTAATTATGACGTGGGTAATCGGGAGTTATTGGCCATGAAGTGGGCTTTTGAAGAGTGGAGACATTGGCTGGAGGGAGCCAAACATCAGGTGGTGGTACTTACGGACCATAAGAATCTGGTCTATCTGGAATCTGCCAAGCGACTCAATCCTAGACAGGCCAGGTGGGCCTTGTTTTTCACACGTTTTAATTTTGTGGTTTCCTTTCTTCCTGGCACTAAGAATGTTAAGGCGGATGCCCTCTCGAGGAGTTTCCTTGCGGACTCTCCTGAGTTATCTGATCCTTCTGTTATTTTGAAAGAGGGTGTAGTTCTTTCCGCCATCTCGCCCAATTTGAGACTTGCTCTGGAGGGGTGTCAGGAGGATAGGCCCGAGCGCTGCCCTGTTGGAAAATTGTTTGTCCCGGACCAATGGAAAAAGAGTGTGATGTCTGAGATTCATTGTTCCGCATTGGCTGGGCATCCCGGAATTTTTGGTACCAGAGACTTGGTTACTCGGTCCTTTTGGTGGCCTACCTTGTCTCGTGATGTCAGGGAATTTGTGCAGTCCTGCGGGACTTGATCTCGCTCCAAGCCTTGTTCTCGCTCTAGTGGTTTGTTGATGCCATTGCCTGTGCCCAAGAGACCATGGACCCATATCTCTATGGATTTCATTTCCGATCTTCCTGTTTCTCAGAGAATGACCACCATCTGGGTAATTTGTGATAGGTTTTCCAAAATGATACATCTTGTGCCATTACCTAAGTTGCCTTCCTCCTCTGAATTGGTGCCATTGTTCCTTCAGCACGTGGTTCGTTTACACGGCATTCCTGAGAACATTGTGTCTGACAGAGGAGTCCAGTTTGTTTCCAGATTTTGGAGGACTTTTTGTTCTAAACTGGGTGTTCAATTGTCTTTCTCCTCGGCATTTCATCCTCAGTCCAATGGTCAAACTGAGAGAACAAACCAGACATTGGAGACTTATCCAAGATGCTTTGTGTCTGCTGATCAGGATGACTGGGTCTCTTTTTTGCCTTTGGCTGAGTTTGCTCTTAATAATAGGGCTAGCTCTGCCACTTTGATGTCTCCGTTTTTCTGTAATTCTGGGTTTCACCCTCGATTTTCTTCAGGACAGACGGAGGCTTCTGTCTGTCCAGGTGTTGACTCTGTTGTGGAGCGTATGCAACAGATTTGGGACCAGGTAGTGGAGAGGTTGTCCCTCTCTCAGGAGAAGGCCCAGCGGTTTGCTAACCGGCATAGGACTGATGGTCGTCGGTTTAAAGTGGGGGACTTGGTCTGGTTGTCCTCAAAGAATATTCCTATGAGAGTAGCATCTCCTAAATTTAAGCCTAGGTTCATTGGACCTTATAAGATCATGGAGATTATTAATCCTGTTTCTTTTCGTTTGCTTCTTCCAGGGACATTTAAGATCCATAACGTGTTCCACAAGTCCTTGTTGAAGAGGTTTGTTGAGCCAGTGGTTCCTGCTGCTGTGCCTCCTGACCCTGTTTTGGTTGAGGGCAATCTGGAGTATGTGGTTGAGAAAATATTGGATTCTCGTTTTTCTAGACGGAAACTCCAGTATTTGGTTAAATGGAGAGGTTATGGTCAGGAAGACAATTCTTGGGTGTTTGCTTCGGACATCCATGCTAGGAGACTTATCCGTGCGTATCATAGAACTCATCCTGACCGACCTGGTTGCTCAAGTGAGGGTTCGGTGACCCCTCCTCAAGGGGGGGGTACTGTTGTGAATGGGTTTGAGATGAGTTCTGAGCAGAGGCTCCCTCTGGTGGTTACAAGCGGTGCTAGTGAAGATTGTGAGGACTGGGAATCAGGTGTTACTGACTGGTCTTATATAAGGGAGTCATTTTCCCATCAGGGTTGCCGGTGATCAATTGTTCTGGTCTGAATCCTTCATTCCAGTTTCCCTTGTAGCCTGCTGTGTCGTGTCTGCATCTCCTGCTAACAGATAAGACTTTTTCTTCTTTTGTGTTTTTGCTATATTTTTGCATTTTGTCCTGCACTTCTGTGGGGGCCTTCAGGGTCCCCTCCGGGGGCTTTTGCCCTCTCAGTTTAGTTCAGCCACTGAGTTTGTACTTTTGTTTTTTCCAGTTTTTTCAGTGGCTTCTGTTTTGATTTTGTTACACCAGAGAACTAATTTAGGTGGTAGAGGTCGTGTGATCTCAGGTGATTTTGAAATTAGTTGAGTTGGTGCTTTTCAGGGTTTTCTGGGATTGCAGTAAGTACCCTTCCTATCCTTTTCTATTTAGATAGTTTGGGCCCCAGCGTTTGCTCATACTATTTTCTTTCTGTGTCAGTATTTCCTCTTGTCTAACCGCCATTACATGTTTGGGGGCTTTCTATTATCTTTGGGGTTCTGCTCCGGGGCAGATAGCTTTCCTATTTCTATCTTTAGGTGTAGTTAGTTTCTCAGGCTGTGACGAGGGGTCTAGGACCAACGTAGGAACGCTCCACGGCTGCCTCTAGTTGTGGTGGTTAGTCAGGGTACTGCAATCTCATAGATTCCAACTGCTCTGGTGTATTGCCTTTTTTACCTGCACTCCTCAGCTACCGAAACATAACAGGCTAAGCTCTGGCCATGTATCCAACTTAGAGACCCAAAATTTGAAAGGGGAAGAGGCATCTGGGAGTACACTTAGAGGGAAAGCCAAGTAGTCTGTCACCATCTTACTGAAACGTTTCTTCCTGGTGACTGGAGCCGTCTCGGAGGGTGTAGACCTTGCTGGCGCTATCACAAAACTTTGCCACATTTGTAACATACAGCTCTTGCCTTGTGCAGAGGCGCTGCTTGTGCTCCCTCTTGTTGTAGAGGTGTCTACACTGCCTCGACGCACAGAGCTGCTTTGTAAAGCAGTAGCAGCAGCAGCAGCTCTCTCGGCTGGAATGTACAACAGTATGGATTGCACCAGTGTGTCTTGGTACTCCTGCATTTTACGGTCCCGGTTCACCGGTGTGATGAGGGTTTGTAAGTTGTCCCGGTAGCGAGGGTCTAGGAGGGTGTACACCCAATAATCTGATGTGGTGAGAATGTGGGCGATGCGGCCGTCGTTTCTCAGGCACTGAAGCATGAAATCAACCATGTGCTGCAGACTCCCAACTGGCCAACAAAGGCTGTCCTCTGGAAGAGGCGTCATCTCTGCCTCCTCTGCATCACCCCACCCTCGCTCTACATACTGACTAGAGCGTGGTGTACCTCCCTCTGTAGGGATTTCTTCCTCCTCCATTGACTCCTCCTCCTCCTCATCATCCTCACAAAGTGAGCCCTGCCCAGCCCTTTGTGAGGAACCACGTTGCGATGACTGTCCTGAAGGTAATTGAATTTGTGACTCCTCATCCTCCACCTCTTCCAAAACCTCTTCCTTTAGTGCTTTCAGTGATTTCTGAAGCAGGCAGATAAGGGGGACAGTCATGCTGACTAATGCATCATCTGCACTCGCCATCCGCGTTGAGATATCAAACGCACGCAAAACGTCGCAGATGTCCTTCATAGAGGCCCACTCAGTAGTGGTGAAGTGTGAACGGCGCAAATTGCGAGTTGATTGCGCCTGTTGCAGCTGATACTCCATTACTGCTGGCTGCTGCTCACACAACCGCTCCAACATATGTAACGTGGAATTCCACCTGGTGGGTACGTCACATATGATGCGATGTTCAGGAAGGCGAAATCTGACTTGCAGAGCTGCAATGCGCGATCTGGCCATGCTGGAACGTCGCAAGTGAGCGCACTCTAGGCGGACCTTGTGCAGCAGTGCATCAAGATCCGGATAGTCCCTCAAAAAACTCTGCACGACCAAGTTGAGCACATGTGCCAGACATGGTATGTGAGTGAGGTTGCCAAGGCCAGAGCTGCCACCAGATTACGGCCATTGTCACACACTAACAAGCCTGGCTGGAGATTAGCTGACAAAAACCACACGTCGCTCTCCTGCTTGATGGCATCCCAGAGCTCCTGCGCTGTGTGGCTTCGATTCCCCATGGAAATTAATTTCAGGACGGCCTGATGACATTTGGCCACGGCTGTGCTCATATCGGTCGCAACAGGTAAGCGTTCACGGGTCCATGTGGAGGTATACCGTGACGGCTCGTGCAGCGATGATTCTGAGGAACTGGAGTAGGAGGAGGAATCAATGTGTACAGACTGGATTCCTGCAATCCTTGGAGTTGGCAGAACAACATTGACCCAATGGGCAGTGAGGGAAAGGTATCGTCCCTGGCCATGGGTACTGGTCCACGCATCGGTGGTCAGGTGGACCCTGCTACTGACGGCGTTTAGTAGCGCATGTTTAATGTTTCCCTCGACATGTTTTTGCAGAGCAGGGACAGCTTGCCTGCTGAAATAAAATCGGCTTGGCACATTATATTGTGGGACTGCCAATGCCATAAAGTTCCTGAAACTTCAGTCTCCACCAGCCTGAATGACAGCATTTCAAGGGACAGGAGTTTTGCAATGCCAGCATTCAGAGCCTGTGCTCGTGGATGGTTTGCCGAGTATGGCCGTCTTTTATCCCATGCCTGTGGTACCGATGGCTGTTTTGTGGTCTGGGAGTGTGACGATGACTGTGAACTTGCTGCTGTGGGTGGAATAACAGTTTGTCTATGGACAACAGTGACCGAGGTTCTTCCATGGAGATCCTGTGAGGAAGCCGAACCAGGTGTGTGTGAGCTGAAGGTAGAGGCTCCAACACGACCTGAAGATGTAGGTGCTGCTGTAGGTTGGCCTACATCTCCAGTGTGTCTTTGTAACTCAGCTACGTGCTTTGTCCGTACATGTTTCCACATATTTGTGGTATTCAGGTTACTGATATTTTTACCTCTTTTAACTTTTTGCTTATACAGCTTGCATTGAACATAGCAAATATCATCTACAAGTCTGTCAAAAAAGGACCACGCAGTGCAAGTCATGGGAGCGCCAATTTTGACATTTCTAAGAGAACTGCTCCCAACAGGTGCCAAACTGGAGGCTACAGGCAAGCGAGTCTACAGCCTACCTCTCCCTCCTCTTTGTACAGTTGGGACAATCTCTTCCTCAGAGCTGCTCCCACCACCTTCCTGTTGCTCACGCCATGTTGGTTCTCGGACTTCATCATCTCCACTACCCTCTTCCAACACCTGCTGCTGTTGGATGGTCTGGGCAGCACCATGCTCCACAAAACCTGGCACCTGAGTCTCATCATCATCATAAGATGCGTTCTACGGTGTGCTGTCCATCGGCACTGGCTCACCCGCCTCTTCAGACTGAGAGAGACACAGCTGTTGCGCATCACTGCATACTCCCTCTTCTTCAAATTGCAGAATGCTGCTTGCCTGTGCCCGTGTTTGCGAGCCAACAGATTCTGAGAACAGAAGCAGAGACTCAGCTGGCTCCTGTACAGAACTCTCTGACTGCCTTGGCAATTTGACAGGCGGTGAACAGACAGATGGTTGCTCAACAGTGTTGTGTTCCTGAGAGGAGGTGGAAGGAATTGAAGTCGATGCATTGGCTGCCATCCAACCAACAACGGCTTCAATTTGTTCTTCCCGCAGCAGGGGGGCACGCCGAGCTCCTACCAAAGTGCGCATAAAGGAACGCTCATGGGTAAAACTGGTGGATGCTGTGTCACTGAGGGCGGCAGCAGCCACAGAATCCCCACGTCCTCTCCCTGCTGAAACTCCACGGCCACGACCTCGTGCCTTACTCACTGACTTCTTCATCTTGGTAGATTGATAAAGAAAGTCAGAAAAGTTATAAGGCCTAAGTGTGGTTATTACGCAGAGACTGAAGTGAACACTGAAACACAACTGTTCACAATCTGTGAAAGGCTACTCCTTTGTCTACTTCTATAGTGTTTGCAACCAATGTATTGGATACGGATGGAAGCGCGTCACACTAATAGATTATATTTTAAATGGAATGGAGCAGAACAAATTGGAGATAAATGAAAAGGATGAGGCACTGAGACACGCTCAGCAGAGTACAAGCAGCAGTGCTTGAACAAGAAACTGGAGCGTGATGTGCACTCAAAAAATAAAAAACACAGACTGAAGTGAACACTGAAACACAACTGTTCACAATCTGTGAAAGGCTACTCCTTTGTCTACTTCTATAGTGTTTGCAACCAATGTATTGGATACGGATGGAAGCGCGTCACACTAATAGATTATATTTTAAATGGAATGGAGCAGAACCAATTGGAGATAAAAGAAAAGGATGAGACACTGAGACACGCTCAGCAGAGTACAAGCAGCAGTGCTTGAACAAGTAACTGGAGCGTGATGTGCACTCAAAAAATAAAAAACACAGACTGAAGTGAACACTGAAACACAACTGTTCACAATTGTGAAAGGCTACTCCTTTGTCTACTTCTATAGTGTTTGCAACCAATGTATTGGATACGGATGGAAGCGTGTCACACTAATAGTTAAATTGCATGGAGCTGCAAGAATTACACTGAAGAAAAAAAAAAGAGTCTGTGAGTGACACGTGCAGATGCCTACAGACAGCGTTGCATGCAGAGCAAACTGCAGCGTCACTTACACTCACAAACACACCTTGCAGAGCTGTTAAAACAACACTGCAGTCAAAAGGAAGCTTTACACAGCGGTTGGTGCTAGCCTGCCTACAGCACAGTACACTAAATCGCAATCTCTAACTGTCCCTCAGAGTCAGCACAGCAGCGTTCTGTCCCTTACTGAATTCACAGCACAGTGACGCTAAAATGGCGGCAGCGCCTTTTATAGTGCATTCTGACATCATTTCAGCATCCAATCACAGCCATGCCATTAGTTAACATGACCGCAGCAGTACAGGATGTGCCCACACTTCTTAGGATTCCTCATTGGCTGACTAAAATCACATTGCCTCTCAAAGAATTATGGGAACTTCCGATTCCGGTATACGATATATGGAAAATATCGGAACTAAGTATCGAAAGGCCGAAACAGCTAATATCGGCCGATACCCGATACTTGCGGTATCGTATCGCTCAACACTACTGGTTACCAAGAATAGAGGGGACCGCATGCTGTATATTTTAATTATTTAAATAATTTAAAAAATGGCATGAGGTCCCCCCATTTTTTACAACCAGCCTTGCTAAAGCTCACAGCTGGGGGCTTGTATTCTCAGGCTAGTAAGGGGCCATGGATGTTGCCCCCAGCCTAAAAATAGCAGCCTGCAGTTGCCCAGAAAAGGCACTTCTATTAGATGCACCAATATTTTTGTTTTGCCCAGCTCTTCCCACTGGCCCTGTAGTGGTGGCAAGTGGGGTTCATATTTGTGGGGTTGATGTCACCTTTGTATGCTGGGAATGCAGTCTCAGTGACCGGAGGTAATCTCGATGACGTCACCGCCGGTCAATGACGCTACGCTCGCAGCAGCTCAGTCACCAGTGGTTCTCAGCCTGGACGGTCGCATCTTGGCACCATCCAGATTGAAAACTATTAATCCCCAGACATGGAATACGGTGTGGGACAGAATTACGGAGAGGTGAGGGATATTGTTGATTTTTTATTTTAGTTTTATTAGAGGAGAACGAGGGCTTTGGTAGAATTAGGCATTAGATGAGTAGAACTGTGTTTGTTATTTTTAAATAAAAAGGAAAACTGTGCTTAGTCTCATTTCTAATAAAGGACTTTATTCTGGCTGTGTCTTTATTTGCCATGTAACTATAGGATTAGTAATGGATAGGTGTCTTATGGATGCCTCTCCATTACTAAGCCGTGGGCTTTATGTCATGGGACAATACAAAGATAACATTAACCCCACAAATATGAACCCCATTTGCCACCGCCACAGGGCAAGTGAGAAGAGCCGGGCAAAGCGCCAGAATTGGCGCATCTAATAGATGTGCCTTTTCTGGGAGGCTGTGGGCTGCTCTTTTTAGGCTGGGGGGCCAATATCCATAGCCAATTAAATGCCTGAGAATACCAACCCCCAGCTGTCTGCTTTAACAAAGCTGGTTATCAAAAATAGGAGGGACCTCATACCGTTTTTTTAATTATTTATTTAAATAATTTAAAAATACAGTGTGGGGAGTGGGACCTGTTATGATTTGGTAGCTGAGGAGAGCAAGCAAAAAAGGAAATACACTAGAGAGGTTGGAATCTATGGGATTGCAGTACCCTGACTAACCACCACAACTAAAGGCAGCCGTGGAGCGTACCTACGTTGGTCCTAGACGCCTCGTCACAGCCTGAGAAGCTAACTACACCTAAAGACAGAAAGAGGAAAACTATCTGCCCCGGAGCAGATCCCCAAAGAACATAGAAAGCCCCCAAACATGTAATGGCGGTTAGACAAGATGAAATACAGACACAGACAGAAAATGGTATGAGCAAACGTTGGGGCCCAAACTTCCTAAATAGAAAAGGATAGGAAGGACACTTACTGCAATCCCAAAAAACCCTGAAAAGTACCAACTCTACTAATTACAAAAACACCTGAGATCACACGACCTCTACCACCTAAATTAGTTCTCTGGTGTAACAAAAACTAAACAGCAGCCACTGAAAAAACTGGAAAAGGCAAATGAGCAATCAACAGTGGCTGAACTAAACTGAGAGGAACACAAGCCCCCGGAGGGGACCCGGCAGACCCCTACAGAAGTGCAGGACAAAATGCAAAAAGCAAGCACAAAAAACTAAAAGAAGAAAATGTCTTATCTGTTAGCAGAAGATGCAGGCACGAAACAGCAAGCTACAAAGTGAACAGGAATCAAAGATGAGACCAGAACAATTGATCACCGGCAACCCTGATGGGAGGGAACCTCCCTTATATAAGACCAGTCAGTAACACCTGATCTCCAATCTTCACAATCTTCATTGGATAGTTCAGTACTGTTTGTAACCACCAAAGGGAGCTTCTGCTCAGAATTCATCTCTAGCACATTCACAACAGGGACCCCTCTGTTCTTGATACCCAGCCTTGCTGAAGCTGACAGCTGAGGGTTGCAGCCCCCAGCTGTGAGTTTTGACTGGCTCGTTATCAAAAATGCAGGGGAACCCACGCAGGTTTTTTTTTTTTTTAATTATTTATTTACAGCACAGGAGTGGCTGATGAAGGCCTGCGCCACACTACCATGGAATACAGGCGCATAGCACTCGGCTGAGTCTTAATCTATGGGGAAACTCACATCAGCGTTTATTTTCTCAGCCGCATTTGAGGTTCGTGCAAAATCGCAGTATGCTTCAATTGTCACCGAGACTCGTCTGAGTCTCGGCAATTCAAGTCTACGGGTGGGAGAAAAAAATCGCACAACACTCGGACCATGCGAGTGCTGTCTGATTTTTATGCACCGATGTCCTTTGAAAAGCCGGCAATTCATGTGCCACATACAGTAGAATCACACTGACAGGTTAGAATGGAATAGATAGAATAGATATATATACACATAGACTACATATAGATATACCGTATACACTCGAGTATAAGCCGAGCCACCTAATTTTACCTAAAAAAACTGGAAAAACGTATTGACTCGAGTATAAGCCTAGGGTGGAAAATGCAGCAGATGCCCCATACAAAATATGCCCCATAAAATGCTCCATAAATTTGATTATTGGCCCCATAACATGCCCCATACAAAATATGCCCCATATAATGCTGCATAAAGTTGATTATTGGCCCCATAAGATGCTCCATATAAAAATATGCAATGTAATGCTCCATAAAGTTCATGATGGGCTCCATAAGATGTCCATATATCGTATAATGCTGTTGCTGCAAAAAGAAAAAAAAATGACATACTCACCTCTCGTCACTGCGGGTCAAGATCCGGTGTCCTGAGCAGGCGGTGACACCGGCGTGCTATGGGGGCCAGGTGCCGGTGTCGCTGCTTGCTCAGGCCCCCGGCACTTGCAATATTCACCTGTCCCTGTTCCACCATCGCATTGTGTCTTCCGGCTCTCTGCAGTGACTGTTCAGGCTGAGGATACGCACTAACCACGTCATCACGCCCTCTGACCTGAACGTCACAGCCAGAGGACCTGGAAGACACAGTGCGGCGGTGGAATAGGGACAGGTGAATATCGCAATGACAGGGGCCTGAGAAAGTGGAGACACCGGCACCTGGCCCCATAGCGTGCCAGTGTCCCCACCCACTCTGGACACCGGCACTTGTCCCGGTATCGACCGCCAGCCCTATCATCAGCTGCAGGGGAGCACGGACATGTTCCCTTCATGGGGACCTCCGCACTGGCACCATGACTCATTTATAAGCCGTGGGGGTTTTCTTCAGCCAAAAAAAGGGGTGAAAAACTTATAAATGAGTATATACGGTAGATGTCTGTGGCACAAACACAGATATTTATTGGAGATGAGCGAATTTGTTCGGATTCGGTTCCGATTCCGAATACAATCAGAATTGAATATTGTTTTTGCAATATTTGTCGAACACAGCCAAACATTATTAGAGTCAATGGGAGTAGAAATTACGGAATATGTTCAGAACCCAATCATAAGACGTATATTTGGCCCAAATTGTGTTCGAATATGGCCCAAACATGTCAAAATCAGATTCAGGGTCAAAATCCAAACAAATTCATTCATCTCTAATATTTATATGTATATATATTATGTAGATAGATAGATGATAGATAGATAGATAGATAGATAGATAGATAGATAGATAGATAGATAGATAGATAGATAGATAGATAGATAGATAGATAGACAGAAGAAAAGATGGCAATTCATCTGCTATGTACTGTAAAATCACTGCAGGAGCCGACAGGATAGAAGAGATGGATTACATACAGTAAATACAAATAGAATAGGTAGTTATACAGATATCAGAGACACATTCAATGAGTATGTGTACAGCTTAGTGTACATGTATTTAATTAGTAAAAGATTATTTTGTGGAAAAAAGTGGTGTGGGCTCCAGTGTAATTTTCTTAACCAGCAGAGGAAAAAGCCAATGGCTGGGGGGCTGATGTTTATAGTCATGGAGCTTCCCAGGCTATTAATATCAGCTCACAACTGTATACGTAGCCTTTACTGGCTATTAAAATAGGGGACCCTAAAAAAATTACATAGGATCCCTGTAACGAATGGAAGCGGAGGCAGAGGTGGTGAAGTTCACATTCGTTTTTATTTTTTAATGTGGAACCTCGAGACCGCGGTCCGGGGGGCTCCGAAGGGGGCGTAACTAGTGAGCCCGGGTACCCGTAGTAAGGCCCCTCGAACAGGACCAGAATGGAATACCCGGAGGACACAGGTGCTACCTCCAGTTAGACCCCGGACACGTGGCAGCTGTCCCAGAGGGACCAAAAGGGTGACAAGTATTTACAGAGTCCGTGGAAAGTTCTTGACGGAGAAGGGTAAGGTCCTGGTCCAGAACGGATGGTAGAAGGCTGGCTTCAGTGACCTTGTCACGGTCCACGGGTACGGATGGCTGATGGCGGAACGGGATGACACTTGCGCCAGTAATAGCCGAGATTGTCCAGATTAGCCAGATACGGGTTAGCAATGATCTGAGGAGACAAACAGTATCAGCGAAGCACAGAGACTGCAGATGCAGCGCAGACAGAACGGGCACAGAACCGGATGTAGCAATGATAGAACACGTTGCTCCGGCACTCCCTAATGGTGGAGTGACCAGATATAGTACTGAGTGCGCAGCCATTGGATAATTAGCTATTTCAAAAGATGCACGCTGCCCCTTTAAGAGAGGCAGTGGGCGCGGCCTCGCGTCCTAAGCCGACTGTCTGGAGGCCTGCCAGCAGCGTGCCAGGAAGTGGAGAAGGACTCAGGACGCCGGAGAGCAGATGGGACAGGAGACCCAGCCCACGCACAGACCGCCGCAGAGGGACAGCCCGAGGAACAGGTGAGTGAGCAGAACGGAGTGCAGAGGCAGCGCTGGGACCGGGTGTAACAGTATCCCCCTCTTTACTCCCCCTCTTTTTCAAGCCTGCGTGAAATCTTTAAAGAAGAAGAGGGGCCTGGATGTTCTCTTTAGGCTCCCAAGACCTCTCCTCAGGACCAAAACCCCTCCAGTCCACCAGGTAATAGATCCTACCTCTTACTCGCTTAGAGGCCAAGATATGTTTTACCTCAAAAACATCATCCTCAGAGACCGGATCAGGAGTGGTACCCGGGTCCTTAAAAAAGGAACTCAACACTACTGGTTTGAGGAGGGAAACATGAAAGGAGTTAGGTACTCTTAGAGAATTAGGCAATTTCAGTTTATAAGAGACCGGGTTGATTTGTCTCAAAACTTCAAAGGGACCAATGAAACGGGGACCCAATTTGTAACTTCAGACGGATGTACTTGGAGGAGAGCCATACCTTGTCTCCTGGACGAAAGATGGGAGCCTCCAAACGTCTTTTGTCCGCATGCGTTTTCATACGTTGAGAAGCTTTCTCCAAAGCCGACCTGGTCTCTCTCCAAATGTCCGAGAAATTCTTTGACAAGGTATCGACTGCCGGAACATCAGACAATCCCGAGACAGGAAGAGGAATTCCGGGTTGCAGTCCAAACACAATCTGAAAGGGAGACTTTCCAGAAGATTCACTTACTTGATTGTTGTAGGAGAATTCCGCCCAGGGCAGTAATTCTACCCAGTCATTATGATGAGCGTTGACGAAGTGACGCAGGTATCCAGCCAGGATTTGATTGATCCTCTCCACTTGCCCATTAGACTGGGGATGATATGCAGAAGAAAAATCTAGTTCAATTTTTACCATTTTACAGAGTCCTCTCCAGAACTTAGAGGTGAACTGGACGATGTGGAGAGGAAATCCATGTAGACGAAAGATGTGCTGGATGAAGTGAGTGGCCAGTTCTGGAGCAGACGGGAGGCCAGATAGCGGAACGAAGTGAGCCATTTTAGAGAAGCGGTCCACCACAACCCATACCACTGAGCAGCCAGAAGAGATGGGAAGATCCGTGATGAAATCCATCGCGATGTGCTGCCAGGGAGCGGACGGAATCGGAAGAGGCAGAAGCCTGCCGGCTGGTAGATGTTTAACAGTTTTGTTACGAGCACATGAAGGACATGCTGCGACGAACTCCTGGATATCCTTGACCATGGTAGGCCACCAGTAATACCGGGAGATGAGTTGCTGCGTCTTTTTCTGACCAGCATGGCCAGCCAACTTAGAAGAATGACTCCAGCGCAGAACACGAGTACGGTCAGAAGCAGACACGAAAGTCTTCCCAGGAGGAAGCCGGGCCAGATCAGTGGAGGCAACAGAGACTAACCTAGAAGGTTCAATAATGTGCTGAGGTTCCTCCTCCAGTTCAGGAGGCAAGAAAGCCCTAGAGAGTGCGTCTGCCTTGATATTCTTGTCAGCTGGACCGAAATGAAGTACAAAATTGAAACGGGCAAAAAATAATGCCCAACGGGCCTGACGGGGATTCAGTCTTAAAGCAGATTGGAGATAGGCAAGGTTTTTATGGTCGGTGAATATGATTACCTGGTGATGAGCTCCTTCAAGAAGATGTCTCCATTCTTCCAGAGCCAATTTGATGGCCAACAGTTCGCGATCACCGACAGAGTAGTTCCTTTCTGCAGGAGAAAAAACCTTGGAAAAAAAACCACACGAGATCATCCGCCCGGTAGACGACTTCTGGGTCAGAACTGCTCCTGCACCTATGGAAGAAGCGTCAACTTCAAGAAAAAATTGCTCACTAGAATTAGGACGATGGAGAACGGGTGCGGAAGCGAAGGCTTTTTTGAGAGAAACAAAGGCCTCTTCTGCCTCGGAGGACCATTCCTTAGAGTTTACACCTTTCCGGGTTAAGGCTGTGATTGGAGCCACTCGGGTGGAAAAGTGTGGAATGAATTGCCGGTAGTAATTGGCGAATCCGAAGAACCTTTGTATGGCTTTTAGCCCAGACGGACGAGGCCAGTTGAGAACTGCAGACAACTTCTCCGGATCCATCTTTAATTCTGTGGAAGATACAATGTACCCAAGGAAAGGCAAAGAGGACTGCTCAAAGAGGCATTTCTCATATTTGGCATAGAGCCTGTTCTCTCTCAGTCTTTGTAAGACCAGGCATACTTGCCTCCGGTGTGACGTCAAGTCAGCAGAAAAAATCAAAATATCGTCCAGGTAAACCACGACACAAGTATAGAGCAAGTCCCTGAAAATGTCATTAACAAATTCCTGAAAAACCGCAGGTGCATTGCTTAGGCCGAATGGCATTACCAGGTATTCATAGTGGCCGTCACGGGTGTTGAAGGCTGTTTTCCATTCGTCTCCCTCTCTGATTCGGATCAGGTTGTAGGCCCCTCTGAGGTCCAATTTGGTGAAGATCTTGGCCCCTCGGAGACAATCAAACAGCTCTGAAATAAGAGGCAATGGATACCTGTTTTTTACCGTGATTTGATTTAGACCCCGATAGTCAATGCAGGGCCGCAAGGATCCGTCCTTTTTCTTTAAAAAGAAGAATCCAGCTCCTGCCGGTGACGATGACTTTCGGATAAATCCTCTAGCCAAATTCTCTTGAATGTAGTCCGACATGGCCTGAGTCTCTGCCTGTGAAAGAGGATAAACTCTCCCACGAGGGGGTGATGCTCCTGGAAGAAGCTCTATCTGACAGTCATACGACCTGTGTGGAGGTAGTCTCTCAGCCTCTTTTTTCCCAAAGACGTCAGAGAAGGACCAATAGGCGGAAGGTAACCCTGGCAGGGTATCAGGCTGGACTGGAGGCGAAACAGGTTGAATCCGGGTTAAGCAACGATTCATGCAGGTATCTCCCAAACGCAGAACTTCTCCAGTTTTCCAATTAAGGACTAGTTCATGCATCTGGAGCCAAGGTAAACCTAGAAGCATGGGATGGGATAAACCAGGATATACATAAAATCGCATTCGTTCAGTATGCATTAGGCCTACCCGGAGTTCCACCAACTCGGTTTGAAACTGGACGGGCTCGGTCAGCGGTTTGCCATCCACGGCGGACACCTGTAACGGATCAGGAAGACGCTGGACTGGTAAGCGGTAATGATCCACAACCGCCTGCTGGATGAAGTTCCCTGCAGCTCCAGAATCCAGTAGACAGTGTTCGGAGAATTTTATTGCTCCATAGGACACGGTGACAGAGATGTGTAAAGAGGGAGACGACTGCTCTTTACCTAGGTTGGCCCCTCCTACCGGACCTAGGCACTGGAGTTTCCCGACTTTTTAGGACAGAAATGAATCAAATGTTCAGAACTACCGCAGTAGTAACAACTTCCCTCCTTGCGACGTGCCTCCCGGCGGCGGGTGGCCAAACTTACATGGTCCACCTCCATGGCCTCGGAGGCGGAGGGTGAAGTACCTGTTTTGTACAAACTAGAGTCCAGGTGATAGGACCTTTTGTCCCGCTTGATCTCCATGGAGCGCTCCTGAAAACGCAGGTCAATTCGGGTTGCCAAGGATATTAGCTCTTCCAAGAGAGTAGGTCTGTCCCGTCCCGCCAGCTCATCCTTGATTCTTCCGGATAGGCCTTCCCAGAAGTTAGCAATCAGGGCCTCATTGTTCCACGACAATTCAGACGAGAGGGTGCGGAATTTAACAGCATACTGAGCTACCGTGAGAGTACCTTGGCGCAGGCGGAGCAGAGCTGATGCAGTCGAAGTGGTACGACCAGGTTCATCGAAAGTCCTGCGAAAAGCCTCTAGGAAAGATTGAAGATCGTTAACCACCGGATCCCCTCTCTCCCATAGCGGGTTTAGCCAGGCGAGGGCTTCTCCTCCCAGGTGTGACATGATGAAGCCCACCTTGGCTCGGTCAGAAGCAAACATATGCCCCAAGATTTCGAAGTGTAGAGTGCACTGATTGAGGAAACCCCGACACAGAGTAGGATCACCCTGGAAACGGGTAGGAGCCGCCAGACGGGGACCTTGATTTGCCATGGAAACTGGTACCTGGTTATTGATAGAAGAGTCAGGTGCAGACGAGGACCCTAGGGAATCCATGCGGGTAGACAAGCTGCGTAGATAAGTCGTGATCTTGTCCTGTTGAACTCCCAAACGGGCCACCTCCTGGCACAGATCCGTGGTCGGAGGTCTCTGGGATCCAGCGGGTTCCATGGCCGGAGCAATCTGTAAAGAATGGAAGCGGAGGCAGAGGTGGTGAAGTTCACATTCGTTTTTATTTTTTAATGTGGAACCTCGAGACCGCGGTCCGGGGGGCTCCGAAGGGGGCGTAACTAGTGAGCCCCGGGTACCCGTAGTAAGGCCCCTCGAACAGGACCAGAATGGAATACCCGGAGGACACAGGTGCTACCTCCAGTTATACCCCGGACACGTGGCAGCTGTCCCAGAGGGACCAAAAGGGTAACAAGTATTTACAGAGTCCGTGGAAAGTTCTTGACGGAGAAGGGTAAGGTCCTGGTCCAGAACGGATGGTAGAAGGCTGGCTTCAGTGACCTTGTCACGGTCCACGGGTACGGATGGCTGATGGCGGAACGGGATGACACTTGCGCCAGTAATAGCCGAGATTGTCCAGATTAGCCAGATACGGGTTAGCAATGATCTGAGGAGACAAACAGTATCAGCGAAGCACAGAGACTGCAGACGCAGCGCAGACAGAACAGGCACAGAACCGGATGTAGCAATGATAGAACACGTTGCTCCGGCACTCCCCTAATGGTGGAGTGACCAGATATAGTACTGAGTGCGCAGCCATTGGATAATTAGCTATTTCAAAAGATGCACGCTGCCCATTTAAGAGAGGCGGTGGGCGCGACCTCGCGTCCTAAGCCGACTGTCTGGAGGCCTGCCAGCAGCGTGCCAGGAAGTGGAGAAGGACTCAGGACGCCGGAGAGCAGATGGGACAGGAGACCCCAGCCCACGCACAGACCGCCGCAGAGGGACAGCCCGAGGAACAGGTGAGTGAGCAGAACGGAGTGCAGAGGCAGCGCTGGGACCGGGTGTAACAATCCCCCTATAATTAATAACTAGCAAAGGCTATGCAGACAGTTGCGGGCTGATATTAATAGACTAGGAAGGGGCCATGGATACTGCCCCCCCAGGCTAAAAACATCAGCTCTTAGCCTCCTCAGAAAAGGAGCACCTCTAAGATGCGCCAGTTCTGGCACTTAGCCTCACTCTTCCCACTTGCCCTGTAGCGGTGCAATTGGGGTGATCATTGGGGAGGTTGATGTCACCTTTGTATTGTCAGGTGAGATCAATTCCCAAGGTTAGTAATGGAAAGGTGTCAATAAGACACCCTCATTACTAACCCCATAGTCACATTGTATGAAAACACAGACACCCAGAAAAAAAGTCCTTTAATTGAAAGAAAGACACAGTCTCCTTAAATAATCTTAATTAAACCATACATACGACCTCGCCCATTCCCCTGATGCCCTTGTCATCTGCAAAAGAGGTAAAAAAACAAACAACAATATTCCTTACCTTTCCGCAGAGATGCTTTTAATCCATTTGTCCCACGACGGTTCTAGCTTTGCTACATCTAGATGAAAGCCTGCATGGTTGCATGATGAGACCATGCAACCTGTCATCCAGTAGACACTGAGCACCGTGTGCTCATTGTCTGCCTGTGAACTGCTATTCCCTGTCTGAGGGCACCGAGAGTGTGAGAAAATTCTCCTGCTCGTGGTGCAGTCAGACAGGTCTTGCGATATGTGACATCGGTGCGAGGTGACGACATTTATTTTTGGACCTTAAAATTTATTTCAACTATTGATTTGTCCTTTCTGTCTTACCGTTGGTTTCAGAGAAGAAAATGACAAATCAATCCCCATATTTCTACAAAACACTCAACAGAACTTGGAGATAAATTGTACCCCTATCAGATACAATGTTCCAAGGGATTCCATGCAGGTTCACCACATGATTGATAAATAAGCTGGAATGTGTAAAAGCATTTGGTTTCCCCCATAATGGAACAAAATGAGCCTGTTTATTGAATCAATCAACTACCAACCAATAACAGTTTTTCCACCAGATAAAGGCAAATCCGTGATTAAATACATGGACAAATGAGTTCATGATCTTTCTGGAATTTTGAATAGAGCTTATTACCCAGTCAGTTATGTCAGACTTTGGTGCATGTGCAAACTTCACAAGCGGAAATAAAATCTTTAATATCATTAAGCATGGATGGCCACAAAAAGAGTCTAGCAATGACTTTCTGCATATCTGTGAGCCTAGAATGACCATTCAGGATGAAATCATGAAATTCTTGCAACAGACATAATCTTAAGTACACAAGTGATACAAATAATTTGGGACCTGAAATAGCAGAAAAGGCTTTGCAGATCTTCACTTCCAACTCCAAGGATACAATAGAAACCGCAATACTCTGAGGAAGAATGAAGCATGGATGTTCTGGAGAAGAAACTGAATCAATGCTGAATGACAATGCGTCAGCCCTCACATTCTTGGACCCTGGCCTGAACGTGATAGAAAAATTTAATCTGGAAAAAAATAAAGACAATCTGGTCTGTCTTTGGGATATCTGTTAAGCTGATTCAATATAAGCTTAATTTTTTTGATCCATCACAACCGTAACTTGATAAAAAATGTCTCCATTCTTCAAAAGTTAGTTTCATAGTGAGCAATTTGCGATTCCAAACATCACAATTTCTCTCAGGAGATCAAAATTTACTAGAGGAAAATGTACATAGCTGCTAGTTGGTCAGAGTTTTGACCGCTTGAGAAAATACAGCCTCTGCCACAATCTCTAAACAATCCAGCTCCACAATGAATGGCTTTTGAGATCGGGTTGGATTAAAATTGATGCGGACATAAAACACTCTTTCAAATTATTAAAGGCCCCAGCAGCATCTGGCGACAAAACACTAATAACTGCGTGAGATCAGTAAGAGTACTGTATTCATGATCTAAGAAAAACCCTTAATACATTTTCTGTAGTAACTGATGAATCCCAGAGGTTGAACCCAATCACTAGTGGCCTGTACCTTCCCAATATCCATCTTGAACCCTTCAGCCTATGCAGTGAACCCCAGGAACTATATTTCTTGCACAGAAAAAGTAAATTTCTCCAATTTAGCAAACAAAGAAATTTCTCTAAGCTTTTGTAAAATGAAACTTATATGTTCATAGTGTGAGTCTAGATCAGGAGAAAAAAATAGAATATCATCAAGATATACTACAATAAGCCTTCCAATACAATCAAAAAATATATAATTCATAAAGTTTTGAAAAACTGCAGGCACATTGCTTAACCCAAAAGGGATTACAACATTTTCAAACAGGCCCTCAGATGTTAAAAACACTGTTTTCCCATCAACTCCCTTCCAGATGCAAATCAAATTATTAGCCCTTCTAATATGTAGATTAAAAAAAACATTTAGGACCTGTTAAATGTTTATATTGATCAGGGATAAGTCGAAGTGTAAAAGCATTCTTAATAGGGTTGATAGCATAGCTTTAGCTAGGTGCTTATCCAAATAACTATAGCATTTACCGAATAGCTGCATCGGGAACCCGGATACCTGGAGCACTCCCGATAATCAGCTGTTCGGCGCTGCAGCTGCATGTATCGCAGCTGTGTGACAGTCACAACACATGCATGGAGAACCTGTGTTAGGGTTGCAGAACGCACTGGATAGAGTATTTCAAAGAGAGTGTTCACAACCTGAGCTCCACCGTGCAGAGATAGGATACTGCAACTAAAGTAATGATCCCCTAGTACACACGGGGTTAAATGTCACCCTGTAGAGTAAGAACAGGTAACCTGTTCTGATTACTTCTCAGACAGGGGAGCACTGGCTAGGGGATCCAACTCGGCACACTGCTGAGTGGTAGCAAAAATAAACACTAACTAAAGCGCACCACAAGGTTCTTGGCCCAAACACACGTGCATACACAGAGAGGCAGCGTATCCACTCGCTCACATATAACACAAATTATTTTAGCGCACCAACGGGCGCACCAAAGATCCTTTAATAGTTTCTGTCAATTAGACAGGACCTTGCTCACTGGCCAATTCGGAGCCAGACCAGGACCTGAGCATGTGACAGGCGACCACCAATGAGAAGTCGACTCACGAGCATGCTCAGTAGAGCGAAACCTGGACTTAGTCTCAGGAATGACAGCACGCTGCTAAGAATAGCCAGTTACTATAGCTGAACCTGTAGAGGCAGCAGTAATCAAGCGTACAACCTGGCTCTGAGACAGACGCTGATACCGACGTCTTTCCTCAGCAGCATTCACTGCAGTCGAGACTGAATGGGAGACCGCAGGAGAAGACAAGTCTTGGCATCCCTCCTGTGCAGAGCGAGAATCCCGACGCCTAACAACCTGTTTGTTGGGCTCTCCAACCCTAATTCTTAACTGTAATTTTGTTGAATTGATGGAAATCCAGTCAAGGATGTAGACCCGGTCTTTATTTTTAACAAAGAAAAACCCAGCAGCTGCAGGCGATAAGGAAGGACGGATATGACCCTTCCATAATTATACACAGTGGATAAAATGAGTATTTGATATATTGCCGATTTTGCAAGCTTTCCCACCTACAAAGAACAGAGAGGTCTGTAATTTTTATCGTAAGTACACTTCAACTGTGAGAAATAGAATTCTTGCTAGAGGGTAAGTAAACAAATACTTCATGCAATTTAATTATTTATAAATCATACAATGTGATTTTCTGTTTTTTTTTTTATTTTAGATTCTGTCTCTCACAGTTGAAGTGTGCGTTCAATAAAAATTACTGACCTCTCCATTCTTTGTGGGTGGAAAAACAATCAAAATCGTCAGTGTACCGAATACTTATTTTCCCCACTGTATTATTTTATAGCAGTACATTCATTGCCCAATAAATTATACAGGTGAGTTTTAGATCATTTGGCACCAGGGACAGATCAATAGCACAATCATATCTCTGCCTTTTCTCCAAGAAAACATATCTGAAGTCTTTCATGTACCCAGGCAGACCCTCCAGACTAGCAGAGAAAATTTTTGCAGAACTAAGACAACTATTATGACAATTAGGGCTCCATTTAGAAGGATTCTTTCAATACAAATCAATAACAGGATTGTGAATATGCAGCTATGGAAACCCCAATACAAGCCCAGAGGGAAAATTATCCAAAACATAGCAGAAGATGGACTCAAAGTAGAAAGTTCCCACTTTAAGGGCCCCGTCACACGCTTCAATGTCCCAGGGATCCCACCAACGATCCGATGTGGATGGGATCACTGGGACATCATTAGCTGATCGCCGGTGAGCTGTCACATGGGCAGACTCACCAGCGATCAGGACCAGCTAGCACGCTGGTATCCAGGGTAAACATCGGGTAACTAAGCGCTGCGCGGTGCTTAGTTACCAGATGTGTACCTTGGATACCAGCTCCCAGCTTCTGCTGTACCGCACTGGGAGCTGGTATCCAGGGTAAACATTGGATAACTAAGCGCTGTGCGGCGCTTAGTTACCCGATGTGTACCCTGGATACCAGCTCCCAGCTTCTGCTATACAGCGCTGGGAGCTCGCTGATCGTTGGTCTCCCGCTGTCACACACAGCGATGCGTGCTGGCCAGTGGGACACCAACATTGAAAAAATGGTCCAGGCCATTCTACGACGATCAGTGATATCCAGCAGGGGGGCCGGTCATCGGTGCATGTCACACGTAGCGAGATCGCTGACTACGTCGCTGTTGCATCACAAAATCGGTGACGCTTCTGCGACCTCGCTAGCGATCTCGCTTAGTGTGATGGGGGCTTAAGTGTGAATAAGGATCTGGAGTAACAGAGTCCTGTAAATGTCAACAATTTGAATGTGTCCTTCTAACCCAACTGTCCCTAATCCTATTCTCAGGACCAGCCCTGAATCAATAAAGTTGGCTGCAGACCCACAGTGAATGAAAGCTAATACAGCTAATGACTAGTTCTGGAAAATTATTTCCATGTTCAACAGTAATCTGAGGAGTAAAAAGGTACCTGGAGGTCTGGGTAATCTCCTTGACAATCACCAAGATATAGGCATTTCCTGGCGGTTTGCTTGCTTGAGCACATATACAGCAGTCCTTGAGAAAATGCCCAGATTGACCACAGTAGAAGCAGAGTCCAAGATCACGCTGATGTCTCCTCTCAACAGTCCGAAATCTTGCAGCTCCAACCTCCATCGGTTGCTCCTCAAATAAGCAGACAGATTCAGGGGGAATGGGCAAAACCCCCTGTCGCTCATCACATCTTTTCTGAATCATGTGATCCAGCCGAATTGGCATGAGTCATTGCCTCACCCAAGTAACGGTGGAGTATGCAGAGCCAAGACGTACTTATTCCTTAAGCGTATCTGAAAGGCCTTGGCGAAACTGATGCCTGAGAGCTGCATCATTCCACAGAACTTTAGTGGACTATTAATAGAACTCGGCACTATAATCCTCAGCAATGTGGCACACCTTTGTCAGGTTCATGATCTTTGTCTCCATGACCTGGATTTTGTCATGTTTGTTGTAGATTAACCCTAAGGTGTCAAAAAGGCATCAACAGATGACCATTCTAGGGCTTGTGAGGACAAAGATAATGCCCAAGTCTGAGGAGCCCTTCAAAGTAAGGACATGATTTTTCCCACCCCCTAGGACTCATTCTCTGATGACCAGGGTAAGTGAGTAAAAAATAGCCTACAATTCTCCCTGAACATCATTAACTGTTTTTTTTCCCCTAAAATTTATAAGGGAGGCCCATTACTGGTACAGGAGAAACCAAGTGCACTTCAGAAGATAAAGGTATTAAAGCCATTGCCGGCAAGCGTGAGCTCTGGGAAGCACCCATTGCACTAGAAAACTGACCCTGTAACTGGGACTCTGACGGATAGGTCACAGTAGGATGATGTTACCTCTATCAGTGACACCTTCAGTTTAAGCCACTATTCTGCACAAAATGGTGTGCCTGATTAAAATTAACCAAGAGGCAGAATTTTTGGTTCATCTCTTGATTTTAAAAATCAATTAAACTTTATTAAAATTAACTTGCATTAATTTTAATACATTTGAAAATTCTGTCAGTACACTAATGGGCTGTTGGCTACTATTGGGTTACCACCCATTTCAGTGGTGAAGTCACTGATGCTATGCATTAAAGTGATTTAAAGGGGTTAAAAACAGTCCTATGAAACCTCAGAGTGTTAGACACATCTTTTCATGGCAATTGAAGTACTGTGATTTGCTGTTACTGGATTTAAGATGGAATAAACAGGAAACACTCTTGTGTATCTTATATGTGGCATGACATGGAAGATACATAGAAGTATTTCCAGGAATTCCTTTGCTACATATCCATGAATACATTGATATATGCCTGATGAAGGGTGGTATGCCTGAAATGTTACTGTCTACTTCTGTACCTATTGTGGTGTGACCAATGGACAGGAAAAATTATTATTACGGTAATAATTCTTTGAAGCATTTTCCTGTGTTATTTGGTGTGCCTCTTTTATCTGCTGCATTTAGACAAGCAAATTTGACAGCTCCTTAGGAATTAGCACCCACCAAAACCCACATAACTACTGTATGTATGGGGAATGCTGGCTACTCTGTTTTTGACTTGATGCTCTAATTATAACCTGCCCTACTATCAGCGGCCTTGTGGTGAGACTGTTTTTGTATCACGCAAGTCTTTTTAGTAAAAGCTTGTACAAATTTGCGAATGTGAATGAATATACAAAATACTCGCAAAAAAATGTGGGCTTCATGGAAGATTAATTGCCAACTTTAGTGTAAATTTCACATCTAAATCATAGTACAGGTCACAGTTGAGTAGTCTTAGTGCATATTTTGGGAGCATGACTATTACATTTAAAATTAATAGCCAAATGTTACCACAATGGTAATAACAGCAATTTTTGTGCAGATTTTTCTATCACCCTTGTGAACCTGCTCAAACTTCATCTCCGAGACTAGCTTCATATTTTATAAATGTATATATTAAACATAGAATGATATAATGTATGTGCATAGAAACAGTATATGTGTTAAAATTTCTCTATTGTTTAGTCTCAGCTTTGTTTTATTAAATAGGAATGAGAACTGCATCTATAGAAAAGTAAGTTGGACAAATAAACCATTGTGTTCTTGCTACAAACTGCTCCCAACTCACATCAGCTACATGGTAGTCTGGAATCTGGGTCCTGTGCTTTCCTCCATCCACCAAAATACTAATAGTGCCTCCAGGGCTATCTCCGGCAATTCCGTAGAGAATGAGGAGAGCGGTGTTGTACATATTTGAATGTTACTATATTCAAAGGAGTATTTTCTTTAGATTTGGGAGGGACAGACTCCATTTAAGGTTTTCAAGTGGAATCTTCAAGTGTCACTTTTGTCATTGTAAGTCAACTGTTAGTTAAAACGTAATAAGCCGCTGCACTCTACATCATGTCACAGATGAAACAGTCACTGCCAAAATCAAACACTTTCTTCTATTATTCATTGTACAGTAACTATTCCACGTGGAAATAACTATAAAAGTAAATGATTAGTACAGCAGCACATTTGTGTGAGTATAAAATAGAATTATGTATATCGATTCTTCAGTGCAGAGAACCATCACTTAACTGAAGCTACATAGGTAATATTAGGAAACGTGATTGTGCTGCAAATGTCTTTTTACAGAAAAATGTAGGTATGCTATTACTTGTTTTTATCTATAACCCTGTACAACAGCTTTATTACTCAAACCCTAAGGGTATGTATGACTGACTTCTAGCAGATTGCGTGTTGTCCAAAAAATTGATAGTATCTCTACAACAGTATATCGGAAGATTTGTAGGAAAGTGTAAACCGTCTTTGATGCTTATTAGATTCAAACCTTTCTGGTACAATTTCATTGGGCATTAGTGAGCAATCTATTTTTTAAGTTTTACAAAGTAATAAGCATAAAAGAGATTTTACACTCCTAACTTTAGTTAGGGATCGAATACTCTGCTGACAAATCCTCTTTAAATGGTGACTGTACTTTCTACAGACTTTGCATAAATCAATAATACATGGGAATACAATAAACTTTATAACTTTGCAAAAACTTTGTAATATTTGTAATATATCTTTATCAGAGAAATCTGCTGCTCTCTCTACTAATGTATCATTTTTCCCAAACCACCCCAGCCTACTGAACCGAATTCACACAAAAAAACAGGTTAAATCTGCTTTGTTCAAGAGAATGGGGACTTGCAGCACAGTGAAATTTTAGGTTACACTTCCTATGATAGAATTGCGAGGAGGCGTGAGGAACTTCAGGAAGAAAACAGACAAAGGGAGACGCCAAAAAATCAGACTGAGGTTTCTAACAAGTTTTTACCTCACCCCAGAGCTGGATTCACATCTACAATGTACAGTACTGCTCCATAAGATCTTCCATGTCGCTGCTGTTTCTGCCTGTGCTATCTATGAAATGAAGAGCAGAAATTCCTCTCTTTTATATGTCCCTTCTCCTGGGCCCCATCCTGATATATATATACAGTATAATATTAACCATCCTGGTATATGTCTCTTATCTTGGGCCCCATTCTGGAATGTACATCCTCCATCCTGATATTTTTCCCCAGGTTCTGCCTCTGTTCTTTAATGGATAGAAAAAAAAACCCTTACACTTTCCTTTCATCTGTTCCTCCATAGCATGGCGTCCTCTTCTGAAGTCAGCAGTTGACTTCAGCGAGCAAGCAATGGAAGCGCATGAGAACCTGCCATGCGCCCCAGTCACGTGCATGCTTATAATAGCTGCTGGCCTCTGATTGCCCAGCAGCAGGTCTGTACGCTGCAAAATTCTTCAGCTGAATGTGCGTCTGAGGATTATTAGTTATTATTTAGTAGGCCCCAGTAATACAGAATAAATGGTGAGGCCAGAATATATAGAGGCCGTGTTAGATTGGATGGCTAAGAGTGCCTCCAGATCCTTCACATTTTCTTCCACCCATGTACCTGCAGAAAGCATTCAGTTGGCACCTGAGGATCTGAGTCATCATTCTTTCACCTCAACCTCTTGCAAATCCAAGCAGTCTGAGCCCCAAGTCATGCAGCAGTTTCTCATGCTGTTTGATGAGTCCACTGGCTGGGGTTCCACATGGCCCTGTCACAGAAATGGACAAGACTGAGTGCACTGATGCCCAACCACTCTTTCTGTCAGGGGATAACTACGTGGTAGGACCAGCGCACATGATCAGCATACCACGGTAGCACATCTATAAGGATGAGGAAACACAGGTGCCAACTATTGCAGATTTCTGCAGCGTGCCAGTTCAGAGGAAGAGGAGGTCATCACGCTTCTCAATCAGCACAACAAAAGAGGGAGCAGGGTGTAAAAGCACAGTGAACGGCCCATAGCCAATACGTCATCCATTACAGCCCCCTGTACCATCAGAGCCTCATGTGAGGCGTAAATATTCTAAACCTGAGCACCACCTGTATGATCAGGCATCTCAAATCCAAGCAGTAGAGTACACATCTTAAAAAGCATGACAAATCTGAGCCTCCTCCTACTCCCTCATTTGCTGCTCTCTCCGCCTCTTCTTGTCGGTCATGTTCAACAGGGCCACCTGCCTCCTCGCAAAGAGAGGATGTGACAGCAACATCACCACAAGCAGTGTCGCCGGCCATGTTTACACTGTCCCATGGAAGTTCTCAGCTTTTCATCCCACAAAACCTTGAAAGAAAGGGGAAATTCCACCTTAACCACCCAGGAGCCATGTGCCTGAATGTCAACATTTCTAAATTACTGGCTTTTGAAATGCTGCCATTCCAGTTGGGCCATCCCTGCCCTGAACACACACATTTCAGACCAGATAAGATGTGCACTGTGCAATTGCAATGCCATCTCTGGCAAGGTCTATGTTGCAACAGATATGTGGACCAGTAAGCACAGGCAGGGACGTTGCACCTCCCTAACTGCCCACTGAGTCAATGTTGGCTGGAACAGAGGCATGTCCTACCATCACCTAGTATTGCTGGACGGTTTTTTGTTCAGGTTGCCTCACACTCTGTTTTCTCCAATGACTCCTCATTCATTCACAAGAAGTCATACACTATGAACTTGACCACAGGCAGGGGGAAATGATAGCAAGCTGTTTCTAAACTCCTTTGTTTATGAGACAAATCCCACACCATGCAGGATCTGCTGACTGGGATCAAACAGCAGACAGATGAGTTGTTGGTACTAGCGAACTTCAAGCCTGGCATGATGTGTGTTCGGTAAAGGGAGAAATGTACTAGCAGTTCTAGCACATGTGTAAAACTTGGCGGTCCAGAACTTCCTGAAAAGCTACCCACACATGTTAGAGCAGGCAGTGTGTGCTCACTTTTGTAGCTCTCACCCTGCTGCTGGTCGTCTGTCTGTGCCGCAGCATCACCTCTACCTTCCCGCTCACTAGCTGATATGCAACATACCAACAAGGTGGAACTCCACCTTGCATATGCTGGAGAGACTGTGCTAATAGCAGCAGGCAATAGTGGCGTTTCAGTTGTGGCACAAACGAGTCACTTGATGGAACACCACTTCACCACAAATGAGTGGGCCTCCATGTGGGACTTATGTGCTGTCTTGTGCTGCTTTGAATACTTCATCAACACGGCCATCACTGATAATGACTTCATCAGCATTACTATCCCAATTCTATGTCTGCTTGAAAAAAATCTTCAGGTGATGATGAATGAGGTGGAGACATAGGGGGAAATGAGCAGGAGGACCTGACAATATTCACACCTTTATCAGGCCTGTCATCCACACATGGCTGAGAGGATGGGTTCCCATACCCACAGAGGCCTGGTACACAAGGGTACAGCCAAGAGCCAGTTTTATAAGGATGAGGAGGAGGAGGACGTTGAGGAACCGTGTTTCCAGCACAGTGGCAATCCAAACTGTTCACGGGCATCACTCGAGCGTGGCTGGGTGGATGCAGAGGAATACAAGCGCCCGCTGTTAGAGGCACCACTAAAGGCGTTCCCACCTGATTGCGAGGGATCAGTGGAAGAAGAAGGCAGAGGAGAAGTAAGTCGCCAATGCTGCTGGTGCACTGCCACCATCTCGGGAGGCAGGATTAGCATGGCTGAAATGTGGAAACACGTCCTTCGCACGCCACATCTGGATCTGGCACCACCATCTCATATGGTTCATATCAGCAGGAGATAGTGTTTCCGCAAAATGGTGGAAAAGTACTTGTCCACAAGTCTCCATATTTTAACTGTTGGGTCTGCCCCATTTAACTTTTGAGTCTCCAAACTGGACCCATGGCTTGAGCTTACCCTTTACACCTTGGAGGGACTGGACTGCCCTGCAGCAAGTGTACTATCAGAATGTGTGTTTAGCATGGCAGGAGGTGTTATCAGACAGGCACATCCGCCTGTCCATAGCCAACATGGGCAAGCTCACGTTCATTAAAATGAACCAGACATGGATCACAAAGGACTTGTCTGTGTCTTTGTCTGACTAGACAACTATACCATTGTGCTCAAAAGTTTACATACCCCGGAAGAATTTTTGCTTTCTTGGCCTTTTTTCAAAAAATATGAATGATATAACACCAAAATGTTTTCTCCATTCATAGTTGGGTGAAGCGATTTATTGTCAAACTACTGTGTTTTCTCTTTTTAAATCTTAATGACAACCCTAAACATCCAAATGACCCTGATCCCTGATCAAAAGTTTACACAGCCACACTGCTAGTTTTCAGAGAGTCCAGTATTTCAGCTGATGTTATTTGTGGGTATTTCTTTGCATCCCAAACAATTTTCCTGGCATTTGTCACAGGTCACAGGTGAGGATGTAACCTTTAGTCACCATGCAAAACCATTTGTGTCAAATGCTGTGCATGTTATCAGGCCAAAATCACCAAGGTATGTAAACTTTCGATCAGGGTCATTTGCATGTTTTGGGTTGCCATTATGATTTAAAAAGAGAACACACAGTAGTTTAACCCAAACACTAACCATGAGTGGAGAAAAAGTTTTGGTGTTATCATTCACATTCTCTGAAAAAAGGCAAAGAAAGTAAAAATTCTGCCGGGATATGTAAACTTTTGAGCACAACTGTACCAGCCGCACCCTGCCATGGCTAGACTCTGTGGACACACGAGGGTTAGTGGGTGCTCTGGCCCTCTGGACCAAGATCGCATGAACCAGGACTCATCCTACTGGACGCCCACTTTCATTTTCCCATGGGCATAATAATAAGACAACACAGGGTGAGGGTAAAACAGTGAGGCAATACTTTATTGAAACACAAAACAGACAATAACATATAGAACAGTGCCAGAAAAATACACAAGATGGTGCAAAATTATAGTCTCACCCTTCTGCTGATTCGCAAGGATTAGAACAGCTGTGACTTCCGGGCTTCCAGGGCATACTACCCTCGACATTGGCAGTCCGCTTTTAGCAGGCACTCACAGAGGGGAGGTAACAACAAACTTAGGAAGCTGACAGTCCCTTGAGCCATGTGGCCAGGTGACCAGATGGTCATAACCTGGCTTCTCCGAATGTCTCCATGGAACCAGGTGAGTAATGTGTCCCAATCCTGGCTTCCCCAAATGTATGCATGGGGCTCAGGAGACTAGTGGGTCCAAATCCTGCCTTCCCCAAACATATCCATGAGTTTGGTGATTGTCAATGGAGCAGAAATGTATTCTTTCAACCGAGGCCATGGTCTCCTTAGTTGAAATTCTGTAGAATGTCAAATCTGTGTCCCTCTTGATGAAGCCATGTTTTTCTGGTAGAGTGTTCCTTTATGGTGTCACAGTGTCCTGGCTGTTGTTAACTTAAGTGTCTTGATTCATCTTGAAGAATGATAGAAATCCCTTTTTATACCCACATCACTCACATCTGTAGCTCAGGTCATCAACCACATGTTAGGGGGGAGGTGAGATGAGTTTAAGTCTCATTGAGTATTTAATCAATCTGCTTAATTCATCATTTTCTGTTTTGAAGGTCAACAAACTAGCTAGCCTGAACAATGTGTAATCAAGACAATTACAAACATCTATTGTTAAATTACCCTGCATCTCTTGCATCCCAGATAACAACACAATATGCTACATCAAACGTAACTCGAGTCCTTGACCAACTAAAGAAAGACACATACATTCAAAAGTCAACATAAAGATAATAACGTATGTCTCCTAGCCTAATTTATGTCTGGATAATTAAGATTAAATGCTGTTTCGTCACAGACTCTATTTGCCATTTGTTTCATTTTGGGGCCTCCCCCATCAAAAAAAAAAAAAAATTATTAAAAAAGGTGTTGGCAACCTCTGCCTCTGCCACATCCACCTCCACTGTCTCCTCATCCTCCATTTGGACCTTGATCCCCTGGTTCAGGATAACACTTGGTGTTTGTATTTAATTTCTGCTATTGTCATTATTTCATCTTAAAAAATAAAAAAAATACCAAAGAAATAAAAGTTAATCAAACAAAAAAACTGTGTTGGATAACTCCTACTTCGACTGTTAAACCTACATGACAATTTCTACTTCATCCTCCACTTGGATATCAGGTTCCTTCTTCAAGATAATACTTTGTTTTTGCATTTTATTCTCTGTTCCATTAGTTCCTCTTCAAAATAAAAAATAACAAAAAAAGATAAAAAACAAAATAAAAAAAAGATAAAAAACAAAACAAAAACAAAAAACTTTTTGCTACCTCCTACTTCGCCTTTTACACATACATCACCACGTCCACCTTCACTTACAGCTCATCCTGCTTTGTGTGGTTGACACATCCCTACGTCATCCACACAGTCTCCCTGGCATCACGCTCCTGCACAGGCATACCTCTCTGCACTGTATAGGGCAAAGTATAGTCCTGAAGTGCTCAGGTACCGAGAAAGTCAAAGAGCCCCGGGGCGCTTGCATCCTGCAGTACTTTACGCTGCCCTAGTCAGGGCAGAGAAGTACGCCTGTGCAGGAGCGTGATACCAGGGAGTCTGTGTGGATGATGTAGGGATGCGCCGCATGAAGAAAGATGGAGGGTGGCAATTGTAAGTAGATGGGAGGCTCTGTACCAAGAACATCAACACCCATTGGATTGGACCATCCCACAGGTGAGTATAATAAAAGCTCTTTTTCTTCTCTTTCAAGTTGGGTTGGAAGCAGATATACAGCAATTTAGAATGCTGTATATCAGGCCTGAAAGATGGTGGTCTTACCTCATATCGGCCAAACTTTAGAATCAACTTTTTCAAAATTTTGAATCCCCCTAACCCTTACCATTTTATAGCTATTTTAAACCTCTGACTTATATGGGGTTCAAGGTCCAGGAAAAAGTTTGTGACCTGAATCAGAATTT
>JARQOD010000003.1:315304860-315317360 GCA_033576555.1 Oophaga sylvatica
GATGTCTTCTTGGTTTTCCTGATGAAGTATGTCAACTGTGAAACACGTCAGGATTAAAACTGTATATTTATCCTCTACAACATCCTACATATCATTGTGGATGATGCCAGCAGCGCAGATTACCCACACTTTCTATTACATATGGTAGTTACATATTGTGCATATTATCTGACCTATGCAACTATATAGCCATACATTAGACATGTCTACCTTCTTTAAAAACAAAAAAAAGGGAAATGTAATGCGCACACACCTTTGACTATTTATATATAGAAATGTGGCTTTTACCAGGTTTTGACAGGCGCGCCCTAACCCAAATTAGTAACATTTATCAATCGCTGACACCTATATCTAATATCTGAAAATTGAATATCAAATCGTGGAATGTTCAGGCATAACTATGTCACAAGGAACACATATGGTTCATTATATACAGCCAGTGACAAGCCTCGCAGTATATTTTACAATTTAGGGCATTGATTGAGTCTTATCTGTTAGAAAGCAATGTTTTATGCCAGGGATTTAATCTATGGCATGTAATCTTTTAAATATGGAAAACAATTTAGTTATCTTGTCATATACCCAATATCTCATAACCCACCATTCTTATGGCTCTATGCATATATTTTCGACATCATAGCCCACCACATCTACTGTGTACTAAAAATATTAGAATCACATGTACAGTTTTCAACAGGGAGAGAGGAGACACCTCTGACAATGGAGAAAAACAAAAGGATTGGTCGTTGAAATTCCAACAGCCCAATCCTCCTCTCTCCGACATCATGTGTCTGGGGAGAGAAGGGTAGCCCCTATATACATCAAATGGTCATCCAAAATCGGCAGATTCAGGCAAGTTTCATCTAATTAGTATGGGGGCTTAAGAGAAGGCCAGACAGATCTTGGTGATGAAAGATTACAATAGGATTTGTTGGGTAATTACTTAAAATCAATTGGTCCTACAGAGTCTCAGTATTTGTCAACGCCAGTCCCCAAGTCCCCCAGTAGGTCAAGATACCAGAATTTCCTTTTGCTTGCATAAGTTATTTTTATTATTGCCAAAGAATGACTGCATTTGTTTCAAGGAGATTTCCTCAGGTCCTGAAGATAGCTAAGGGAAGCCAAGTTACCGTGTCCATTGGAGCTGCTGAACGGCCAAGTCTGGTTAAAGATGGAGGTGACCACAGATATTTATTAGCCCACATCACAGCTTTAAGTCCACTATAATCTTCAGTCTTGCTAGCTGGATTTAGTTGTTCTCACTTGGTTAGCGTTATTTGAGAAATTCTAAATTAAAGCCTCTTGTAACAGTGACAAGTCTTATATTTCCTAAAAAGCTTGCTTTATGCCACATCCTTGGAATTCATTGGGAGAAGATACGAAAGTCAGAATTGTTATAGGAAACAATGTAACTAGTGGCAACCTATCTGTTATTATTCAAAATATTACATATACGGTATGTATGTGTGTATGAACTACCATAAACATATCATATTTTGATTACTTTTGTTCATCCATTACTTCTATTAGAATTTATATAAATATAAAACCTGCCAATAGGGCATAGCTGTAGGTTTGGGGAGAGAAGAGTTGCCCCCCCCCCACTCATCTAGACAGTTCTGGTCTTTTGCTGTCTAATGTAATTAAGGACCCAGTGTCATGGTCCTTGAAAAGTCTGCAGCTTAGTCAGACTGGGCAGCATTGTTGCCTGAGGAAAGGCGCAGGTGAGAGTCTATGAGTCAGTGAGAGCATTGTTCAACATGTCTGTCAGGTTATATGGGCTGTAGTGGTTAGGTTTGTGCTCTGTGCCAGGTAGTGGAGTTACTCTATGTCAGCTCAGAGCCATTCATTTGTAGTTAGAGCCAGAGAAGCATAGCTTTTCCTTCAGCCTGAGAGTAAAACTGACTGAAATCCTGCAGTGTGGACTGCAGCCATGTTGTCTGCGTAAAGAAGAATTCCCATTTACCTCAGGAATTCTCAGTTCCTCTGATGGTGGAAGCCAAAGTGGATGCAGGGGGCAAGATGGGCTATCTGTGAGCTTTGGCAAGGGAAGGCCACCAATACCTGTCTCTTGCTTAGATCTTCTAGTCTGGATGTATGGGAAAGGTTTACTGGATACCCTTCTCTTTGGGTGAGCTGCGATACACCCCATCCTTATGTAATTTTTTATGCATTTGAATGTAGAACCTGATTCCTGTCTCTTAAAAAAGTAATAAAATCTACATCAGGCCATGACTGTTCTACTACCTAAACCCATACAGTATATACAGATTGAGAAATATATTTAAGTGTTTGTTCATTGAAGAATTTAAAAAAATAAAAAGTGACCCTGACTCAGTGTTGGAATGGGGTGACCTTTAACATTGATTTTGGGGCCACAAATTTAACTATGCTTCTACACTATAAAAACTGAGTAATTAATAAATAAGTGATTAGATACTGTCTTTTTCAGTAAACAGCGAATCAAGTATATCGTGGCCTACCAGGGGATTTACCTGTTGTCCAGTGGGCCAGTCTCAGCCCGAGCTTACCTACTTAGATATGTGTATCATGCTAAGGTTGATATAGAGTGATAATAACAAAAGTCATAAACAAGCAATGGATAGGACAGAAAACAATGTATTGTATATCATTGTCTTCCTTTTGCAAGAGGCTGATGGCTTGATAAAACTTGGCTGTATGTAGTTAAGGAGATAATAATGCACATTTACCGGAGATTAGACTTCACTGTAAAACAATCACATAACATTGTGATTCCTAACTTCAATTCTAGTGCAGTACCCTTAGAGAGCTGTAGAGTAGAGCGCTAGTGGATTATTGGAGCGCAGAAAGTAAGAAGATGAAAGAATCTAAATTATGTACAGCAATAAAATACTCAAATGTAAAAGTAACCAATGACTCTTGGAAAGAATATATTTCATGGAACTTTTTAATATACTGGAATTTTTTTAAGAATCTGCACAACCAAAAACATAAAGGGGTTGACCAATATTAATAACATACCCTTAGAATAGGTCATTAACCCCTGGCCAATAAAGAAATACTGGTGCATCCTATGTCGTTTGCAGACAGAACTGCACATTTTAGTGGCCCACAGTTCAGCTCCTGTTCACTTGAAAAAATAATCAGTTCTCATGCTTTGCACTGACAAGGGGCAATAGCGTGAAATACCGTGTATGCAAATTGAGATTCTGATTTGGCTTTTAACCAATATGCATATTTCATTTCCCAGAGGAGCATCACACAATGAATAAGTCTCCTCACCTTGCATCCAGCCGGCATGTCACTCACAGAGAACGCTACCTTGACCGAGTCCAGAGCCTCTCACCCGCAATCATTCATTGCACTGATGAGAGGCAATTCTCGAAATACCGTCTGCAATTAGATTCTGATTTGCTTTTAACAAGTCATTCATTTCCCAGAGGAGCCTACACAATGAAGTTCCTCACCTTGCATGCCAAGCGGCATTCACTCTCACAGAAAACGCTCCTTAACTGATCCAACCTCTCATTCAATCGTCTCATTCTGCACTGATGAGGCAATTCCTCGAAATACCGTGTCTGCAAATTGAGATTCTGATTTGGCTTTTATCCTAAGTCATATTGCAAGACTCGTTAACGGGTCTATAGTGACTTTTCGGATCGCTGCTTACAATAGTTGGCGCTATAAAGTTCAAGTCCTCTTCTTCTTTGAAGAGGCAATTTGCATATTGAATAAATAATGAAATAATAATTGTATCACTGTTTTTAAGCTAGGCTGGTAATTTCAATTTGAGTTAGTTCTATTTATAAGTTTCTGCATACATTTTTGGGGAAAAGTAATAAAATGTCAGATGTTAAAGAATTATTTTTGGACAATTGGCATTTAGAAAAATTACAATAAAGAAAGGTAAAGAAGTGTTTACAAGTGTAACACAATCATATTATTATGATGTGGTTCTTGCTGTAATGGTGTGATGCTGTACAACATGGTGGTGTGAATAAGGCCTGCAATTGATGTAAATCATCTCAGTGGCTTGCATCCATTTTTCAGTGTGTTGCTTTATTTCACATTTTGCATGTATCTTAAATAAAAAAAGAGAGAAAAACTTAGTTGAGTGAACAGGAGGATCTGGAGTTTTGAAAACAAGTAATTTGTCTAATAGTTTGGCTATAGGACATACTTTCAAACAAGTCATTCAGGAGCAAAGTACATATTAGCATTTTATAAGAAAGACAAGAAGTTCTATAAGACTTCTAAGTTCAGAACTGGGAAGATATAGCGAGGACTGTTCTGTCTGCCTTTGATTCAACTAGACTGTATGAAGGCATGAACCTGAGGGACCTTCTTGTTTTCTAAACGGAAAATATAACTAATGAGCACAAATGCTTGGAAAAGTTTCTGCATTCCTTTAAAGAAACCCTTCTTTCCAAATAGTTTCAAATAATACTTTTCCAATATATAACAAACATCATAATACATGAAGTGGAGAAATGAAAAGCTTTATGTATCCTAACCCCAGCTTTGGCATACTTTCTTAACGGAGACATCATGTATCTTAAGATTTCCAATCATTGCACTCAATTATGTCTTTCTATATGTATGTCCTAGAATTCCTCAAATAAATATATTCCATTACGTCATCCTCATCTCTATGTTGTGCACCAGCGAACTCAGAATTTTAAGACTGGTTAGAGAGCAGATATTTTCATCATATGTCCCGAAAACCAGGGCAAGGCTTGAATAGTGTTGAACCAACTCTGGGATAGTCCCAGTGAGGCTTGTAAAATGAGTGGGAGCTCTAATGATATGTTTGTTTTCAAAGCATTACCTTTAATTACACCGTATGTAATAACACTGCTCAATACTCTGTTATCATCATCTGCCGCCTACTGCATCTAGATTTACCAGTGATAATGGGGGCAATTATTTCCTCTGAATGTGGCACTAAAGGTACTGTCACATTAAGCGAGATTGCTAACGAGATCGCTAAAGAGTCACCGATTTTATGACGCAGTAGCAATCTCGTTAGCGACTTAGCTGTGTGTGACATGTAGAAGCGATGTGACCCCTGCTGAGATGTCGCTGATCGCTTATAAATGTTCTGAGCCGTTTTTTGGTCGTTGGTGTCCCGCTGGTGAGCCTGAATCGCTGAGTGTGACACCCTTTATGAACGACTTCACCAGCATCGCAGGTGGGAGTAGGTTTTCCCAACCACCGCAGAGGTCGTTATACAGATCGCTGATCTCTGATGAGATCTTTGTGTTTGGAAGCTAACTAGCGACCACGTAGCGATCGCACTGGCGATCTCGCCAAGTCGTGTTGTTGTCGTGATCGCTAGTGCGATCGCTAAGTGTGACAGTGCCTTAAGGCTACATTTCCAAATAGCCTCTTCAGAAAGGAAGAAGACGTGAACTCAACTTCTACCTATTGAAAAAAGTAATCCTAAAAGTCAGTATTTACCCTTTAAAGAACCTTGCCACATGACTTAGGATAAGAAGCCAAAACCACTTCATTGTCGGGGGGTAATTAACCACTCATCAGTGCAAAACAAGAGATCTCATTAAACTGGTTGAGACGTCTCTGTCATGGGATTTAAAGAGGAAAATATCTCATTGATAAGCCAGAGTAAGGAGACTTAAGCCCCCATCACACTAAGCGAGATCGCTAGCGAGATCGCTGCTGAGTCACAAGTTTTGTGATGCAACAGCGACCTCAGCAGCGATCTCGCTAAGTTTGACACGTACCAGCGATCAGGCCCCTGCTGTGAGATCGCTGGTCGTGTCAGAAATGCCTGGACCTTTCTTTGGTCGTTGAGATCCCGCTGGGTAGCATGCATCGGTGAGTTTGACACCTTTTACCAACGATCTCACTAGCGACTCTGCACTGAGACACATAGGAGACACATCGTTACCCAGGTCGCTGCGGTCGCCGATCGTTGCTGCGTCGTTGGGAAGATCTGACTGGCATCTCACCAGCGACCACATAGCGATGCAGCAACGATCCCTGCAAGGTCGTATCCATGTACAGTTTCAGTGCGAGTTTAAAAATAAAAATAGCCTCTTCAGAGTATGAGGGAGAGAACTCTAGTGGTATCTATTGGGGACTACTCTTATCACAAGTCTCATTAATGGGTCAATTTTGTCTTTTAGGATTGCTACCCCAATAAGTGGCACTAGAGTTCCAGTCTTCTTCCTATCTGAAGAGGCTATTTCCATATATAAATTCCCAGAGAAGTATTATATGGTCTATAAGTCTCCTTACATTCGCTTGACACTATCCTTAAGGAGAAACATTACACCTTAGAAACCATGTCAGAGGCCTCTCACCCAGTCAAATCAGATCTCCTGTTTTTCACTGATTAGGGGGGAACATCTGAAAACATCTATCTGTAAATGGAAAGTCTGGTTTGGTATCTTATGCAAGGTGAGGATAAGTAATGGGTTAGGATTGCTACCCCAAATATGTGTCGCTAAAGTTCAAGACCTCTTCTTCTCTGAAGTGGCTATTTGCTTATTAAAATTTCCGGCAAATTATTGCATGGCTTATAAGTCTCCTTACACCAGCTTAGCATTTCCTTTTGGGTCATCAATGTCTGATTGGTGGGGGTACAAAACTTGTCACCTCCAAAATTAGCTGTTCCTGGTGGCATTGGTTGCTGTAACTGCTCAGTTATAGAGCTACATAGCACAGCTGCATTGACGGAATAGTGGCTGCGGCTGGGTGCTGCACATTCACCCCATATTGATTTGAATAGGGGGAAGATGTGCAGTACCCAGCCACGGCCACTATACAGTCGATGGAGCTGTACAGCTCCGTAACTGATTAATTCAGAATGACACCAAGAACAGTTGATCAACGGGGGCGCCGGTGTCATATCCTCACCCATCATAAATCCTAAGGATAGGCGATCAATGTTAAACTCCAGGACAACCCCTTTTAGCTATTTATATTAATGTGAAAAGAGCTAAAGGAACACAAATAATGGCATATTTAGATCAGACTAAAATTTCTAATAAAATTTTAGTAGATCCTAAATATGCCTAGAATATACTCAAACAGTACAGGGCAGAGAAAGATCAGGTCCTGGGAGATTAGGAAAGTTTTTCCCATGATTCAATCCAGCCCTGTGTAATAACGATAAGGCTCCTGCACAGTGAGGTAATATGGTCCTGTGCGTGCATGTGCATGAGACAATGCTGGCAGCAGAGGGTGTAACTGGAAATCAAACATACCCATATACTCAAAAAGAACTCGGCGTTCAGATGGTACTTATTAAAAAGCGCACCACATATGACTGCTCCAAACAGATAAAATAAACTTCTGTAGAATATTTTTTTAACTGTCATACTAAACTATTGTCAGCAGCATCTGAACAGCGGCTAATCCGGATAAGTGGCTCCGCGTGACTCCCTCTAGTCAAGAACCACTCATAGAAGTGTAAAAGCTTTTGTTAGAAGAAATATCTTTGGTAAAAGCACGGACAGAACTGAACAGCAGTGGAAACAGGCAGATCGCTCATGTGATCATGAAGATAATAATGAATAATCAGAATAAAGCCACCAGCAGTGAATACAAGAATTAACATCATGGCCAGCCACAGATAATGGATGAAAAGCATTTGATTTAAAGTGATTTTAGCAGAGTGTGGAAGTACGAGAAGAAAAGCCGTCACAGTAAATTCAGGTGCTTAACGGTGAATGCAATAGAATAATAAATTAATACAGGCATCATTAACACTTTCACGTATTGTCTTCAATGTAACCACCAGAAATCTACATTTACTAATATCAAAAATATTATATATGTATATATATATATATATATATATATATACACATATATATATATACATATATATATAGTACAGTCCAAAAGTTTGGACACATCTTCTCATTTGAAGATTTTTCTGTATTTTCATGACTATGAAACTTGTACATTCACACAGAAGGCATCAAAACTATGAATTAACACATGTGGAATTATATACTTAACAAAAAAGTGTGAAACAACTGAAAATATGTCTTATATTCTAGGTTCTGCAAAGTAGCCACCTTTTGTTTGATGACTGCTTTGCACACTCTTGGCATTCTCTTGATGAGCTTCAAGAGGTAGCTACCGGAAATGGTCTCCCAACAATATTGAAGGAGTTCCCAGAGATGCTTAGCACTTGTTGGCCCTTTTGCCTTCACTCTGCGGTCCAGCTCACCCCAAACCATCTCGATTGGGTTCAGGTCTGGTGACTGTGGAGGCCAGGTCATCTGGCGTAGCACCTCATCATCACTCACCTTCTTGGTCAAATAGCCCTTACACAGTCTGGAGGTGTGTTTGGGGTCATTGCCCTGTTGAAAAATAAATGATGGTCCAACTAAACGCAAACCGGATGGAATAGCATGCCGCTGCAAGATGCTGTGGTAGCGATGCTGGTTCAGTATGCCTTCAATTTTGATTAAATCCCCAACATTGTCCCCAGCAAAGCAACCCCACACCATCACACCTCCTCCTCCATGCTTCACGATGGGAACCAGGCATGTAGAGTCCATCCGTTCACCTTTTCTGCGTCGCACAAAGACATGGTGGTTGGAACCAAAGATCTCAAATTTGGACTCATCAGACTAAAGCACAGATTTCCACTGGTTTAATGTCCATTCCTTGTGCTCTTTAGCCCAAACAAGTTTCTTCTGCTTGTTGCCTGTCCTTAGCAGTGGTTTCCTAGCAGCTATTTTACTATGAAGGCCTGCTGCACAATGTCTCCTCTTAACAGTTGTTGTAGAGATGTGTCTGCAGTTAGAAGTCTGTGTGGCATTGACCTGGTCTCTAATCTGAGCTGCTGTAAACCTGTGATTTCTGAGGCTGGTGACTCGGATAAACTTATCCTCAGAAGCAGAGGTGACTCTTGGTCTTCCTTTCCTGGGGCGGTCCTCATGTGAGCCAGTTTCTTTGTAGCGCTTGATGGTTTTTGCAACTGCACTTGGGGACACTTTCAAAGTTTTCCCAATTTTTTCGGACAGACTGACCTTCATTTCTTAAAGTAATGATGGCCACTCGTTTTTCTTTACTTAGCTGCTTTTTTCTTGCCATAATACAAATTCTAACAGTCTATTCAGTAGGACTATCAGCTGTGTATCCACCAGACTTCTGCACAACACAACTGATGGTCCCAACCCCATTTATAAGGCCAGAAATCCCACTTATTAAACTTGACAGGGCACACCAGTGAAGTGAAAACCATTTCCGGTGACTACCTCTTGAAGCTCATCAAGAGAATGCCAAGAGTGTGCAAAGCAGTCATCAAAGCAAAAGGTGGCTACTTTGAAGAACCTAGAATATAAGATATATTTTCAATTGTTTCACACGTTTTTGTTAAGTATATAATTCCACATGTGTTAATTCATAGTTTTGATGCCTTCAGTGTGAATGTACAATTTTCATAGTCATGAAAATACAGAAAAATCTTTAAATGAGAAGGTGTGTCCAAACTTTTGGTCTGTACTGTATGTTATATATATATATATATATATATATATATATATATTATATATATATATATTCAAAGCAGTAATTTGTAGTATATTTGTATAAATGGCTGTTATACACAGAGTGTGGATAAGGTAGCTGTTGTATATAGATCTATAGCTGTGATTACAGGTAAAAGTGCAGTTTTGACCTCCTTGGTAATTTGTTGATGGACAAACCAATAAAGACAGAGAAAGAACGTTTGGAAATGCAACTCCTTCAGAGGTGCATAAAGTCCAGGAATCCCACTTGGTATAAATTGAAGCAGACAGCATCCAAACCAGGTGATAGCATAACAGAAAGCAATTTTTTCTGCCAAGAGCAAAAATGCTTTGTGAAGATAAAGAACATATGTCTACTTTGCACATAAAAGTACACCTGTGTGGACTTTGCTGATCGTTGACCTTTCTCCTGATTGACTGGATCCCGTCATAATAAAGTAGACATTTTCGTTGACTTGGAGCACTGTACCTCAGACGTCAGCAATGCACCACATGTTGTCATTGGTCTTAATTCGAAGCACTCCACTGTGGTCCAAGGGATGATATGTGATGATGCATGTTTCAGTTGTTCCCATATAGCCCATATGGAAAATGATTCATGTGAATTGAGCAATTGATTGGGTAAATGTGCTGTCTATGTTGAGTCTGTTGTAGCACGCAGTCAGACATGGTGTCTTTTCAAAGTCTTGTAAAGTGAGATGATTTATGATATACCTTTAAAAGCATTTCAGAGTTCAAAAATCAAAGTATATATCTGCATGTCCTAGATACAGAACATCTATAGCTTCATATTTAAGAGTAATTCACTTTCTGCTTCATAAGGAAGTACCATACTTAGTTTAGAAAAAAATGATACTTAACAAAGAAGTTTTATACTATCACCATCACATGTTGGTGGTTTTAGTATAAGACTGTTTTATTTTAAAAGCCCCAGTAAAAAAAATTGCCATATACAGTAAGTGGAAAGAATATTACACAAATGAACCAACGTGGGTCTAAACTTCCCCACAAGGTGATCCTTCTCCACTTTTGGCAGTGTTCAGTGTAAAGTATTCTTGTAAATTCTCTTGGAATGTCCCCAAAGCTCCCAGAAAATGGGGAAACTTTAAGTATTTGAAGAGAAGCTGTCAACTCTTAAGGGCAACAAGAACGTCTCAGGGAATTTCCTGGAATGCAGGAATCACCCAACTTTTTATTGAAGTGACACCGATGCCCAGCTCATAGAGGCACACCCAAAAAATGGAATGGTGTATTCTATGGGTGCAATTTGTCTGCAAGGGATGTGGCTATGTAAATGATTGTCCACGTATTCCCTGCAAAATGGTTTTCAAAAGTTGGCTGCTGTGGTGCAAAGCTGCTAGATGGCACAAGATCTCACAGCTCGGTCTAACAGAGCATTTATATAGTAGTGATCAGTTTTCTTGTATGCAGGTGAAATATCCAGGACTTCTTTAAATGCTGGGGAATAGGAACCACCTTGTTCCCATTTTTCCGTTGTTGCAGAAGTTCCAGGCATTTAATTCCGTATTGATGTGGGCAGCTTATAAACTGTGGGCCTCATTTTTCAAAATGGTTGTATTGAAAATCTGAACTTGCTGCCCATAGCAGCCATTCACATTGAGAGAGAACAGAAAATGTACCCCAGCATGTCACTATGGTTAGTGTACATTTAATGGGGAACTCTACTATAGCAAAGCACCCGCTATTTTTTTTCTAGTTTTTTTTAAGTAGTGAGAGAGAAGAAAGTTGCATAAAGAGTAACTAAACGTATTATTTTAATGTAAATTTTACAATTATGACATTTTGTAACGTACCCCATTACTTTTTTTCCCTTCTTTTTTTCTCAAACTCCATGCTGAAATGGCTGTTTGACCTGCCTTGCTCAAGCACTTAGTGCAGCTGTTTTGAACTACAGGTCTCCCAAATAGCCATACCCAATGTGAGCTTCTCTATTCCTTTCCCACATGATCAGACAGGGAGAATGTTTGCGAATAGTGTCTGATGAGGGCAGAGAAGCTCAGATTTAAGTATGTAGTGTTTGCTAGACCTACAATTCAGAACAGCTTCTGTAAGTGCATGAACAAGGCAGGTCATACAGGCCTTTCAACTGGGCATTTGAGAGAAAAGGAAGCAACACAAGGTACTGGAGTACATGACCAAAATTCATAATTATACAAAGACTGATCAATAATTACAAACTTATTTTTTTTTTTATGTATGAAAATTTCCCCATAATCTCCTACATACGTCTTATACACTTTTGACACTGACATTATCAGAAAAGTTCTTTAACACACCATCCAGCTGACAAACACCAGAGCATTTATGTCATTATCACAAAAAACAGGAGCTACATGGCATCAATCTGCTATGAAGACAAGCTGGGGAATAGAAAAGCATTTTATGATAGTCTCTGTACTATTGCCTCACTACTAATCTGTAGTCATCCATCACTTATGAAGAAAGTTGGCCAGGCAAACACTTTCATCTTGGACTTTTTTCACACTTAAGACCTACAAAAGGAATTATTTGTTTTGCAATTTATCCTGAACATCCTTACATGCATGCATTTAAGGCAGGTGTGCGCCTGAAGCTTGCTAGCAAAAATAGTTGAAGCGTTATTCATATTCAGGAGACATGACACCCAAAGTGAAAAATGTGCACCCCATACCTGAATAAATGCCACATACAAGGTCTTATGATTGAGAGCTCTAAGTATTGTGCAGAAACTTCTGACAATGCTAGAAATGCAGGGGAAAGAATAGCTGAAAGAAGATCTTCTTTAACACATAAGAAAATCTAGGGTAATTCTCAAGCTGTCTCTTGAGCAGCACACAGCTATCCAGTCTCCTTCACAGCCTGGTTTTTGGCAGGGCGGGTTCTCCTCCTTGAGTGACAGTTCTGGGGAGTAGCAGAGCTGTAGTATTAGTAGAACTATAAAGCTCAGCACATGTTTCGCTGTAACAAATCCAAATATCAGTGCTTTTTTCCGAGTCTACACTG
>JARQOD010000003.1:315322360-315417269 GCA_033576555.1 Oophaga sylvatica
CATCTATCTGCTGTTCACTTTGTACTTAGTCGAGTCTTAGAATGGGTGACAAAGCTTTCAATACTATGGGTGAATAAAATGCTAAATCAAAGCTTCAAAATAATGATGACAGTTTTCTTACCCTTATACGATCTTTCTCCTTGTGCCATTTCTCCACTTCATCATCTACTTCAAGTAACTGGAGGTGAAGCTGCTCCTGGATTTCAGACAGTTCTGTCTTTAATAGAAGGAACATGAAGCATTAGCCACGTTGTATAATCACCAGGTCATTATCCTGTAAATAACACTTTATGCATGGTAGCATTTACAAAGTCATTTTTGGAATTATTTGCTGGATCAGATTTATAGAGTTCTGTAACTTGCACCATTCCATCCGCAGCTGCCCAGTAAATCAAGCACTCTGATCATTTTCGGGAGTTATTTTGACTGGAGATGACATGCAGCCAGTGCCAGAACATTATATTATTATTTTACACAATAGTTTATTACGTTCATGGTTCATGACAGTGTTGAACTGAAGACCACCAAAAAGGTGGCCATATAAGTGGAGTAGGCCACTGTTAGACTATGGACTGTGTGAACAAAAGACTGGATCTTAAAAATCAACACGTTTCAAATGCGTTTGGTTTTATATGATGCTCTCTCCCTACACTCATAATTATGTTTGAGGCAAAAATGTTTGATTAAATTGTTTGCATAAAATGTTTGAGTAAACTGTTTGCATAAAATATTTGAGTAGAAACTCATGTTTTAGCTTGTATGCATTTTAAGGAATTACAATAAAAGGAATTTTTGTTATTACCAAGAATGGAACCTGGATCGCTTATCTCTTCAATATCTAAAATGACAATAGATGAAGCTGATCGGCTCTTCTCGGTTCATGTCAATTGGTCATAAGTGTTCAATTTGCCTTCCATTCAAACACAGGATAAATTAAGCATTTCCCATTCAAATGAATAGGTTTTCCCCATAATGCCTAGACATGTCAAGGACTGCAGGGAAAATGATGCTTATTATAGCTGCAGTCATATTACTAACCAATAATTACTAACCAGTTACTAACCAATAATAACTAACTCTTTTTTAACTTTTTTACTCTTTTTAAAGATCTTGCCGCCGTCCTGCCCAACGTGATACTCTACAAAGAGTCAGATCCTTCACTGTATAATGGTGACAATTGCATAAAAAATCTCCTAAAAGTTCCTATTGATCTATACAATATCTATCTGTGTGTGTTTAGTTGTTTGACCGGTGTTATTTACGCCATAGATAAGATATTGATGAAACCATTATGCAAATCATTTGAATTTCCTGTTCACAATTCCATCCAAAACTCTTCCACCACACTTAATTGTTTTCTTAATTAGTTTTTTAGCATCTTCATTTGCATTTTAAATTGTTTTGAAGGACCTAGACGCCTGCCAAGGATAAGCCTTTTACTGTGAGAAGCAAACCTAGCTTCAGTCTCTTACACGCTATTGGCTTAAGGGCCCGTCTCACATAGCGATATCGCTACCGAGATCGGTGCTGAGTCACTAGTTTTGTGACGCAGCAGCGAGCTCCCCAGCGATATCGCTGTGTGTGACATTCAGCGACGATCAGCCCCCCTGCTGGGTATCGCTGATCGTCGCTGAAATGTCAGGACATTTTTTTGATCGCTGGTCTCCCGCTGACAGGCACACATCGCTGCGTGTGACAGGCGGGAGACCAGCGATCCGCTGGTAACCAAGGTACACAGCGGGTTTCCAGGCGCGGGGCTGTGCCTAGAAACCTGCTGTGTACCTTGGATACCAGCTCCCTGCATCAGGGCGCTGGTATCCAAGGTACACTGCGGATAACTAAGCGATGTTACCCGCAGTGTCGCTGTCCCAGATCGCTGCCTGAGCTGCCTGTTTGGCAGCTCAGCAGCGATCATGTAGCGATACACCAGCGATCCTGACAAGTGCATATCGTTGTCGGGATCGCTGGTGTATCGTTATGTGAGACTCAGCCTTTAATGCCATTACTGGAAGCAAATGTATACACAATCTCACAACTTCATTGATTTAATTGACCTATCAAAGTTCTCCTTGAAAAGGTGAAAGCCATTCTTTCCAGAGATGCTAGACTCCTAAATTAGTATTATATTAGGCTGAATATATTTCAGCCGATGAATATAATTGGTTTATAATCCAGGCTCTTCTCTGCTTTTAACAATATTTAATTAAAGTTTACCTAAATCCTCGCAAAGAAAAAAAAGTTATGTGTAATAATGAAGATATGCCCATTATCATTAGTTGTAAGATTACGTTTTTTTCTTCTATGATGTAGTATTATGTACTAAATTTCATCAAATTCTGTCTTATTATTAAGGGTGTGATTTTAGAGCTCCACACTCAATGAGGGGTACTTGGTGGGCACACCTTTATCTGCACTTAACTGGAAAAAAATGAACTGGAGTAAAAGTTGGTATGCATGCAAAATAGGAGCATGTCCACACTGGCCATTAAGCAGACAAAACGTAAGGCAGATAAAGGTGTAGTCTAAAACTAAATTTTATTTTAATCTTAAATCTCTATGTATTTAATGTAATAATGAAATTAATTTTCTAATATACTTTAATTAAAAAGTCGCTATCCTTCCCTCACTATTCTATCTAACTGCTTTATTTTTTTACCTTCTTTTTGTGTGATGACTCTTCGTTTGAGAACCCCAGTGCATGCTGGGATAGTCAAACAAGAAGTCATCAGGAGGCAGAGGTTGCTGTCACTGTAGCAGCCTCTGCCACCACCCTGAAGTGAAGCATCATCAGTGATGTTCATTTCAGGGGCTGGACTAGTCCCTCCTCTACTGAGCATGTGTTGGATCTGAATTCTGATGAATGCTCAGTAGGATCTTGTCACTATGCACTGTTCTTCTCAGTGCACAGTGACAATGCACTCATTCACCAGCTCGGCTCAGAAGTGATGAGCTGGCAATAGAGTGCACTGTCAGTGTGCATTGTAAGGAGAGAACAAGCGAGCAGAAACAAGTGCCGATCCGAAACTTAATGTCATTTTTTAGTTAAAAGATATTAGAAAAAATATTAGATTGTGAAAATAGATATGGATTTAGCAGTAAAGTAAAATTTAGTTTTGGGCCACCCTTTTAAGAACAGACTGTAGAGATTATGTTTTATTGCTTTAATATATGGCCCCAACAACAGAAAAGAGGCTGCAGTTCCTTCACTTCAGCAGACACAATGTCACTCACATTCATCTTTTTGTGTTTCATACTCCAGTTTAGCCACAATTGAAGAGTAGTAACAGGCACACTGTACATGATCTTATGCTGTTGATCAGTAGGTATTCTTGGGCATGATCACAGGTTGATGACCTATCCTAAAGGCCCCATCCACACTAGATACAAGTCAGCCGAAAAGGCCAATTTTGGTGGTACTGACCACCCATATGATGCGTATGTGACTTCCCAACTTTTGCCCAAAGGATGATGTTGGGAAACAGAGGAACTAGGCAGTTGGAATTAGAATGAACGATCCTTTTGTTTTCAGGGAAGGCAAACTACTTCAAGGGACTGTTGGCAACGGTTTTCTCTTCTAAACACTCAGCTGAACTCTATGGGAGTAGTATAAATGTTTAGATGACAGTGGTCACAAGTATGCAGCCAGTATAATGGCCCCGTCACACATAGCGACACACCAGCGATCCCGACAACGATATGCACGTGTCAGGATCTCTGGTGTGTCGCTACATGATCGCTTATGAGCTGCCAAACAAGCAGCGATCAGGACAGCGACACTGCGGGTAACAAGCGACGCACGTCGCTTAGTAACCGGCAAGTGTACCTTAGATACCAGCGCGCTTGTGCAGGGAGCTGGTAACCAAGGTACACATCGGGTTTCCAGGCACCGAGCGGCACTTAGTAACCCGCTGTGTACCTTGGTTACCAGCTCCCCTGCACAAGCGCGCTGGTATCTAACGTACACATCGGGTTTCCAGGCGATGTTTACCTTGGTTACCAGCTCCAGCTTGCTTATCGCTGGTCTCCCGCCTGTCACATGCAGCGATGCACGCTGGCCAGCGGGATACCAGCGATCAAAAAATGGTCCAGGACATCCAGCGATGATCAGCGACACCCAGCAGGGTGGCTGATCGTTGCTGAGTGTCACATTAAGCGAGATCGCTGGCTAGGTCGCTGCTACATCACAAAATCTGTGACGTTTCAGCGATCTCGCTAGCGATCTCGCTATGTGTAACGGGGCCTTAAGACTAGGTCACCAACATGAAATCGCAGTACCAAATAACTTTAAATACCGGGCTCCCACAATGCACTGCACTTTGTAAATAGGAATTTAGCTGAATTCTTGGCAAATGATTTACAAATATTATTTACATTTTATGAACATTTCATGTTAAATAATTGAATTTCCTTTTTCTATTTGATACGTTTTTAATATACTTAGAATAATTTGATCACCCTTTTATAAGCCAAATTTCCTTACTCCATGAATAAACTATTAACGTTGATGATACAATTTTATTTTTCTACACAGTAAATTACATTTTCTCATCTAAATCTCAGTTCTCCTACACAAGACGACCCGGCGTGTATATTTTATGGTTTGTATACTCATTTGCTTCTGTTACTAATGACCTTTTGTACTGTAGTTATGAAGACACTCGCTAACAGAGCTGCTCCCAAGAATTTTATTAGCAATTATAAACCCAGATAAGAAAAGATAAACTGTCAGAGTTTTCTGAGATGACAGCAACAACTTCTCTTTTTAGTTTTTAAATCCTATGACAAATTGTAAATGCACAGAATAAAAAAGCAAATTTATAGCCGCATGTGAGCCGATGGTTTATTGCTTGTTAAAGGGTTTATATGTATATATTTGGGATGAGGGAGTATGAGCTAGCTCTGTATTTGATCTGCCTAGATTCCCCACCCAAAACCTTTTTTCTTAGAGGTGTGTGGTGTACTGTTAAAAACAAGAACGTGCCGCCTTGGATTAGCCTAAAGGGACAGGGCTGGAACAATCTGTCCTGACTCAATCACTAAAACTGAAGGACATTTTGGTGTTAGACCCTCGTTAATCACTTTGCAGTCAAGTATGCCAAACTGGTGACTGGGGTGTATGGCCCAGACATCAGCAGAAAGTAACTGGAAAAAGTACGGTGTAGGTCACAGAGAAAAAAAGTCTATATGTGTGCTTACATTCAGCCCCTTTACTGAGTCTGCAGAAAGAGTGGTGTGTCTGAAGCAAAAGGTCATTTTAAACCCCCCCATAATGTGGCAGGTTTATCAGTTTTGTTGCAGACCAATTCAATAGTTACACATTCATGTGTCACGGTCCGAGCAAGGACCATGATTCATAGAGCAGCTATGGTTTTCCTGACCTATACTTGACAGCCTCAAAGACATATATGAGGTTGTTTAAAGCACCACTTCAGCTGTTTTCTTTTGTGTTTTACCTCTGGAGTGGTGCTTTGAATCCTTGCCCTTAGTCTTAGGGTATGTTTCCACAGTCAGGAAACGCTGCGTGTTTGGTGCTGCGCGTTGGCGCAGCGCCAAACACGCAGCATCCAGATGTTACAGCATAGTGGAGGGGATTTCAAGAAATCCTGTCTCCACTATGCGTAACAACACGCAGGCGGAAGACCTGTGTATCCAGACATGCAGCGCGTCTTTTCAGACCGCAGCATGTCCTAGCGTATTGCGGCGACGCTGCGTCGCCGCAACGGAATTTAACACAGGGCTATGTAGCCCTGCGATCATTCCGGATGTGTTCCGGAGGTGTCCTGAACACCTCCGGAAAGAGCGCGCGTCAAGAAGGGGGCGGGGCTTTGGGCGGTGCGGAATTTCCGCTCCGTCCAAAGCGCTGTGGTTCCGGACCGTGGAACCACAGCCTAATACTTACCTGCTGCCATCATCACCTTCTATCGCCGTGTCTGCAGTCGGTCTCCAGCAATTCGTGACCTGACAGATCACTCCAGTATTTCATGGAGCAAGCCAGAGGCCACTCTTCAATGCAGGTCTATGAGAGCTTCATTCTAGCTCTCATAGACTTGCATTGAGCGCTTGTGACGTAACTTCTGACTTTCGGTCAATGAGAAATAGTGGTCACAAATGGCGCAGCAGGATTGGAGTGGGGTCAAAAAAAGTTGAAGATGCCAGAGGGTGAGTATAAGACTAGGGGCATGGACCTTAGGTAAAAAGAACCATTCCAGCAGTGAAAAAAAAAGCGGAAGTGGTGCTTTAAGTTCGGGTCAGGATACCGGTGGACAGTCTGTGAATCAGGGTAGTGCTCAGACCGAGACACACTAATGTGTGAATGCCACCAAAGGCTGACTTCCATGATGCCTTCTTTTACAAATAAAAGACATTTGTAAGAACAGTTTCTCTTGAATGCAATGTGATTGCAGCCTCAAATGAATAATCGAGGAAATAGAAGTTATTACATATGCTTAGAATAGGTGATAAATTTAAGATAGGTTTTAACCTCATTAGAATGGTGCAGCGCACATTTGACCACAGCTTCATGCATTCCCTATGGACTATGGGACAAAATTAAATATCACACTTCGGCATTCCCATAAGAGAGTGAATGGAGCTGAAATCAAGTATGTACACATGGGGGTCCCTCTCCTGTTTATAGGTGACAAGTTTCTCCAACTTCACCACCGCTGCTAAGGGTTATTTTCAATGTAGGAAATATCTATCACATATCAACAGGGCAGATGATAGTTCTTGGAGGTCTTACCACTGAATCCAAGAGCAGGTTTTTAAAATAAGGCTAGAGAATGAAGGCCACAAGTGCACATCATCATCCCATTCATTGTCTATGGGACTAACAGAGAACACTAAGCGCTGTACTTGGGTATCTTTGGCAGTCACACTGAGAATGGGTGGAGCGATGGTGCGCATGCAACGCCATTCCATGATTCTCATTTTAGAGCCCTGTTTATAGTGGGTCAGACAGCTACAAATCAGCAAGGTACTACCTGTTCTGTTGATGGGTGATAGTTTTCAAAGTTAAAAATAAATCTTTAATGGGCTATGATAAAATATATTCATTCTATCAAATAAAATTACAAAAAAATTCTAGTATATTTTGTGTACCAATCCAATTCTGTTTTTAATCATTGAACAGGAACCTCGTTACAGTAGAAAGCTCTGATACCTGTGCTGTAATAAGCCATGCCTCTTTGTCATCATCCTACTGTAGGAGCAGGACACATTTTTACCTTTAAGAATTAAACTATGAAAAATCTCACTCATTAACTACAAAGAGGTTTTGAAAGATGAGGTGTCACATTCTAAAATAGAATGTGAATTTCCAGTATAACCTTTACATATAAGAAGCACCATTAGGGCTCGTGCACATAGCCGTATTTTCAGTCCAAGTGCAATTTGACATAACATTGAATCTTACTCTGACCAATGTTATTCTATGGAGCTGTGCACATGGCCAATTTTTGATCCAAATAATTGCAGCATGCCCTCGTTTGATCCAATATTCATAGCGCACTTGGCCATGCTAGTCAATGAGTCAGAGTAAGCCGCCAGACTGCACTCGGATGACATATAAGTGCAATCCGATTTCCATGGACTAACAGAATGGAGAAGATTGAGATATTTTTTTTCTCTATCTACTCAACTGAGAGAATTGGACTGTGATCAGAGTTTGATCAGAGTGTGATTAGCATAATCGATCTGATTCTCTTGACTGACAAAATTTACGCTCTTCTGTGCCTAGCCTTTAAGGGGTGTCCCCATCTCCAAGATCCTATCCCAATATGTAGTAGGTGTAATAATAATAGTATTAGCAAATACCTCAAATTAGAAATGCATTTCAGTTTCTTCTGACTTGCTATGTCTCTTTCCTCATGTGCAGGCATTGCAGAACCTTAGTTATCCATGGTTACGACCACTAGCAACTAGCCGACTGTCACTATATCAGTAGTCGTAACCATGGATACCTAAGGTTCTACAATGCTTGCACATGAGGAAAGAGACATAGCAAATCAAAAAACTATACTACATTTCTAATTGGAGGTATTTGCTAATGTTATTATTATTGCACCTACTACATATTGGGAAAGGATATTGGAGATGGGAATACCCCTTTAAGCACCTTATGTATTGCTGCTAAGGCCCTGTTCACACTATGTTTCTGTAACGCATTTACCTGAGTACTTTTAAAAATGGAATTCAGACGACTCCTGACTGGTGTCATAGACCTCAATGACGAGAACAGAGGTTACTTGAACTATGTTGTGTTTTTAACTATGTTTGTTCAAACAGACACAGAAATGTAGCCTGCTAAGCATCTGTGTCCATCTGAACAAGTGGACAAGCTCAGAAACTGACCTTCGTTCATGTCATTGCAGATATGGCCTTGTTGGGGTCTGTATGAATACAGTTTCTATGGAAATTTACGATAGATGGAATCATTGGAATGCACTGCAGAAAACACAGTGTGAACACAGCCCAATAATGCTAAGGTTAAAAGAAAGCAATGTGAAGAGGATAGGAGGAATGATGTATTTGTACTTTTCGTAACATGTCGTGCGGTGTCGAGTATCTGAAGTTGTGCTGTATAACTTACTCAAGGAATGGAGCGATGAAGGATTACGTTATAGAATTATATAAGTGACCTTGTTATCTAATGTTCTAATCAGAATATCTCCATTTGTAAGTTTGAGCAATCTAATAATAATGTGCAGGAAATGTAGAACACTGTCACTTTCTACAAGTATCTTCGGCAGTCAATATTAATGGCAGTATATATTTATTGTACAAATAGGCTGCCATGATGTAAGTCAGCTTATACGCTGCTGACATAGACATTGGAATCTAAAATTATAACCTCAAAGGTCGGAACTGAGTCATGACTATTTGCAGAACTCCATAATAACACCTTTCTATGGAGATCATTGCATGAGTTTCACTTTAATGGCAGCACAAATCCTTCTCTGCTGCGAATTCGTATCAGGAACAGTAAGATTCACTTGACTGTACAGTATAATGTACGAACATGAATGTCCCTGAACCTGTTATGCTATGATTCAATGACCTTTAGCACCATGGGGACATTCCCAACAATGCAGGTATGCAGATAATAGCATAATGCTCAGCAATGCATTAAATGCCAAGCAGAAAAGCACCAAAGAAAATGACGGCTTCTAATTTTAACTACACTTTAAAGGGTTATCTATTGCTGAACAAACTCTTCTTAAAGGTAACCCGTCTCGTTGGAAAAGGTAATTGATCTGCAGCCAAGATGGTATAGAGTAAAGGGAGCTGGTATTCTTTAAAAAAAAAAAATTAGTAAAACATGCATTTTATTCATTGAAATCCCTGATGTTTGCATGCATGAGACCAGTGGGTGGTCCTATTGAGTGATTGACAATCTTCTCTGTAAGATTGTGCATGCAATCATCAGTAGTCACCTGTATACAAACACCAGGGATTTGAATAAATAAAATACAAGTTACGGTATATTGAATCTTTTCCAGCAGACATATATCAATCAGCTTCCTCTTTTCTGTGCCATTCTGTTCACAGATTAGACTGCATCCACAACATGGCCGGGTCCCTTTTATCACTTGAATGGACCATAAAAATTAAAAGCAGTCCTAACTCACCACCCATAGAGGAGACATTCCTGCTATGTGGGTGCTGTCTCTCGTTATATCACATGACCACTGCAGCCAATCAGCGGATACTGATAGGATGCAACCAGGTGACACAACACAGTAATGGCGCCACCACAGGAGGTGAGTACGGACTGTTTTTAACTTATATGGAGCATGATATGATGGTGATTAAGATGATAATAAGGGGCAACCCCTTTAATATCCTGTAGAACTTTCTTGAAGGGAAGCTGTACTGTAAGCTTGGAAATCCTTTACAATCTGCAGGCAATTTTATGTTGAGAAGGAAGGCTGAGCAGTGTATGCTTGTGGGAGAAAATCCAGTATAAATTGGATCCAGTATCATTTTATGCATGGAAACCTATGCTCATTCTTATCTTAGCAGTCCAGAGGGCGGTCTTAATAATTGATTGACAGTAATACAGCTATCTCTGTATGCACACTTATACAGGGACAGCTGTAGATTATTAAATAGGAAAACCTCTTTGGATGCTAAGCCCTATATACCTGCATTACTTTGCAATGCGTATGGTGAATTTTACCCTGTGCTAACGACCCTTTAGCTAAGTAATAATATAATAATACAATGTTACTGCTCTCTCTCTTTTTTAATTTGTATCCACCTGAGGAGCTTGAACTGATGTTATAGAGTGTAATCTCTGAAACCTAAACCTGAACCAACAAGCATGCAGGTAAATGACTGAAACATTAGGGTGCCAAATCTTCAGCCCCACCTGGGAAAATCAGAATTACAAGTTATGGTTTCCTATAGGGGGCAGTGCTGAAGATTTTGTATTTGAGTTTCAAATTATTCCTCTGTAACTAGGGACAGTTGTCACATAGACTTAAGCATATTAAAACGATTCTCAACAACTATAAAAGTTTAATTTAAAGGGTTTGATCAGAACTTTAACATTATGGTCTATCCTTAGGATATATCATCAATGTCTAATCGGTGTGGGTGTGACACCCGGCATCTCCACAGATCAGCTGTTCCCGGTGGCTTTGGCAGCCAGAACTTCACAGCCCACTCAACGGAATAGTGGCCTGGTACTGCACATCCATCCCCTATTGATTTGAGTAGGGGGCGGATGTGCAGTACCTGGCCAAGGCCATTATACAATCAACAGAGTTGTTTTGTGCAGCTCTGCAACTGAGCTGTTCCAGTAACCACCGACATCGGGAACAGCCATTAGGATAGGCCATCAATTTTAAAATCCCAGATAACCGCTTTGATGCCCCCTGGTTGGTGTAAGAAATATAAAAAAAGCACATCTCCCAAAACAGTGCTGCTTCTTTGACTTTGTGTCCACCACCGGTTAAATATGTGGCAGGACGCATCATTTGACTGTTTCCACTGATTAGAAGTGTTTCTTTTTGTTTGGAAGAAATGTAAAAGCTGCAGGAGATCAGCAAGTGTTGATTTGCTGTGACGGTCACATGATGTTGCCCTCCGGTGGTTGATGTTAGGTGACCGGCAGGTGACACAGTAACACGTGCAGAGGGAGTAGCTCTGGTCTGGGAGGGATTTTTCTATTCAATACACACTGGGCCATTAAATTTAACTTTTAAAAGCAGTGGACAATAGAGATGAGAGAATATGTTCGGAAAACAATCACTGAATACAAATTTGCCATATTCGTGCTGAATTTATGTTTCGCGATCATTTCCGAACTTATTTGCTCATCTCTACTCCTCTTGACTCTAATGGCGTTCGGCTATGTTCTGCGAATATTGAAAATACGGCGATCGTAATCCGAACTGAATATTGAAATATTCGCTCATCTCCAGTGGACAATTTTAAACCTGTAGATTATAAATGTAGTTTTAAATGAATATCTCCATTTTGTGCCTTGTCTGTGTTTCACCATCACCACCTTAGATTTGCTGCATTGTTTCTGGATCCATCTAGTTTTTACGCCTGAGGCCTTTATGGAAAGAAGCAATGATAAAATGGTTGCAGGCTGCAACTGCAATTTATCACCCACCACCTCCCCTAGGTGGGATCTAGCTGATGTCAGTGTGCGTAACTAACCGCTAATGTGCTGGACTGAGTTACAGGCAAGTGCCTTGTCTGCATAAAGCATCGGCACACCCAGGGTGTGGCAGCACAACAGCCACAGATTTTAGCTATTATACATAAGCATTCATGAAATGTCGTAATAAAGGAGACGCCCTCAGTCTATGTTTTGTTCAGACAGGACCACAGCTGAATATGTATTTAACCACTTCTAGACTGTGCATTCCGCAGTGGGACATCCCTGATCTGGATCATCGACTTTCAAATCTACTCATTTTGCCAAAAAAAAGAAAATTACCCCCCTCCAAATTGTAACTTTCACTTTTTGATATATAAGGAGTGAAATCAGCCATGTGTACAATGAATATGATTCATTATTGTAAGATTAATTCATTATAGACCAGAAAATGACTGTGCAGCTATTAATTCACTGTGCTAATAGGAAGGGGGAAACTCATATGACTTTGACAGTTGTAATTATTTCCTAATGCTTTTTTATTTTGATTTTTAACATGTTACTTTTAATAATTTATTCCATTTAAATGAATCAAATATTAAAACAATAGACTAGAAGCTTCCAATTAAATTAAAACAGAATGAAGAACACGATCATAATGAATAAATAATCATAAACAGCGGAAAGAACATATCTGGAGTCCTATAAATGTTATGATGTCAAATATCTAGAGGCTACTTAGCGTTAATGTAAGTCTAAACCTGTAGCTATCAGTGTAATGCAATTATAATAGAGATTAATTCAGAAATATGGTTTTATTAAAATGTATTTCCTCTAATTAACGCCGTTTGAACTGCTGCAACTAAGGGATTGTAAGCTTTCTCCTTTGATAAACAGATAAACTTGGTATCTTGAAATCCGGGGTATCTGAGGAGTAGCCCCTTAAGGACATATATTGGATTTTTAGAAGACTTTAAAAAAAAATTAGGATTTCAGAGGGATATCTGATCGTTCACAGTTTTTTCTCCATTAAGTCTACATGAATCAAGTCAACCAATTTGTGGTAAGTATCAATCCTGGAAAAATAATTTTTCTATATTATAAAAGAGCAAATTTTTCAAAACAATTTAACATATCGTTATTCACCCATGATGGAAATCTTGTCAAAATCTGCCAGACTTAATGACGGTGTTCCTCCATCTATCATTGTAATATTTACAATCAGTCAACTTTTTGGTTTATTCTAACTATTATACAGTCGTAACCGAGAATAAACCCAAAATCAAATCTTACCTCTTTTACATATTTCTCGGCCTCCACTGTCACGGTATTGTGATTCTTGTGTTCTTGAAACATACACAGGTAACAGATGCACGTTTGGTCTGTTTGACAAAACAGCTCCATTGTCTTGCTGTGAAGTTGACATTTTCTGGCTTCAAAGTCCCTAATGGGCTCCAACAACTTATGGTCCCTAAAGGCAGCTCCTTCCAGATGGGGTTTAAGGTGGATTTCACAGAAGGAAGTCTGGCAAACCAGACAGGACTTTACAGCTTTCTTTTTGTCGTCGATGCATGAATCGCAGAGAACATCATCAGAATCTATACTCGATCCTGCACTCACACGAACAGACCTTCGATTTTCTATACTGTCGTGACCAGGACTTCCAGGAGCTTTTGCATCAGATCCACTAAAAAGATTCAGACGATTAAATTTAATACTTGAAGCCCCAGGACTACCTTTCAAAATTGTCGTTTTCACACCTCCTTGGTCAAATCCAGGGCTACTTGTGTTCTCTGGAGTTTCATCAATACTTGAATTTGCAGAATCTTGTTGAAAACTTTCATTGCCATCTTCAGAATGGGAGCCGTTGGCTCTGTTTACACCTTGATCTTCCATTGTCTTGGTACCTGGATTGTTGACAACCCTTGATAATATTGTAGACTCCTTGTGCAGCTAAACCTGGTAAAATACTTAAAGATCACAGGTAGAGCAAGGAAAGTACTGATAAATATCCGACTGTGACTCACACCTAGTCTTAAGAAGAAACCTGATTCCTGTCAATGATGATGAACGCAGCAGAAGAGATATGATGAAGAGATGAGACAGCTAAGGTTACACAATCTGATCCACACCCAGGAAGCTCTGAGAACATTCCTGCCCTGCCCTCTTTTACAGAATGAGACTTCTTTTTTAATTATTTTTCTAGCTGGCTGCAACCTGTCCTAGCTGTTAGTGTGGACAATTATTTTCTGGCTCCCTACCTGCTGATTAGGATTTTATGAGCGGTTAGCGTCCTACATACAACTTTGACGTAGACCACAAAAAAGAAGCTGAAGGTTAATTTCTTTTTGAGATATAGAAATAACAAACCCTGTATTATCTACTATGGGAAAAGAATAAAAAATATACATCAAAGATTAACATATGAAACATTTTATTGGTAACTGAAGGTCACAGCAGTCTTTGCTTAAGGCCTGGGTCTCACATAGCGATACACCAGCGATCCCGACAATGATATGCACTTGTCAGGATCGCTGGTGTATCGCTACATGATCGCTGCTGAGCTGCCAAACAGGCAGCTCAGGGCAGCGATCAGCACAGCGACACTGCGGGTAACATCGCTTAGTTACCCGCAGTGTACGTTGGATACCAGCGCCCTGATGCAGGGAGCTGGTAACCAAGGTACACATCGGGTTTCCAGGTGCTGCGCGGTGCCTGGAAACCCGCTGTGTACCTTGGTTACCAGCTCCCTGCATCAGGGCGCTGGTATCCAAGGTACACAGTGGGTTTCTAGGCACAGCCCCGCGCCTGGAAACCCGCTGTGTACCTTGGTTACCAGAGGATCGCTAGTCTCCCGCCTGTCACACGCAGCGATGCGTGCCTGTCAGCGGGAGACCAGCAATCAAAAAAATGTCCAGGACATTCAGCGACGATCAGCGATACCCGGCAGGGGGGCTGATCGTCGCTGAATGTCACACACAGCGATATCGCTGGGGAGCTCGCTGCTGCGTCACAAAACTAGTGACTCAGCAGCGATCTCGCTAGCGAGATCGTTGTGTGAGACGGGGGCTTTAGAAGCAAGGTGCTTGAGACCAAGGGCGTATGTTTCACAGGTCATAAAACAAAAATTCATAGTGAAGCCGACACGATTGAGGAAGCTTGATTTGTTCATATATGCTGTTATCCTGTGCTCACTAGTGAAGCAAAGTACATGTACTAGGAAATATTTAAAGTGATCTGTCACCACTAAAGATGAGTGACTTTGCCTTTTTAAGGGTCGAGTCGGGTTTCATGAAAACTGTTTTTCTCAAAAGTCGAGTCGAACGAAATCGGCCAACTATCTGCAAAAGTCGGTGGCCCGACTGAAACACGAAACCCAATGCAAGTCAATGAGGAAGCAAAGTCGGCAGGGAGTGGAGGACAGTAAACACACCTACAGTGCCCATTTCAATGCCAACGACATCAATTCTTATTACTTAAGCTTGGCAACCTTAGTTTACTTTATAATAATAGTTCCGCATTGAAAACTGGAGGTTATTTGGCTAAAGTTGTGGGGGGCAGGGCTGGCTCCAGGTTTTCGTGGGCCCCTTTAACACATACCACAATTCATGATGCTCTGATACAGCACAGAAACATAGGTATAGTACAATGAAAAATACTTCACTTCTTACATGACATGACTGATATCTATGTTAAAATCTACAATAGTTCAAAAACCGGACAGTATATTCCTCCATACAGTATTATGGCCACCGTATAGTGCACCATACAGAATAATGAGCCCCATATATTGCTCCATACATAATTGGTCCCATGTAATGTTCCATACAGTATATGATGAGCTCCACATACAGTCATTGTATAATGGTCCCCGTAAATGCTGCTCCAGTGTCTGTTTTCCCCCTTTTAGAATGCTCTAGTATATGATGGACCCCATGGATGCTGCTCCAGTGTCTGATCTGCCCCATTTAGAATGCTCCAGTATATGATGGGCCCTATGGATGATGCTCCAGTGTATGATGGGCCAATATAATGGTCCATATATAATGGGCCCCATTTAAAATGATCCATTGTATAATGGTCCCATGTAAATGCAGCTCCAGTGTCTGTTTTCCCCCTTTTAGAATGCTCCAGTATATGATGTGCCCCATGGATGCTGCTCCAGTGTCTGATTTGCCCCATTTAGAATGCTCCACTATATGATGGGCCCCATGGATGATGCTCCAGTGTCTTATGGGCCAAAATAATGCTCCATATATAATGGGCCCCATTTATAATGCTCCAGTGTATAATGTGCCCCATAAATGCTGCTCCAGTGTCTGATGTCCCCCATTTAGAATGCTCCAGTATATGATGGGCCCCATGGATGATGCTCGTGTCTTATGGGCCAAAATAATGCTCCATAGATAATTGGCCCCATGTATAATGCTCCAGTGTATAATGGGTCCCGTAAATGCTGCTCCAGTGTCTGATGTCCCCCATTCAGAATGCTCCAGTATATGATGGGCCACATGGATGATACTCCAGTGTCTTATGGGCCAAAACCATGCTCCATATATAATGGGCCCCATTGTTAATGCTCCAGTGTATAATGGGGCCCGTAAATGCTGCTCCAGTGTCTGATGTCCCCCATTTAGAATGCTCCAGTATATGATGGGCCCCATGGATGATGCTCCAGTGTCTTATGGGCCAAAATAACGCTCCATATATAATGGGCCACATGGATGATACTCCAGTGTCTTATGGGCCAAAATCATGCTCCATATATAATGGGCACCATTATTAATGATCTAGTGTATAATGGGCCCCGTAAATGCTGCTCCAGTGTCTGATGTCCCCCATTTAGAATGCTCCAGTATATGATGGGCCCCATGGATGATGCTCCAGTCTATGATGGGTCAAAATAATGCTCCATATATAATGGGCCACATGGATGATACTCCAGTGTCTTATGGGCCAAAATCATGCTCCATATATAATGGGCCACATGGATGATACTCCAGTGTCTTATGGGCCAAAATAACGCTCCATATATAATGGGCCACATGGATGATACTCCAGTGTCTTATGGGCCAAAATCATGCTCCATATATAATGGGCACCATTATTAATGATCTAGTGTATAATGGGCCCCGTAAATGCTGCTCCAGTGTCTGATGTCCCCCATTTAGAATGCTCCAGTATATGATGGGCCCCATGGATGATGCTCCAGTGTATGATGGGCCAAAATAATGCTCCATATATAATGGGCCACATGGATGATACTCCAGTGTCTTATGGGCCAAAATCATGCTCCATATATAATGGGCACCATTATTAATGCTCCAGTGTATAATGGGCCCCGTAGATGCTGCTCCAGTGTCTGATGTCCCCCATTTAGAATGCTCCAGTGCATGATGGGCCCTATCTATGATGCTCAAGTGTATGCTGGGCCCCATATATAATTCTCCAGTGTATAATGCTCCCCATATATTGCTCTAAACATTTTAAAAAATGAACTACCTCTCCTCGCTGTGCACTGCTCTACTCTGGACTCCTCAGCATTGCCATCTTACAGCTCTCTGCACTTGGACTGTTTAGGCAGAGAGCGTACAGACGTGACGTCATTGCGCTCTCTAACATGAATGTCTGTAAGGTTCTTTGTCTCTTTTGACATGTTTCTTGAAACTCAGTTTTTTCCCTCGGCCATTTTGCTTTCTGTCTTGCTGCAGCTATCTTGCCCTCAGTCAATATGGAGTTTCCAGCTTTCATGTTCCCGCCCTGATTCTCTCCCTCTTGCCTCTTAAGCAGCCTCAGCTGAGCAATCAGTGCTTCAGAATCAAGCCTGCAGTCAGCTTGTGACCTGACTCCTGGAAACCTTGGACTTGGTACTTTGGAACACTTGTGGACTCTGGAAACCTGCTGTTTGGTAAATCCACGTTTTCAAGGGAATTACGGTAACAGAGAAGAGATCCTGAACCTGTTGTGGAGAGTTATTGCTGAGCTTAAAGTTACTCTGGCCTGCTGTGTCTCCTGCCTCTGTACCTGCAAACTGTGTGACCCTTTTGCCTACTTGTATGAAGTAATACAAGTCCTTCCATATCAAACCTGTGTCTCATGTGTTTTCCTCGCACCCAAGCACAAGACGCTATATGAACTGTATACCATACATCACAATGTCACTGTCAGGAAACGCGGAAGACGTCACAGCGGTGGAGCAGGGAGAAGTAAGTATTGCAAGTGCTGGGTCCCTGAGCAAGCAGGGGGGGCCAATTCGTGGGCGACGGCACTGGCACAGGTGTGCCAGGTGCTGACGCTGGCCCTGGGGGGGGGGTATTTGTAGGTTTTGTAGTCCGTCCAAGCTTGCAAGTGCATGTTCATTAAATGTCTAAGCATGCAACTGATATTCAAATTTCTGAGATTTTTTCCCTCGTCTAAAGGTCCTTCCGTACTTCTTACAGATAACCTTTGCCTCATCAATAGGATTTTGGTCAAAAAAGTGCCACACTGGACTCTTCCTACTATGGTATAAATTTTCAGGGCTTGCACGCTGTGCTAATTTGACCATCTTGCCAAGCTGTCCTGCAACTCCTTTTGTTTTTTTAAGACGTTTTTCTACTGCTACGGGCCTGCCAGATAACCACTGCTGCGATGTCGATGCCTGCTGCGGATGCTTCTCTTCTTTTGAGCTATTGCCAGTGGCTCCCTCTTCCCCCAATGGATGCCAATCCGGGTCAACAACTGGGTCATCCATCACCTCCTCTTCAATTTCATCTGCACCTTCCTCTGTGTCACTGTGTAAGGTGGTATAGTATACGGGAAGGGGCACCTCAGTTTCATCAGGGTCAGATTCTGGCTCAGTAGACTGTGAGGGAAATGTAGTGCTCTGGGTGAATGTACCAGCAGAATCATCTAGCAGTGGCTGTGCATTAGTGCACTCCATCTATGATTCATGTTGGACTGGGGAATTCAGGATTTGACTTGATAACCCAGGCATGGTATGTGAAAAGAGCTCCATGGAATAATCTGAAGTGTGGGCTGCCGCATCCTTCACTTTTGATGGGGGTGAAGCACACAAGTAAAGTTGTTGTTCCTGACCAGGAGCCTGCAATGACAACTCAGTGCTTGCATTTTTTGAAACTTCAGAAGAGGAGGCGATAGAGCTGGAGGCTGTTTTGGCAATGTAAGCCAAAACCTGTTCCTGATGCTCCGGCTTTAAAAGCAGTTTACCTACTCCTAGTAAAGGGAGCCTTCCAGGCCTTCTTGAGCCAGACGATGACGCCGGCTCAACACCTCCTGCCTTAGGTGCTATTGTGCTTATGGCATTTCCAGCAGATGCACAACCACCATCATCAGTACCAGCTGGCCCCCCACACCCACGTCCGCGGTCTATTCCACCATACTTCCTCATTTTTGTTAAAATGTAGCCAAAATACCAGCAGATATATGTTACTGTATCAGAAGCGTACAGCTGTATACAGTCTAGGGATAATTGTAAATCTCTGTATATATTTCAGGAGTCACACACAGACGCTCTCAGGCTCAGTATAGATTACAACAGAATATATAAAGTAGAAAAAGGGTAATGTATTAGAAGCGTACAGCTGTATACAGTGTTGGGGTAATTGTAAATCTCCGTATATTTTGCCAGAGTCAGACACAGGCTCTCACAGGCTCAGTATGGATCACATCAGAATATAAAAAGTAGAAAAAGGGTAATGTATCAGAAGCGTACAGCTGTATACAGTGTTGGGGTAATTTTTAACTCTCTGCACATATTTCTGGAGTAACAGACAGACTCTCACAGGCTCAGTATGGATCACATCAGAATATAAAAAGCAGATCCGCAAGAAATAATCACACATGTGGGCCAATGTTCCAGGTGTCTATGATGCACTTAGAGTGGTGGGTGGAGGAGGACTTTATGGCAAAGAGGGTACTGTATCACCAGATACCAGGTATATATAGTATTGTGAAAATATTCTAAATCTCCCTATATATTTCAGGAGGCAGACACAGACGCTCTCAGGCTCAGTATGGATTACACAAGAATATAAAAAGATGAAAAAGGGGTACTGTATCACCATATAACAGGTATATATAATATGGTGAAAATATTGGAAATCTCCGTATATATTTCAGGAGGCAGACAAAGATGCTCTCAGGCTCAGTATGGATTACACAAGAATATAATAAGAAGAAAAAGGGGTACTGTATCAGCAGATACCAGGTATATATAGTATAGTGAAAATATTCTAAATCTCCGTATATATTTCAGGAGGCAGACACAGACGCTCTCAGACTCAGTATGGATTACACAAGATTATAAGAAGAAGAAAAAAGGGTACTGTTTCAGCAGATACCAGGTGTTAGGCAACAGCAGGATCTAAACCTGGATCCGAGGAGTCTGTGGTCTCCCATCCAGACCCAGCCAAATGTTGCTTAGCTTTGCCGTCAATCCTAATGCCTAGCCAATACCCGAGAGGCACAAATAGTTACTCGGGTCTTTGTTCATAGTAGCCTGAAACCTAGGTTACGGAACATGAAAAGGCTGTTGTAAGCCTAAGACCAGAAATGCCTGCACTGAGCATGTCCGTGACATGGCGAGCCATGATTGGTGCTTAATGCCAGCTGATCTTCTGACCTGGCATCGCCTGATTGGTCACAGATGACGTCATCGGTGATGCGATTGACGAGATGGCTGGAGGTGGAGCTTAGCCCTTAAATAGGCGCGGCGCGGTGCGCTCAGATCATACTAAAACAGGCAGTGCTCATGTGTGGATGTACCAGAATCTGGGCTCCACGTGCTCTCTAGCTTTGCTTTCCGGGACCTGCCGATGCCAGAGTACGCTCGGCTAATTAACACAGGTCCTTTAGGCAGGTTCAGCTTATGCCAGGCAGGTAGCCAATGTGCGCAGTCTTGCTACAAATATAGGGTAGCTATACACCCTGAGCAGACTGTGGGGTGCGTAATTTGTAGCTAGTGTGATGCAGTCCTGCTACGAATATAGGGTAGCTATACACCCTGAGCAGACTGCGGGGCGTGTAACCTGTAGCTAACGTGATGCAGTCCTGCTACGAATATAGGGTAGCTATACACCCTGAGCAGACTGCGTGGCGCATAACCTGGGCATCGCCTACCAAGCTGAATAAAGAGTTGCTCAGCCCGGTCTCACGCCGGCTGGTAGCACGTACAGTACAGACCAAAAGTTTGGACACACCTGCTCATTCAAAGATTTTCTGTATTTTCATGGCTATGAAAATTGTAGAATCACACTGAAGGCATCAAAATTATGAATTAACACATGTGGAATTATACATTACACTTTACAAAAAAGTGTGAAACAACTGAAAATATGTCTTATATTCTAGGTTCTTCAAAGTAGCCACCTTTTGCTTTGATTACTACTTTGCACGCAGAAAAGGTGAACGGATGGATTCTACATGCCTGGTTCCCACCTTGAAGCATGGAGGAGGAGGTGTGATGGTGTGGGGGTGCTTTGCTGGTGACACTGTTGGGGATTTATTTAAAATTGAAGGCATAGTGAACCAGAATGGCTACTACAGCATCTTGCAGCGGCATGCTATTCCATCCGGTTTGCGTTTAGTTGGACCATCATTTATTTTTCAACAGGACAATGACCCCAAACACACCTCCAGGCTGTGTAAGGGCTATTTGACCAAGAAGGAGAGTGTTGGGGTGCTACGCCAGATGACCTGGTCTCCACAGTCACCAGACCTGAACCCAATTGAGATGGTTTGGGGTGAGCTGGACCGCTCACCGCTTCAATTTTGAATAAATCGCCAACAGTGTCACCAGCAAAGCACCCCCACACCATCACACCACCTCCTCCATGCTTCACAGTGGGAACTAGGCATGTAGAGTCCATACGTTCACCTTTTCTGCTTGCAAAGCAGTAATCAAAGCAAAAGGTGGCTACTTTGAAGAACCTAGAATATAAGACATATTTTCAGTTGTTTCACACTTTTTTGTAAAGTGTAATGTATAATTCCACATGTGTTAATTCATAGTTTTGATGCCTTCAGCGTGATTCTACAATTTTCATAGTCATGAAAATACAGAAAATTCTTTGAATGAGAAGGTGTGTCCAAACTTTTGGTCTGTACTGTACGCCTGGCGTCAGTCGCACGCACTTCCTAGCGGCTTGCACGTAGCTTCTGTGCAGTCAACAGGGCTACGTCTATACCAGCTTGCAGCACATAGTGCAAACCTAATATCTGGCAAGTGGCTTCTGTGCCATTAACAGGGCTACATCTACCCCAGTTGATAGCACATCTCCCATATGTTAAAGGGAGTTAGTGCCAATTCTACATCTCCCCTAGTGTGAATTAACACAGGCGAGATCTAATGTTAGATTTCTGTCGTCAGTTTGACCCTCATACTCTAGGGGTGTTCGGCAGCAGTGAACATAAACTGCATCGCGGACCCCAGGTTCGGTTGCAATCCATTATATAATAAAGCTGTTGCAACCGAGCTCATAACACCAGGTATATATAGTATAGTGAAAATATTGGAAATCTCTGTATATATTTCAGGAGGCAGACACAGACGCTCTCAGTCTCAGTATGAATTACACAATAATATAAAAAGATGAAAAAGGGATACTGTATCACCAGATACCAGGTATATATAGTATGGTGAAAATATTGGAAATCTCTGTACATATTTCAGGAGGCAGACACAGACGCTCTCAGGCTCAGTATGGATTACACAAGAATATAAAAAGATGAAAAAGGAGTACTGTATCAACCAGATACCAGGTATATATAGTATAGTGAAATTATTGGAAGTCTCCGTATATATTTCAGGAGTCAGACACAGATGCTCTCAGGCTCAGTATGGATTACACAAGAATATAAAAAGCTGAAAAAGGGTACTGTATCACAAGCATACAGCTGTAAACAGTGTTGGGGTAATTTTTAAATCTCCGTATATATTTCTGGAATAACAGACAGACGCACACAGGCTCAGTGTGGATTAGATCACAATATAAAAAGCTGAAAAAGGGTACTGTATCAACAGATGCCAGGTATATATAGTATAGTGAAAATATTGTAAATCTTCGTATATATTTCAGGAGTCAGACAAAGACGCCCACAGGCTCAGTATGGATTAGGCAAGAATATAAAAAGCAGATCCGCAAGAAATAATCACACATGTGGGCCAATGTTCTAGGTGTCAATGATGAACTTACAGTGGTGGGGGGAGGAGGACTTTCTGCCAAAAAGAGTACTGTATCACAAGCGTACAGCTGTATACAGTCTAAGGGTAATTGTAAATCTCCATATTTATTTCCAGAGTAACAGACAGACGCTCACAGGCTCAGTATGGATTAGACCAGAATAAAAAAGCTGAAACAGGGTACTGTATCACCAGATACCAGGTGTATATAGTATAGTGAAAATATTGTAAATCTCCGTATATATTTCAGGAGTCAGACCCAGACGCTCTCAGGCTCAGTATGGATTACACAAGAATATAAAAATCTGAAACAGGGTACTGTATCACCAGATACCAGATGTATATAGTATAGTGAAAATATTGTAAATCTCCGTATATATTTCAGGATTGAGACAAAGACGCTCACAGGCTCAGCATGGATTAGACAAAAATATAACAAGCAGATCCGCAAGAAATAATCACACATGTGGGCCAATGTTCCAGGTGTCAATGATGCACTTACAGTGGTGGGGGGAGGAGGACTTTCTGGCAAAAAGGGTACTGTATCACAAGCGTACAGCTGTATACAGTTTAGGGGTAATTGTAAATCTCCGTATATTTTCGCAGAGTCAGACACAGACTCTCACAGGCTCAGTATGGATTACACGAGAATATAAAAAGAAGAAAAAGGGTAATGTATTAGAAGTGTACAGCTGTATACAGTGTTGGGGAAATTTTAAATCTCCGTATATTTTTTCAGAGTCAGACACAGACTCTCACAGGCTCAGTATGGATTACACCACAATATAAAAAGTAGAAAAAGGCTAATGCATTAGAAGCGTACAACTGTATACAGTGTTGGGGTCATTTTAAATCTTCGTATATATTTCAGTCTCAGTAAGCCAGTCCAGACTCTCCGCTACAGGAAACTAGATGGTGTTACACCCGGTTCCAGCGCTGGCCCTGCACTCCGTTCTGCTCACTCACCTGTTCCTCGGGCTGTCCCTCTGCGGCAGTCTGTGCGTGGGCTGGGGTCTCCTGTCCCATCTGTTCCCCGGCGTCCTGTGTCCTCCTCCACTTCCTGGCACGCTGCTGGCAGGCCTCCAGACAGTCTGCTTAGAACGCGAGGCCGTGCCCACCGCCTCTCTTAAAGGGGCAGTGTGCATCTTTTGAAATTGCTAGTTAACCAATGGCTGCGCACTCAGTACTATATCTGGTCACTCCACCATTAGGGGAGTGCCGGAGCAACGTGTTCTATCATTGCTACATCCGGTTCTGTTCCTGATCTGTCTGCGCTGCATCTGCAGTCTCTGTGCTTCGCTGATACTGTTTGTCTCCTCAGATCTTTGCTAACCCGTATCTGGCTAACCTGGACAATCTCGGCTATTACTGGCGCAAGTGTCATCCCATTCCGCCATCAGCCATCCGTACCCATGGACCGTGACAAGGTCACTGAAGCCAGCCTACTACCATCCGTTCTGGACCAGGACCTTACTCTTCTCCGTCAAGAATCCTCCACGGACTCTGTAAATACCTGTTACCCTTTTGGTCCCTCTGGGACAGCTGCCACGTGTTCGGGTCTAACTGGAGGTAGCACCTGTGTCCTCCGGGTATTCCATTCTGGTCCTGTTCGAGGGGCCTTACTACGGGTACCCGGGGCTCACTAGTTACGCCCCCTTCGGAGCCCCCCGGACCGCGGTCTCGAGGTTCCACATTAAAAAATAAAAACGAATGTGAACTTCACCACCTCTGCCTCCGCTTCCATTCGTTACAGATTGCTCCGGCCATGGAACCCGCTGGATCCCAGAGACCTCCGACCACGGATCTGTGCCAGGAGGTGGCCGGTTTAGGAGTTCAACAGGACAAGATCACGACTTATCTACGCAGCTTGGCTACCCGTATGGATTCCTTGGGGTCCTCGTCTGCACCTGACTCTTCTATCAATACTCAGGTACCAGTTCCCATGGCAAGTAAAGGTCCCCGCCTGGCGGCTCCTACCCGTTTCCAGGGTGATCCTACTCTGTGTCGGGGTTTCCTCAATCAGTGCACTCTACACTTCGAAATCTTGGGGCATATGTTTGCTTCTGACCGAGCCAAGGTGGGCTTCATCATGTCACACCTGGGAGGAGAGGCCCTCGCCTGGCTAAACCCGCTATGGGAGAGAGGGGATCCGCTGGTTAACGATCTTCAATCTTTCCTAGAGGCTTTTCACAGGACGTTCGATGAACCTGGTCGCACCACTTCGACTGCATCAGCTCTGCTCCGCCTGCGCCAAGTTACTCTCACGGTAGCTCAGTATGCTGTTAAATTCCGCACCCTCTCGTCTGAATTATCGTGGAACAATGAGGCCCTGGTTGCTAACTTCTGGGAAGGCCTATCCGGAAGAATCAAGGATGAGCTGGCAGGACGGGACAGACCTACCCTCTTGGAAGAGATAATATCCTTGGCAACCCGAATTGACCTGCGTTTCCAGGAGCGCTCCATGGAGATCAAGCGGGACAAAAGGTCCTATCACTTGGACTCTAGTTTGTACAAACCAGGTACTTCGCCCTCCGCCTCTGAGGCCATGGAGGTGGACCATGTAAGTTTGGCCACCCGCCGCCGAGAGGCACGTCGCAAGGAGGGAAGTTGTTACTACTGCGGTAGTTCTGAACATTTGATCCATTTCTGTCCCAAAAAGTCCGGAAACTCCAGTGCCTAGGTCCGGTAGGAGGGGCCAACCTAGGTAGTGAACAGTCCTCTCCCTCTTTACGCATCTCAGTCACCGTGTCTTGTGGAGCAGTGAAGTTCTCCAAACATTGTCTATTGGATTCTGGAGCTGCAGGGAACTTCATCCAGCAGGCGGTTGTGGATCATTACCGCTTACCAGTCCAGCGTCTTCCTGATCCGTTACAGGTGTCCGCCGTGGATGGCAAACCGCTGACCGAGCCCCTCCAGTTTCAAACCGAGTTTGTGGAACTCCGGGTAGGTCTAATGCATACTGAACGAATGCGATTTTATGTATATCCCGGTTTATCCCATCCCATGCTTCTAGGTTTACCTTGGCTCCAGATGCATGAACCGGTCCTTAATTGGAAAACTGGAGAAGTTCTGCGTTGGGGAGATACCTGCATGAATCGTTGCTTAACCCGGATTCAACCTGTTTCGCCTCCAGTCCAGCCTGATACCCTGCCAGGGTTGCCTTCCGCCTATTGGTCCTTCTCTGACGTCTTTGGGAAAAAGGAGGCTGAGAGACTACCTCCACACAGGTCGTATGACTGTCAGATAGAGCTTCTTCCAGGAGCATCACCCCCTCGCGGGAGAGTTTATCCCCTTTCACATGCAGAGACTCAGGCCATGTCGGACTACATTCAAGAGAATCTGGCTAGAGGATTTATCCGGAAGTCATCGTCACCGGCAGGAGCTGGATTCTTCTTTGTGAAGAAAAAGGACGGGTCCTTGCGGCCCTGCATTGACTATCGGGGTCTAAATCAAATCACGGTAAAAAACAGGTATCCATTACCTCTTATTTCAGAGCTGTTTGATCGTCTCCGAGGGGCCAAGATCTTCACCAAATTGGACCTCAGAGGGGCCTAAAACCTGATCCGAATCAGAAGGGAGACGAATGGAAAACAGCCTTCAACACCCATGACGGCCACTATGAATACCTGGTAATGCCATTCGGCCTAAGCAATGCACCTGCGGTTTTTCAGGAATTTGTTAATGACATTTTCAGGGACTTGCTATATACTTGTGTCGTGGTTTACCTGGACGATATTTTGATTTTTTCTGCTGACTTGACGTCACACCGGAGGCAAGTACGCCTGGTCTTACAAAGACTGAGAGAGAACAGGCTCTATGCCAAATATGAGAAATGCCTCTTTGAGCAGTCTTCTTTGCCTTTCCTTGGGTACATTGTATCTTCCACAGGATTAAAGATGGATCCGTAGAAGTTGTCTGCAGTTCTCAATTGGCCTCGTCCGTCTGGGCTAAAAGCCATACAAAGGTTCCTCGGATTCGCCAATTACTACCGGCAATTCATTCCACACTTTTCCACCCGAGTGGCTCCAATCACAGCCTTAACCCGGAAAGGTGTAAACTCTAAGGAATGGTCCTCCGAGGCAGAAGAGGCCTTTGTTTCTCTCAAAAAAGCCTTCGCTTCCGCACCCGTTCTCCATCGTCCTAATTCAAGTGAGCAATTTTTTCTTGAAGTTGACGCTTCTTCCATAGGTGCAGGAGCTGTTCTGACCCAGAAGTCGTCTACCGGGCGGATGATCTCGTGTGGTTTTTTTCCAAGGTTTTTTCTCCTGCAGAAAGGAATTACTCTGTCGGTGATCGCGAACTGTTGGCCATCAAATTGGCTCTGCATGAATGGAGACATCTTCTTGAAGGAGCTCATCACCAGGTAATCATATTCACCGACCATAAAAACCTTGCCTATCTCCAATCTGCTTTAAGACTGAATCCTCGTCAGGCCCGTTGGGCATTATTTTTTGCTCGTTTCAATTTTGTACTTCATTTCCATCCAGCTGACAAGAACATCAAGGCAGACGCACTCTCTAGAGCCTTCTTGCCTCCTGAACTGGAGGAGGAACCTCAGCACATTATTGAACCTTCTAAGTTAGTCTCTGTTGCCTCTACTGATCTGGCCCGGCTTCCTCCTGGGAAGACTTTCGTGTCCGCCTCTGATCGTAGTCGTGTTCTGCGCTGGGGTCATTCTTCTAAGTTGGCTGGCCATGCTGGTCAGAGAAAGACGCAGCAACTCATCTCCCGGTAATACTGGTGGCCTACCATGGTCAAGGATATCCAGGAGTTCGTCGCAGCATGTCCTTCATGTGCCCGTAACAAAACTGTTAAACATCTACCAGCCGGCAGGCTTCTGCCTCTTCCAATTCCGTCCGCTCCCTGGCAGCACATCGCGATGGATTTCATCACGGACCTTCCCATCTCTTCTGGGTGCTCAGTGGTATGGGTTGTGGTGGACAGCTTCTCTAAAATGGCTCACTTCGTTCCGCTATCTGGCCTCCCGTCTGCTCCAGAACTGGCCACTCACTTCATTCAGCACATCTTCCGTCTTCATGGATTTCCTCTCCACATCGTGTCCGACAGGGGCGTCCAGTTCACCTCTAAGTTCTGGAGAGGACTCTGTAAAATGGTAAAAATTGAACTAGATTTTTCTTCTGCATATCATCCCCAGTCTAATGGGCAAGTGGAGAGGATCAATCAAATCCTGGCTGGATACCTGCGTCACTTCGTCAACGCTCATCATAATGACTGGGTAGAATTACTGCCCTGGGCGGAATTCTCCTACAACAATCAAGTAAGTGAATCTTCTGGAAAGTCTCCCTTTCAGATTGTGTTTGGACTGCAACCCGGAATTCCTCTTCCTGTCTCGGGATTGTCTGATGTTCCGGCAGTCGATACCTTGTCAAAGAATTTCTCGGACATTTGGAGAGAGACCAGGTCGGCTTTGGAGAAAGCTTCTCAACGTATGAAAACGCATGCGGACAAAAGACGTTTGGAGGCTCCCATCTTTCGTCCAGGAGACAAGGTATGGCTCTCCTCCAAGTACATCCGTCTGAAGTTACCATCGTACAAATTGGGTCCCCGTTTCATTGGTCCCTTTGAAGTTTTGAGACAAATCAACCCGGTCTCTTATAAACTGAAATTGCCTAATTCTCTAAGAGTACCTAACTCCTTTCATGTTTCCCTCCTTAAACCAGTAGTGTTGAGTTCCTTCTTTAAGGACCCGGGTACCACTCCTGATCCGGTCTCTGAGGATGATGTTTTTGAGGTAAAACATATCTTGGCCTCTAAGCGAGTAAGAGGTAGGATCTATTACCTGGTGGACTGGAGGGGTTTTGGTCCTGAGGAGAGGTCTTGGGATCCTAAAGAGAACATCCAGGCTCCTCTTCTTCTTAAAAGATTTCACGCAGGCTTGAAAAAGAGGGGGAGTAAAGAGGGGGATACTGTTACACCCGGTCCCAGCGCTGGCCCTGCACTCCGTTCTGCTCACTCACCTGTTCCTCGGGCTGTCCCTCTGCGGCAGTCTGTGCGTGGGCTGGGATCTCCTGTCCCATCTGTTCCCCGGCATCCTGTGTCCTCCTCCACTTCCTGGCACGCTGCTGGCAGGCCTCCAGACAGTCTGCTTAGGACGCGAGGCCGCGCCCACCGCCTCTCTTAAAGGGGCAGCGTGCATCTTTTGAAATTGCTAATTAACCAATGGCTGCGCACTCAGTACTATATCTGGTCACTCCACCATTAGGGGAGTGCCGGAGCAACGTGTTCTATCATTGCTACATCCGGTTCTGTTCCTGATCTGTCTGCGCTGCGTCTGCAGTCTCTGTGCTTCGCTGATACTGTTTGTCTCCTCAGATCTTTGCTAACCCGTATCTGGCTAACCTGGACAATCTCGGCTATTACTGGCGCAAGTGTCATCCCATTCCGCCATCAGCCATCCGTACCCGTGGACCGTGACAAGGTCACTGAAGCCAGCCTACTACCATCCGTTCTGGACCAGGACCTTACTCTTCTCCGTCAAGAATCCTCCACGGACTCTGTAAATACCTGTTACCCTTTTGGTCCCTCTGGGACAGCTGCCACGTGTTCGGGGTCTAACTGGAGGTAGCACCTGTGTCCTCCGGGTATTCCATTCTGGTCCTGTTCGAGGGGCCTTACTACGGGTACCCGGGGCTCACTAGTTACGCCCCCTTCGGAGCCCCCCGGACCGCGGTCTCGAGGTTCCACATTAAAAAATAAAAACGAATGTGAACTTCACCACCTCTGCCTCCGCTTCCATTCGTTACAGATGGATATAAGAACAGACTGAAAGTAAAGTGATTGCAGAAATTTGGGAATTCTTAATCACGGGAAAACCTCCCGGTCGAATTCGCAGAGGCGATGCTGACCCTCAATTACTTTGTCTGTGGAGACAGCAAAAACGGTTCTTTGTGAAGAAAGGGTTGCTGTATCACAGCAGCATGAATCCCATTACCGTTAGTTGTCTTCAACAAATTGTGATCCCAAGGAGAGATGTAGACATGGTCTTCACTGCCTATCATGATCAGTCTGGTCACTTTGGAGTGCAAAAGACAGAAGCCAGAGGCTGTAGGCGATTCTATTGGATTGGTATGAGAGGAAACAATGAAAAATGGTGCCAGGAATGTCACACGTCTGTGACTAGGAAAACTGTGAAAGCTGATCAGAAAGCACCACTGCATCGATTGTGAGTCGATGTCCATTAGAAATGGTAGCCATTGATCATCTGAAGGTAGAGCCCAGCAGGACAGGCCATAGCTACGTCTAAACCATCATCGATCAGTTCATCAAATTTGTAGTGGCCGTCCCTGTGAAGGATTTAACTGCCCAGACTCCACAGCGGTGGAGCAGGGAGACGTAAGTATTGCAAGTGCTGGGTCCCTGAACAAGCAGGGGACACACTCGTGGGTGCCGTTACTGGCACAGGGCCCCTCATAGTACGCCGGTGTGTCTGATGGTGAGTGGACCCCCCACAGTCAGAGACACTTTATTGTACTATGAGGGGCCCTGTGCCAGTGCTGTCGCCCAAGAGTGGGCCTCCCCACCTGCTCAGGACACCGGCACTTGCCCAGGTGCGACAGGTGGTGGCCCCGGCCCTGGAGGGGGACAGCCCAGATAGGGAGGTGGAAAAACTGGCTTATGTTGAGGTGCAGGCTGGACGTTCAGCAGCTGCAAATGGAGGAATTGGAGAAGTCCAAGGAAGAGGTGGACAAAGCAAGCCATTTTTCTGGCAACCTATGTGTCATCAGGGGAAGGTCGGACAAAATCCTTTGAAACCCATGTTTGGTTCATTTTAATGAAGGTTAGATCATCAACATTTTGCGTCTACAGACGGGTCCTTCTTTCTCTCAGGATTGATCCTGCAGCACTGAAGACTCTTTCAGATAGCATACTACCAGCAGGGCAAGCGAGGTCCTGTAAGGCATATTGTGCCAATTCAGGCCAGGTGTCTAGTTTACAGGCCCAGTAGTCAAAGGGGAATGACCGGTGGGGGAGAACATCGATAGGGGAGGAGAATTAATTTTTAACCATAGTTGACAACTGCTGTCTCCTGTCTGTTGCTATAGATTCCTGATTACCAGGTGTGTGAGCTGTCCTGGAGAAATCAGTCCACAACATGGTCATAAAACCCCTGTCTCCAACGCCACTTCGGCTGTGTGCACCACGAACACCTCTTCCATTTGCCCAGTACGGCTCGTGGTAGAACCTGCACCCCAGCTGTTTGCTGAGAATGCCTCTAACAAACGGTTTACCAGAGTTGCTTGTTTGTTGGCCAATATTAGCTCTAAGTTCACCTGTGGCATTATGTTCTGTAATTTGCCTTCATAGCATGGATCAAGGATGCTGGCCAACCAGTAGTCATCATCCTTCATCATTTTGGCAATGCGGGGGTCCCTTTTTAGGATCCGCAAGGCATAATCACACATGTGGGCCAATGTTCCAGGTGTCATTGATGCACTGCCAGTGGTGGGTGGAGGAGCACTTTCTGCCAAATCCACATCCCTCCAGTCACGCACAAACCCTGGACCTGACCTTGGCAAGCCAACATTTTCTCTTGCCCCCTGAGAAGCAACCTCCTCCCAAAAATAATCATCCACCAACTAATCCTCCACCTCCTCTTCCTCTTCTTCCTCCACCTCGTTCAGGACAGTTCCCTGAGCAGACAATGGCTGACAGTCATCAAGGCTTCCCTCTTCCTCCTCCGCTGCAGACGCCTGATCCTTAATGTGCGTCAAAGTTTGTATGAGCAGACGCATAAGTGGGATGCTCATGCTTATGATGGCGTCGTCTGCGCTTACCAGCCGTGTGCATTCCTCAAAACACTGAAGAACTTTACAGAGGTCTTACAGCTTTGACCACTGCACACCCGACAACTCGATGTCTGCCCTCAAACTGCCTGCCCGTGTATCCTCCCATAAATGCGTTACAGCCTGCCTCTGTTGTCACAGCCTCTCAACCATGTGCATGGTGGAGTTCCACCTTGTTGCAACGTCTATGATTAGGTGGTGCTTGGGGAGGTGGAGCGATCGCTACAGCCTCTGCATACGACTGGAGTCTACGGGTGAGCGACGGATGTGCGAGCACAGTCTTCGCACTTTATGGAGCAGGGCTGTTAACTCAAGATAATTATTTAAGAAGCACTGCACCACCAGGTTCAAGGTGTGAGCCAGGCAAGGTACGTGTCTGAGTTTTGCCAGGGCTATGGCCGCCACAAAATTACACCCGTTATCACTGACTACCTTGCCTTGCTCAAGATGTAGACTGCCCAGCCATGACTCAGTTTCTCGCTGCAAGTAGTCGGCCAGTACCTCCGCGGTGTGTCTGTTGTTGCCCAAAGACATCATTCTTAAAACAGCCTGCTGACGCTTACCACTAGCTGTTCGATAATGGGACACCTCATGTGCAACACTGGCAGTTGCGGATGGAGTGCTCTTGCAACTGCACTCTGTTGACGAGCTTTCGCTTCTGGAGGAGGAGAAGGAAGAGGAGGGTCGAACGCCAACAGCCAACTGTTGCCTATACCGTGGGCTAGGCAGCACTGTCCCAGTGCCACTGTCCCCTGTGGAGCCTGCATCCACCACATTAACCCAGTGCGCAGTGATGGACATGTAATGGCCCTGGCCATGCCTACTGGCCCATGCATCTGTTGTGAGGTGCACCTTTCCACTCACTGATTGTTTGAGTGCATGGACAATGCGGTCTTTCACATGCAGGTGGAGGGCAGGGATAGCTTTTCTAGAAAAGAAGTGGCGACTGGGTAGGTCATAGCGTGGGACAGCGTAGGCCATGAGCTCTCGGAACGCTGCGCTTTCAACCAAATGGAAGGGCATCATCTCTAATGAGATCAGTTTGGCAATATAGGCGTTCAAACCCAGTGTACGTGGATGAGAGGTTGAGTACTTTCTTGTCCTACTCAGAGTGTCTGGTAGGGTGAGCTGGACTTGAGAGCTGCATATGGGGAACTATCGGTGGACATGACGGACTGAGAGGGGGATGGTGATGGTTGTGGTGGTGATGGCCTAGATGCAGTCTTTCATTGCAAAAACATTGTGATTCCCTGACTGTTTTGGCCTTGCGATGACACCTCAACATTTCTTACTGGTTGTGTGGCAACCGGTGGGCTTACAGTGGGGAAGCGATGGAGCGTTGCTGGCTAACTTCAGTCGGAGCCGGTGCACATGTGCTACCTGAGGTTTTGTAGTCCATCCACGCTTGCAAGTGCATGTTTAGTAAATGTCTAAGCATGCCACTGGTATTCAAATTTCTGAGATTTTTCCCTCGGCTAAAGTTCCTTTGGCACTTCTTACAGATAACCTTTGCCTCATCAATAGGATTTTGGTCAAAAAATTGCCACACTGGACTCTTCCTACTATGTTATAAATTTTCAGGTCATGCACGCTGTGCTAATTTGACCGTCTGGCCAAGCTGCCCTGCAACTCTTTATTTTTTAAACACCTTTTTGGCCTGCTTCGGGCCTGACAGATAACCCCAGCTGAGATGTCGATACCTGCTGCGGATCCTCCTCCTCTTCTGAGCTATTGTCAGCGGCACCCTCTTCCCCCACTGGATGCCAATCAGGGTCAACAACTGGTCATCATCACCTCCTGTTCAATTTCATCTGCACCTTTCTCTGTGTCATCGTGTAAGGTGGTATAGTATGCGGGAAGGGGCACCTGAGTTTTCTCAGGGTCACATTCTGGCTCAGTACACTGTGAGGGCAATGTAGTGCTCTGGTTGAATGTACCAGCACAATCATCCAGAAGTGACTGTGCATCAGTGCACTCCATGTCAGATTCATGTTGGACTGGGGAATTCAGGAATTGACTTGATAACTCAGGCATGGTATGTGAAAAGAGCTCCATGGAGTAATCTGAAGTGTGGCCAGCCGCATCCTACACTTTTGGTGGGGGGGGGAAGGACACAAGGAAAAGGGTTGTTCCTGACCAGAAGCCTGCACTGACGACTCAGTACTTGGAGGTTTTGAAACTTCAGAAGAGGAGGAGATAGAGCTGGAGGCTGTTTTGGCAATGTAGGCCAAAACCTGTTCCTGCTGCTCCTGCTTTAAAAGTGGTTTACATAATCCCAGAAAAGGGAGCCTTCCAGGCCTTCTGGAGCCAGACCTCCTGCCTTAGGTGCTATTGTGCGTTTGGCACTACCAGCAGATGCACCACCACCACCATCACCATCAGTGCCAGGTGGCCCCCCCCCGACCACGTCCGCAGCCTTTTCCACCTTACTTCCACATGTTTGTGGAAATGTACCCAAAATAACAGCAGATATATGGTACTGTATCAGAAGCATACAGCTGTACACGGTGAAGGTGAAAAATTTTAATCTCCGTATATATTTACGGAGTAACAGACACAGACTCTCACAGGCTCAGTATGGATTATACCAGAATATAAAAACCAAAAAAGTGTACAGTATAAGAAGCATACAGCCGTATACAGTGCTGGGATCATTTTAAATCTCCGTATATATTTGATGAGTAAGACACACGGTCAGAGGCCCAGTCTGGATAACACCAGAATATGAAAATCAGAAAAAGTGTACTCTATCAGTAGCGTACAGCTGTATACAGTGTTGGGGGAATTTTAAATCTCTGTATATATTTCAGGAGTAACACACACGGTCAGAGGCCCAGTCTGGATAACACCAGAATATGAAAATCAGAAAAAGTGTACTCTATCAGTAGCGTGCAGCTGTATACAGTGTGGGGGGAATTTTAAATCTCCGTATATATTTCAGGATTAAGACACACGGTCACAGGCCCAGTGTGGATAACACCAGAATATGAAAATCAGAAAAAGTGTACTCTATCAGTAGCATACAGCTGTATACAGTGTTGGGGGAATTTTAAATCTCCGTTTATATTTCAGGAGTAAGACACACGGTCACAGGCCCAGTGTGGATAACACCAGAATATGAAAATCAGAAAAAGTGTACTCTATCAGTAGCGTACAGCTGTATATAGTGTTGGGGGAATTTTAAATCTCTGTGGTCCGTAGCAAATGGCTAAGGCATAATAGAAATAACAATATATTACAATTATGTACAATGGCTCTATGGTAACTATCTATATTTGGTGCCTATTCTTTTTACCTTGCAGGGAGTTGTCCTTTTGTACTACGGGTCGATTTACGTAATGTGGGGGTATGCATGGTGTCAGTGTCACTGTCTGTTCTAAGTGCGGGTGAATTGTAGAATTGCCTTAATCTCTCCACTGGGCAGGCAAGTATACTATGAGCTGGGTTATCCGACTCTGTCTCTGCAGGGGATCCTTCTTCCGGAGATTCTGCTTCTTGAGATTCTGTTTCTTGGGGTTCTGCTTCTTGAGATTCTGCTGGGGCAGGTTCCTCTGGAACAGACTCTGCTGCGGCAACCGGCTCAACTTGATGTAGAAGTTCTCCTTGTTGTTGATAAAATTGGAGTACAGGGATGATAACGGCTTCTCCAATTCGGGGCCAATCCGCTGGGAAATCTCCTAATTCCGTATGTATGACTGCTTCGCCATGTTCCTCCTTATTGATGACAGGTTCTTCCTCTTGGAGTTTTAACAGATCCGGACACAACTTTAGGTGATCTCTGGATACAGTTGTAGTCGTTTTTCCTCCATCGTTACTGATTAGACACGTTTTCCTGTTATCAAACCTTGAATTTAACACAGTGTAGGGCTCTCTTTCCCACTGATCGTCAAGTTTGTGCATCCTTTTTCTTTTCAGCACGACTTCTCCAGGTGTGAAGGGTTCTGCTGGCGCACACTTGTTGTAGCGAGTCTCTTGCTTGTCTCTCACCCGATTGAGACTATCTTCAACGCAGGCCTGTACTTTTCTGTACTGTTCCTGTCTGGTCGTATCCCAGTCCTCGGTGGTCACATTTGCTTCGGGCTCTACAACACCAAGCTCCAGATCCATGGGCAGCTTTCCTGGCTTGCCCGCATGAGATAAGCTGGGGTGCAATTGGTGGAACTCACAGGTATGTGATTGTACAGGTCTACCAGGTCAGGTAGTAGGTCTGGCCACTGATTTCTCTCCTCAAGTGGTAAGGTCTTCAGCAGGTCAATGACGATGTGATTCATCTTTTCACAGAGACCAATGGTTTGTGGGTGGTATGGTGTGGTTCTTATCTTCTTACATCCATACAGATGGCAGAACTGTTTGAACAATTTGGCCTCGAAGGCTGGGCTTTGGTCAGTTAGCACCTGCTCAGGATATCCATGTGGTCTGCAGAAATACGCTTGGAACGTCTTTGCTGCTGTCTCTACTGTCAGATCTTTGACAGGAGCGACCACCAGGAACCTGGAGTAGTGATCCACCATGGTCAGGGCATAGGAGTATCCTGACTGGCTTGGTGACAACTTGACATGGTCCAGAGCCACAATCTCCAAGGGTCGAGTCGTCTTGATGGGTTGCAGGGGTGCCTTCTGGCTGCTGTAGTCTTTTCTTCTGAGGCCACAGGGTCCACAGTTTTTGCACCACTTCTCAATGGAGCTGCACATTCCCACCCAGTAGAAATGACACGTCAACAAGGTCTCTAGCTTCTTCCAGCCAAAGTACCCTGCTTGATCGTGGTAGGCTTCCAACACCATCTGGATGTCCGTTCTGGGAACTACTATCTGCCATACCATCTCATGGGTCTTTGGATTGACGTACCTCCGGCACAGCTTCTCATGGTAGATAAACAGCCGGCTTCTCTCATTCCACAGCTGCTTTGCTTGTGGAGACTCATCCTTCTCCAACGAGGAACCTTCTTGAGTTATCAGCTCCTTGATACGACTGAAAACCGGATCACTGTCCTGGGTCTCCTTCCAGCTGTGGTGAGGTAAAGGGTTTAGCGTCTTACCACGCTGCCTCCTGAAGGCTCGTTGCTCGTGGATCATCCCATTCCTGTGAAAGGCAGGTAGTTCAATCTCCTCTAGGTCATCCACTTCTTCTTCTGAGTCTGACTTGTGAGGCATCCTGGACAGGGCATCAGCGTTGGCGTTCTTGCGGCCCGTCCGGTACTTGATTGTGAATTGGTAGTTTGACAGCCGAGCCATCCAGCATTGTTCCATGGCTCCCAGCTTGGCTATTTCAAGATGCGTCAAGGGGTTATTATCAGTGTAGGCCGTGAATTTGCTAGAGGCTAGGTAGTGCTTGAATCTTTCGGTAATGGTCCAGACCAGTGCTAGGAACTCCAACTTGAAGCTGCTGTAGTTCTCTGATTTCCTCTCGGTCGAGCGGAGCTTCCTGTTTGAATAGGCAATGACTTTCTCTAGGCCATTTTGCTTCTAACTTAAGACAGCTCCCAATCCTTCATTGCTGGCATCTGTATACAGCAGGAACGGTTGGCTGTAGTCAGGGTAGGCTAAGATCTCGTTACCTGTCAGGATCTCCTTCATGTCCTTGAATGCCTCAGCCTGTTCTTTACCCCAGTGGAAAGGAGAATTTCTGCTCTTGAGGGACTGTCCCACCAGGAGGTCTTGCAGAGGCGCTGCTTTCTTAGTGTAGTCCTTTACAAACCTCCGATAGTATCCTGTGAGCCCCAGGAACTGACGCACCTCTTTGAGGTTCTTTGGCTCCGGCCATTTCTGGATGGCGGTGACTTTCTCGGGGTCTGGCGCTACTCCTTCTGAGCTGACAATATGTCCCAGATACTGTACCTTTTGTTTGAGCAGGTGGCACTTTGAAGGCTTCAGTTTCATCCCATACTGGGACAGTGACTCAAATACCTCCGCCAGGTGCTTCAATTGGTCTTCATATGTCTTGGAGTACACAATTACGTTGTCCAGGTACAGTAACACAGTCTCGAAGTTGAGATGTCCCAGGCAGCACTCCATCACTCTCTGAAACGTTCCAGGGGCACTGCTGAGTCCAAACGGCATTCTGTCGAACTCACAGAGTCCCATCGGGGTGGTGAAAGCCGTCTTCTCCTGGTCCTCCTCAGCCACAGCTACTTGCCAGTACCCACTAGTGAGGTCAAGGGTGGAAAAGTAATTAGCAGACTTTAAGGCAGCTAGGGAGTCCTCAATACATGGCAAAGGGTATGCATTTTTATGTGTAATGCGATTTACTTGTCTGTAATCTACACACATTCTCATGCTCCGATCCTTTTTCCTGACTAGAACTAGAGGAGCTGCCCAGGGACTACAACTATCCCTTATCACCCCTGCCTCTTTCATGTCATGCAACATCTCCTTGGCTTTCTGGTAGTGTGCTGGTGGTATAGGCCTGTACCGTTCCTTAATGGGAGGATGGTTGCCTGTGGGGATATGGTGTTGCACTCCCTTAATCTTCCCAAAGTCAAGTGGGTGTTTGCTGAATACCTGTGCGTATTCCTGGACTACTCGATGTACCCCCTGTTTCTGGTGAGCTGGAGTGGTGTCCATCCCAACATGGATCTGCTGACACCAATCTTCCACCTTGGTTTCCGGGCCGTTATCCTCCACTGGTTGTGGGAAGTTAAGGGCTCCGTTGTGTGAATAGTTATTATCTACAGCATGTAACTTGGCAACAGTGGCATAACTTCATCTTCTCCCCAGTTGAGAAGACCCACTGGCACCCTCCCATTACGCACCTCCACTACCCCTCTGGCAGTTAAGAGTGTAGGTCTGTGCTCTGAACAAAGGGTTCTACTACTGCTTGGTAGCTCTGCCCTCTCATACCTATGGCTGCTCTACACCAAATAAGCATTTCACTCATTGGGGGTATCACAATGGGGTTCGGGTCAGTTACCCATACATTACCAATCTCACCACCGGTCAGTTTCACTTGCTGCTGGCACATCAGGGCCCGGATCTCTTTCTGGATCTCTCCCTTTTGTCTTGGTCTGGTGACATCGGCGAGCTGTTGGAGTAAAAACACAACCTTAACAATAAGTTACCAATAATGTTAGTGCCTAAAACCACATTCAATCCATTTTCCTCATGAACAGTCTTCACTACAAGAAGTCCCTGGTCCTTTAACTCCACTCTCCCCACTTTTACATCTACGTTTTTAGCCCCCAGTAAGTCAAGAGGGAGGCCGTTAGAGGCGTATACTGCAAAGTCGGGGTTTGGGGTTTGGAGACTGTCTATGGACCAGAACCTGTTATAAAGGATATCAGGTATAATGGTTACCTGAGATCCTGTGTTCAGCAGGGCAGGTATTGCGATTCCGTCCAGTATGATGGACAGGAACGGTCTTCCTCCCACAAACCTGCGGTTCCAATCAGAGGGACCTGATGAGTCTATTACTGGGTGCTGGCCCTCGGACCCAGGTTTGCTCGTTTAAAGGACACTGTCGTGCGATGTGACCTTCCTTCTGGCAGCAGAGCAGACGATCTCTCGGCGAGGATGATGCTGGTCGCTGGTCTTTCCTGGGGGTGGTGTTGTCCTCCTCTGGGGTGGCGACGTCCTCCTTCTCCTCCGGTTCATCCAGGGAACATCCTCCGGGCAGTCAGCTAGCAGGATCTTTCCTTCTGTTTCCGTCCGCAGTTACAGGGCACTCACTGCAGTGGCCAGGTTTTTGGTCAGCTGGCGCACTTCTGAGCGCAAACAGTCCAGCTCAGTAGGGGGCGCTGCCTGCGCTTTGTCTTCAGCAATCAGCGGGGAAAGGTGGATGTTGCTGGCGTTAGAGTGGCCTCCGCCGGGTGACGGTGGGTTGCCATCTTGGGTGTTTCCAGGGGTCGCAGTCCTTTTATAGCCATATCCTTAAGAGCATCAAAAGTAGCATCAGGATGATCCAAGGACCACCAACTCACAGTCCTGCTTTCCGCTTGGGACCTCAGTCCCCGTACAAATTGTTCTTTGAGCATTTAATTCTCATTGGTGACACTCATGGGATTAACCTGTCTGAGAGCTCACAGGGCCCCTTGTAGTTGGCAGGCGTAGTCCCGAATGCTGTCCTCCGGCCTTTGAGAACATTGGTAGAAGCTCATCCGGAGGTCTGTTTTGGTGCAGTCCTCAAATGCAGTCTGTAACTTTAGAAAGAATGCAAGCACTGACTCCTGGTCTGCAGCTGACCAAGTCTCTACTTCTCTTTCTGCAGCACCAGTCAATTGTCCCACTACCACTGCAGCTTTCTGTTTCCCTGACATTGAGTACATGTCCAGTATGCTGCATGTTTTTCGCTTGAACCCTGACAGGGTGTCTGGTTTGGCGCAGTACTGGGGAAGCCACTTTGCTCCAGGCATATATGGCAGTGTTAGCGGTACTATCGGGGCCACAGGCCCAGGTGAGAGGGCAGCGGTTCCAGCCTGCGCGGCAGCGCCCGTTGGTAAGTTATTGGGGCTGTCGGCCTGGGCCGCGCCGTCGGCCTGCTGCTGTGACATTTCTGCGCCCCCTTAGTGAAATGTGCCCTACCTTCTTCTGTAGGCCGCAGGTCCGCTGGATACACTTGCTTGCAGGACCTGCGACGCCGGCGCTCCGACGTCAGAGCGCTCGCTGGAGCTCTCTGCCAGGACCTGCCGCAGCGTGGGGGCGTGTCCAGAACTCAGCGAGCTTTTTCAGGTACTCCTCCTAATTTTTGCGCTGTAAATGGCGGCAATGGCGGGAAATCTTCACCACTATACGATATACAGTCGTTTAGCTAGGCACGGTGGCAACGGGCACAAGTTACTCCGTTACTGCAGGGCACGCAATCCTGTTCATGACGCCAGATAGATGAGCCGCCCTCCCAAAGCAGTGAGGGTACTCGGATCCGAGCCTATTAACTCCTATGAGGGATGTCACGGCAACACAGCTCGGTCCGTGGCCCATGGCGCTCACCATAAATGGGGATATTTACAGGCGAATAAATGTTTGTATGATGATTCATGACGCCACCTGTAGTACCTGGTCAGGGGGACCAGCGCTGCTGTGCAGATCCACTGGAAGGGATGGGGTTGCGCAGCTAGATGTTAGGCCTCCTACAGGTGAGGCTGTGTCCTTCCAGGGCAGATAGATGTGTAGGGATGCAGGACGAAGGGAGACCCGGCAGGTTAAGGACAAGAAGTGGACACACACACACAAGTCACTTTGGTACCTTTACTGAAGATGTTGCAGGCACATCCTGGAGCACTGTAGGGTGAAGGATGCACATCCAGATTCTCCCCACTGAGTAGGTATATGGCCTCCTGTTCCTTGCCTTTCTGTAATGAAGTTCTGGCCGGCATATAGCTGGGCCTAACTTAAGCTCTGTCCTACACCTGGCTGACCTTGTAGTTGGACCTCCTCTTGAAGTACACAGTCCCCTGCTTGCAGTGCCCTGCTTGCCTGAACTCCGTCCTCCTGGCCCTATTACGTATCAGCTCTGTGATGCTCCTGGGACTTGTAGTCTTCCAGGAATTCCGGTGCTCTCCTACTGGGTCGTGGAGATCCCTGTAGGCTCGGACCCGGCATCCGGTTTCTACTTGCTGGGGTGAGCTGGTTGGCTCCTCTACCCCTTTGCTATTCTCCTCTTGTCTTCAACCTACTCGGGCCCTCACACGATTATACACACTGGCAGTTGATGGGCTGCCTCTTTTGCCGCTCTCAGAGCGTCGGCACGCTCCTAGCTCTTTACTGAACTGAGCTGAACTCACTCTGCTGCAGACTGCAGCCTTCTGCCTTTTGCTCAACTCTGCTGAGCTGCACTTCTCTCAAGTCTCTCAAGTCTGACTGAACTTCCTATCTTCACCCTCCTTTTATATTCCTATTAGGGCTCCTTCTGGTGGTCTTAGGGGACGAGTGAAGGTGTGTGTATGTATAGTGAGACCTCTAGAGGTACAATCCTTCATGCACCCTTCTGGATTTGTGGAACTGAGCGAAGCTGGGCTCCACAGTCAAACTGAATAGATTCTAACACGGTTAGCACAGCAGAGTCACAGAGCAAGCACAACCACCAGCCTAGACTTCTCTTGGGGGTAGCTATAGGGACCCCAACTGGTGTCATTACTTGCTGTACTCCTGTGAGGTCTAACAGGGTATAGCTCCGAGTGCTCTGTTATTGCACCACTCTGTGGAGCAACTGAGCTGGTACTTTGCACTCTTTCCACACGGAGTGACCTTTAACTCCGTGTGTTTACGGTGCTTGCACGCAGCATCTCTCCGCCATTGTTTACTAGCTGCGGTTCCTCCTTCACCCCACAGTGGACCTCGGGTAGCGATCGCACCTTCTCATAATTTATATTTGAAACGATCCGCAAAACCGAACACCCCCTTTTCGCCCCATTCAAAATAAAACAAATGAAAATGTATCAATAAAAATAAAGGATTAACCTGATTGCTAAATGGCATAGCGAGAAAAAAGTCAAAATGCCAGAATTACGTTTTTTTTGTCGCTGCGACATTGATTTAAAATGCAATAACGGGCGATCAAAAGATCGTATCTGCATCAAAATGGTATCATTAAAAATGTCAGCTCGGCACACAAAAAATAAACCATCACCCAACCCGAGATCACAAAAAATGGAGATGCTACAGGTATCGGAAAATGGCGCATTTTTTTTTTTTTTACAAAGTTGGATTTTCACCACTTAGATAAAAAAGAACCTAGACATGTTTGTTGCCTATGAACTGGTAATGACCTGCCATTAATGGCAGGTCAGTTTTAGGATTCAGTGAACCTAGTAAAAAAGATAAACAAAAAGCAAGTGTGGGATTGCACTTTTTTTGCAATCTCATCGCACTTGGCATTTTTTCCCCCATTTTCTAGTACATGACATGGTAAAACCAATAGTGTCATTCAAAAGTACAACTCTTCCTGCAAAAAACAAGGCCTCACATGGCCATATTGACTGAAAAATAAAAAAGTTATGGCTCTGGGAAGAAGGGGAGTGAAAAACGAAAACGCAAAAACAAGAATACGGTGAGGAAAAAAAAGTATTTAGTCATACACAAATTGTGCAAGCTCTCCCACTTAAAAGATGAGAGAGGCCTGTAATTGACATCATAGGTAGACCACAACTATGAGAGTCAAAATGAGAAAACAAATCCAGAAAAACACCTTGTCTGATTTGGCAAGATTTATTTTGCAAATTATGGTGGAAAATAAGTATTTGGTGATTAACAAAAGTTATATATATATATCCTTTTTTAGCAATGACAAGCTCAAACATTTTCTGTAAGTCTTCACTAGGTTGGCACACACTGTTGGTGATATGTTGGCCCATTCTTCCATGCAGATCTCCTCTAGAGCAGTGATGTTTTGGGTCTGTCCCTGAGCAACACGGACTGTCTAATCCCTCCAAAGGTTTTCTATGGGGTTGAGATTGGAGACTGGCTAGGCCACTCCAGGACCTTCATATGCTTCTTACAAAGCCACTCCTTCATTGCCTTGGTGGTGTGCTCAGGATCATTATCATGCTGAAAGACCCATCTTCAGTGCCCTTACTGATGGAAGGAGGTTTGCACTCAAAATCTCACAATATATGGCCCCATTCATTCATTCATGCACACGGATCAGTCTTCCTGGTCCCTTTGCAAAAAACAGCCCTAAAGTATGATGTTGCCATCTCCATGCTTCACAGTAGGTATGCTGTTCTTTGGATACAACTCAGTATTCTGTCTCCTCCTAACACAACAAGTTTTGTTTCTACCAAACAGTTCTACTTTTGTTCCATCAGACCATATGACATTCTCCCAATACTCTTCTGGATAATCCAAATGCTCTTTAGCAAACTTCAGATGGGCATGGACATGGGCTTAAGCAGAGGGACACATCTGGCACTGCAGGATCTGAGTCTCTGGTGGCGTAGTGTGTTACTGATGGTAGCCTTTGTTACGGTGGTCCAGCTCTATGCAGGTCATTCACTAGGTCCCCCCATGTGGTGGGATTTTTGCTCACTGTTCTTGTGATCATTTTGACCCCACGGAATGAGATCTTGCGTGGAGCCCCAGATCGAGAGAGATTATCAGTGGTCTTGTATGTCTTCCATTTTATTATTATTGCTCTTACAGTTGATTTCATCACACCAAGCTGCTTGCGTATTGCAGATTCACTCTTCCCAGCCTGGTGCAGGGCTACAATTTTGTTTCTGGTGTTCTTTGACAGCTTTTTGGTCTTCACCATAGTGGAATTTTGGAGTGTGACTGTTTGAGGTTGTGGACAGGTGTCTTTTGTACTGATAACAAGTTCAAACAGGTGCCATTACTACAGGTAATGAGTGGATGACAGAGGAGCCTCTTAAAGAAGAAGTTACAGGTCTGTGAGAGCCATAAATCTTGCATGTTTTTAGATGACCAAATACTTATTTTCCACCGTAATTTGCATAATAAATATTGCCAAATCAGACAAGGTGATTTTCTGGATTTGTTTTCTCATTTTGACTCTCATAGTTGTGGTCTACCTATGATGCCAATCACAGGCCTCTCTCATCTTTTTAAGTGGGAGAACTTGCACAATTGGTGGCTGACTAAATACTTTTTTCCCCCACTGTACCCCCTGGGTTTAAAGGGTTAATATGCAAATGAGCTGTTAAGATCCATGGGCTGGACATAAATCTCCATTAGAATCTGCCTCCAGAGCTTAAATAAAATGAAATGAGGCAATATCAGTGTGAGACATGTAATGACTGACATTCTGCTCTCCTGATATACATATCTCACATTGGTAACTCCCCCTTTCATTTACAATATGCTCTGCTATCAAATTCTTATGCAGATCGGTGTCCGGCCCATAGATTTTAACAACTCATTTTTATATTGAGAAAAATGTGGATTTCTCTGTAATAAAAAAATCGACTGCAGATCACAATGTATCATTCTATTCAGCTTCCTAGAACCTACATACCCATATAGACGGCTTAGGTGGTTGAAGCTACTGACAGATTCCTTTTAATGAATTAGGCACATCTTACTTCGCCACGTCCATTACTAACATTTGTGTGCATGTGGTCAGTCTTAATAAACTGGAACTAATGTTTGCATCCAGCTACTACTGAATCTAATAAAAGTTGATTACACGAGTGTCATTTGTCAAACATCTATGGATCTGATATTGATGACCTATTCTAAGCATAGGTTATTAACCCCTTTCCTACCTTGGATGTACTCAGTACGTCATGGTTGACTGGTACTTACTGACCTTAGACGTACTGAGTATGTCCAGGCAGTTTTGGGTGTACAGAGGCTGTGTGTAGGATCACCGCTGGGTATCAGCTGATTCTAACAGCTGACACACTGCACTTGGTGCAGGAGCAATGCAGAGGGATCATTAGCGAAACCTAGTAATCAAAGCATTAAGCAGGCGTGCAGAGGGAGGAAGCCTCCTCTGCACTCTGTTCTGTGACCCTGCAATACCATGGCGGGGCCCGATCGTTGCTATGGTGACCCGATGTCATCATGACAACATCTGAGCAACCATGCTATGGCAAACCCCTCAAACCATACGCAGAACACAGTCTCAGGGGCTTGTGTCAGTGCAGCACTATCCGTTATAATCCATTGCAATGCTTGTGAAAGTCCCATAGTGGAACAAAGAAAAAAAGTTTAAAAAAATAAACAAATTGAAAAAGTTTTTCATTCGACCTCCCAAAAATCGAAGTAAGGCTTATCTCAACTTTATCTTGCGCTCTGCGCTGAGCGCTTCCACCTGGATTTCCATGTAATTCTCTGAAACTACAACATACTGGTAAGTAAAATAAAGTTTGCAATTTACTCAGTAGCATCCACTGCTGCTTGCTTCTGGAAAACACCCATGGAGTCAAAATTGTCACTACACTTGAAGATAAATTCCCAAAGGAGTATAATTCTAGCAAAATCTGAGCTCCTGGAGGAAAATAGCACCCCATCCCTCCCGAGTCTCACCCTATGACTAAGCAGTACTGTACAGCCACATATGGAGTATTTCTACTTTCAGAAAAAATTGTGAGACAAATTTTGGTGCCATTTTAACCCATTTCTCCTTTTGAAAATGTAAAATCTGGAGTTAAAACTATTTTTTTGTGGTAAAAATGTAATTATTTTTCTTCACAACCCAATGGTAAAAAATCTGTGACACAACTGTGGTGTCAATATGATTACTGCAACCCTAGATTAATTCATCAAAAGGTGTAATTAGTAAAAGAGTGTCACTTATGAGGCATTCTGCTGTTTAGGCACCTCAGGGGCTATCCCAGTGGATCAAGGCACCCAAAAACCATAAGGCCGGGGTCACACTGGCGACAAAATTTCATCGCATTGCACTCGGACCAATGTTAATCTATGGAGCAGCTCCCAGCATCCGATTTTTTTCTCTGCCTTTTTCCTCGGACCAAGACAATCGCAGCATGGTGTGATAGTCACCGATTATCGGTCGAGAATCGCCAATGCAAGTCTATGGGTGCAATGAAAAATCGGATTACAAACGGACCACACGTGTGTCTTGCGAGAAAATCTCAAGACTTCTCCAGGTGACAGGAAATTGCATCACGAATTGTCAGGAAGGTTTCACATGCTAATTAGGCTGGCAGATCTTAAAAAAAATAGGAACAACGCCTCCACGGATTTCTCAAGCATGTCTACCCACATAAACGTTGAGATGCTCATAGTTCTGGTCCAAGAGAGGCCAGAACTATGGGATCAGAGAGATGCTCACTATTCCGACAGGGCATGCAAGGAGGCAGCGTGGAGACGAATATGAGGGCAAATGTTCCCCGATTATGCGGAGAGATCTCGGGAGGACCAGTAGCGCATTAGTAAGTACAATAAACAAAAACACACAAAATTATAATTGTTGAATGTATCCGGGCAAACCAATTGCCTACATATTTCCAGCTTATATTGTAGAAGAAAAAATTTTACTCTTAAATGGTTTCCAAGGAAAAGGCCACATTGTTATGTGTGCATATGAACACAATAAAAATGTTTACATCCATCAATGATGGTCAGCTACTTATGTTGTGAAATGTTTTTATCCAATTAGAGAACACATCAAATGTGTAGCTGTTCTACTTCATCTGTGGCCCTTATGTTACAGTCAAAGCTTTGTCCCTAAGTAATGCTACATGTTCTTACCCATATCTCAAAGACTTATGTTTGTATGCATGTACCCTTCTAGTATGAACAAGGTACTTTGCTACCCTTAAAACTGTACTACTTTTCTCATCTTGGTGTGTAGACATAAGAACACCAACAAATATCATTTGGATCTTGATAGCAAAATATTTTGTTATATGTTCACAACAAGTCCATATTAGTGATTTTAACACTTGTGTTTTGTGTTACATTGCAGTGACAGATGTGACAAGGCGGTGGCGCAGCTGTCGTGATTCCGATAGGAGGGAGAGGCAGCTGAGGGCCCGTAGTGGCGCGGCTGCAAGCAGCAAGCGAAAATACGTCTATTTTGATAGGCTCAATTCCCTTGCTCCAGTAATGGATCTGAGAACGTAAGTGCATCTATTTAAAAAGCCTATTTGTGCTTTTGTTGTCAAATAGTAATCTTTGTTTTTTTCCCATATATATAGAGTCAAACCTTACCGAGAGGGAGACTGGTTCTGACTCCAAGGTGCTTATAGACCCAGTGGGTGATGTTGCTGAAGAGGCTGGCCCTTCTTCAGCAGGTTGCATATGCACCAAGCAGCACCACCACCACCAGCTGAGGAGTCAGGAAGCCAGCAAGCAAATCCAGAGGAGCATCCCATCAGTAGCAGCCCAACAATGCCTCTGGATGCCTCTCTCCAGCCTTCTGTCATCCCACGGCGAGGGCGGCGCAGAAGAGAAGGAGTTGCTTCTGGGACAAGGAGGCAGGTAGACAAAGGTGTCCTGGATTATTTTGTCCACAGCTGGACATGATGATGGGGAGGAGGCATTTGGACGCAGTCTGGCACGCTATCTGAGGGCTATTCCCCGTGAGTACAGGCTGCGGACCAGAGGGGCTCTCCAAATAGTCCTAGACGCTGGCACCCCACCAAATGATCCCAGCACTGTATTTGATTTCTTAGGAAGGTGGCAGCTTTCTGAGGGAAATCAAATACATTTGCTGGGAAGGCATCAATTGCAGGGTACTTCAGCCTCTCAACCTCCTCCTCATCATCATCCTCCTCCTCCATCTCCTCCTTCTCTGCCACGGATGCCAACTCCTCCTCCACAACCTGCTGCTTTTCCCAATGTGCCTCAACAGGTACAATATAAGGGCCATAGTGCATATTCCCAATATGGCCACTTGACCATACCCAATGTTGTAGGCTGGCCACAACATGGGTATGGTCGACATGGGCATATTGGGGGATATAGTCAAAGTAGGCAGCCCTACAGTCAGGACTACCCACAACAATTTCCTAATTACACCTACCCCAACCCACAACTGGATCCTGGCAGAAACCCTCAACCTCCACCTCAGTACACAGGGTGACACAGAGGTTGTCCAGCAACCAACCCAAACAACCCGAGGTGGACCGCCACCTTCACCACCCCCACATACTATAATTTGTAGCTCAGATTTTGTGACTCACTGTCTGCCGTATATTTGTGTAAAATAACATATATTTTAGTTTGTTTGTTTTTTTTTAAATGTGAACTAAACATTCGGACATATGTGTCCAATATGATTTTCTACACTGAGCACCAAAAAAAAAAACACCAAGTAAAAGTGTTAAGTGCCATTGAGTGGTTGTGGTTATTCTGACATGTTATGTCATGTGTTACGGCAATCGAACAGGAGAGTAAAACAGCACAACAACACCAACAAGTTCAACTCAAGTTTGTTTATGTTAACAAAATTATATAACATTACATAGATAAGGCCTCCTCTTTCCAGGGAGTAGCACTCTGAGGTGATACAAAATAATTAGTTAACACATCACGCACTTTGATTGGATGAACTGGATTTTTTCACAGTAATGCTGAGAATCACTGTTAATTAGAGTTGAGCGATACTTTCCGATACCCCTAAGTATCGGAATCGGAATGGTATCGCCGATACCATTAAAATATCGGCGATACCCGATACCGATACCGGAAGTCCCATGTAAGTCTATGGGAACAAAATATCGGAACTAAAAAAACCCCATTCTTTCCTTGTAAACACTAAATATACACACATAGAATACATATATATATATATATATATATAACACATGTCATTGTGACATATATATATATACATATATGTATAGTTTATACACTTCTACATAGTAAAATATCCTCTGATTCAATTGCCGGGTAAAGCCGGCTTCAGTGAAAAGACAGAAGCACCCGACATGAAATGACACTTGGTGTACATAGGGTTAACCATGTCTTTTCATGTCGTTTGCTATCTGATTTGCACAAACAATTAAATCAGTCTATGTTTGCAAAATTTCACACCTGTAGGGGTTAATTAAAGGTGTAAATTCGTTGTAAAAAAAACGGACTTTTTGCTACGAATTTACACCTTTAATTAACCCCTACAGGTGTGAAATTTTGCACACATAGACTGATTTAATTGTTTGTGCAAATCAGATAGCAAAGGACATGGTTAACCCTATGTACACCAAGTGTCATTTCATGTCGGGTTCTGCATTTTCACAAAAGCCGGCAATTGAATTAGCGGCTATTATACTATGTAGAAGTGTATGAACTATAAATATATATATATATATATATATATATATATATATATATATATATGTGTCACAAACTCAATGACATGTATATATTTATATATGAGGTGTAAAATTTCTGAAAAAAAATGCGTGGGCTCCCGCCCTATTTTCGCAACCAGACAGACAAAGCCAGTGAGTGGGGCAGATAATAATAGCCCAGAGAGGGACCATTATTTTTGGCCCCCCCCGGCTACTAACATCTGCCCCCAGACACCCCAGAAAGGGCAAATCTCTAATTAGATTTGCCCTTTCTGGCACTTTGCCCGTCTATTCCCATTGCCCTGTAGCGGTGGCGAATGGGTTAATAAAGGGTTAAAATGACCTTGCAATTGAAAGGTCACTTTAAGCCAGGTTAATAATTGAGAGCTGTCAATTAGACAACTATCAATTATTAATCCTATTGTATGAAAGAAAAATCAAACACACACACTTTAATAAAAAAGAAGTTTAATGAAATAATCACACAGTTTTTGACCATATTTTATTTACCTGCTAAAACCATTTCCTGTAATAAAAATAAAATAACAAAGCAAAATTATTCTTACCAATCCGATGCACAGTCAGGTCCCACGGTGTAATCCTTCAGAAAGGGTTAATGTTTACTGCAGGGACCGCAGCTAATGCTGCAGCCTCACAGTAAACCCCCAAATGAATGAGTTCCTCTCCTGGCTGACAGGAGAGGAAGTGGAAAGCTTAATTGATTGCTTTCCACTTTCACTTCAGGTCAGTCAGGGACACCATCAGTGACGTCAGAGGGAACTGATTAACAAAAATAGGGGTTCCCTTCGAAAAAAAAATGGCGTGGGGTCCCCCCTATTTTTGTTAACCAGCCAGATGAAGCAGACCGCTGAGGCCTGGATTTTCAGGCTGTTAAGGAGCCAAGATCCATGGACCTTGCCAGCCTGATAATACCAGGCCACAGCAGTCTGCATATCTTGGCTGATTAACAAAAATAGGGGATCCCCTCGAAAAAAAAATGGCGTGGGGTCCCCCCTATTTTTGTTAACCAGCCAGATGAAGCAGACCGCTGAGGCCTGGTTTTTCAGGCTGGTAAGGATCCAATATCCATGGACCTTGCAAGCCTGATAATACCAGGCCACAGCAGTCTGCTTAGCTTGGCTGGTTAACAAAAATAGGGGATCCCCTCGAAAAAAAAAACGGCGTGGGGATCCCCCCTTATTTTTGTTAACCAGCCAAGTAAAATGCAGACTGCTGCGGCCTGGTATTAAAAGACTGTCAAGGCCCATGGATTTTGGCCCTCAACAGCCTGATAATACCAGGCTACAGCAGCCCCACATTTGGCGCATCAAAAGATGTGCCAATTGTGGCACTTTACCCGGCTCTTCCCACTTGCCCTGTAGCGGTGGCAAGCAGGGTAATAAGGGGTTATTGTCACCGTTGATTGCACGGTGACAATAAGCCCGGTTAATAATGGAGAGGTGTCAATAAGACACCGATCCATTATTAATCCCAAAGTTTTTAAATGTTTAAAAAAAAGACACAGCAAGAAAAAAGTCTTTTAATGAAATAAAAGAGACAACACAGTTTTCATTTTTTTATTACTCTCTCATTCCTGCGACGCCATCGATCTCCTGTAAAAAAATAAAAAAAAAAAAACCAACAGTATACCACCTGTCCATAGTAACGATTGTCCCACGACGATCCAACTCTGCTACATCGGAATGACAGGCAGAGCCTGTCATCCCGGCGCAGCACAGCTGCTTACCAGCTTCCCCGGCGGTGACGTCATCGGACTGCTTTACGGCCGCGATTACCCAGCAGTCACTGCAGTTATCGCGAGATACTGCATGTGACCGCCGGGGAGAAGAGGATGGCGGCCATTAAGCAGCCCGGGATGTGACCGCCGGAGATCTTCTGCCGGGTAAGTGCCGCTGACTCCTGACAGACCCGACCGACGGACACTGACAGTGACAGTGACATTCCGATTCCGGTATCCGATATGACGAAAATATCAGAACTCGGAATCGGAATTCCGATACAGCCAATATCGGCCGATACCCGATACTTGCGGTATCGGAATGCTCAACCCTACTGTTAATACACAGTTTGAGTGTACTGTACAGCAGGGCGAGGGGAGAGGCATGGGATGGATCTCTGCAGAAATAATGAAGATCTCCATTTTTTTTCTCTTTCCCACATTTCCAGTGGGAGGTGCAGTCTGTCAGCCTATCAGCATCGCTCACATGGAGCGAAGTGCTTTTTTTTCACACAAGCAAGGGCATGTGTCATTGGCTGTTTATGTCACATGTCCTTGCTCTATAAGACCCATCCATTTTCCCCGTCGCAACCATTTTCTCACTGCTGCAGCAGAGTGATAGACGGCACTGCTGCTGCTGTGAGCGCTGTATTGTGCACCAGCAAATTTGAAGCGAAATTTCACAGAAATCGACAGAAAGTTTTAGGGAGTAGGAGTGGGACTAGTTTTGCAATTGCAGCCCTTTTGAGGGCTAGGTTACAGCAGTTCCTAGCACTTTTAGTAGGCAGGTCTGTGCTCTTAAATAGACAGATAGGTCAACTTGGGAGTAGTGACTATTTGTAATTTCAGCCCTTTTGAGGGTTAGGTTACATCAGTTCCTATCACTTTTTGCCAGCTCCACCAGCGTTCAAATAACTATGAATTTTTAGCTGCATCTTGCCTGGACGATAATTTGGGCATAGTAGCAGTGTGTGGTACTCATTCTATTAGGCCATCTATTCTAAGCTCCACCAGCGTTCAAATAATTACAAATTTTTATCTGCATCTTGCCTGGACAATAATTTTTGGCATAGTAGCAGTGTGTGGTACTCATTCTATTAGGTCATCTATAGTAAGCTCCACCAGCGTTCAAATGAATATGAATTTTTAGCTGCATCTTGCCTGGACAATAATTTTGGGCATAGAAGCATTGTGTGGTACTCATTCTATTAGGCCATCTATACTAAGCTCCACCAGCGTTCAAATAAATAAGATTTTTTAAGCTGCATCTTGCCTGGACAATAAATTTGGGCATAGTAGCAGTGTGTGGTACTCATTCTATTTGGCCATCTATACTAAGCTGCACCAGCGTTCAAATAAATACGAATTTTTAGCTGCAGCTTGCCTGGACAAAAATTTTGGGCATAGTAGCAGTGTGTGGTACTCATTCTATTAGGACATCTATACTAAGCTCCACCAGCGTTCAAATAACTATGAATTTTTATCTGCATCTTGCCTGGACAATAATTTTGGGCATAGTAGCAGTGTGTGGTACTCATTCTATTAGGCCATCTATACTAAGCTGCACCAGCGTTCAAATAAATACGAATTTTTAGCTGCATCTTGCCTGGACAATAATTTTGGGCATAGTAGCAGTGTGTGGTACTCATTCTATTAGGCCATCTATACTAAGCTCCACCAGCGTTCAAATAAATATGAATTTTTATCTGCATCTTGCCTGGCCAATAATTTTGGGCATAGTAGCAGTGTGTGGTACTCATTCTATTAGGCCATCTATACTAAGCTGCGCCAGCATTCAAATAAAGACAAATTTTTAGCTGCATCTTGCCTGGACAATAATTTTGGGCATGATAGCAGTGTGTGGTACTCATTCTATTAGGCCATCTATACTAAGCTCCACCAGCGTTCAAATAACTACGAATTTTTAGCTGCATCTTGCCTGGACAATAATTTTGGGCATAGTAGCAGTGTGTGGTACTCATTCTATTAGGCCATCTATCCTAATCTCCACCAGCATTGAAATTACTTATAATTTTTATCTGAATCTTGCCTGGACAATAATTTTGGGCAACGTAGCAGTGTGTGGTACTCATTCTATTAGGCCATCTATAATAAGCTCCACTAGCGTTCAAATAACTACAAATTTTTAGCTGCATCTTGCTTGGACAATAATTTTGGGCATGATAGCAGTGTGTGGTACTCATTCTATTAGGCCATCTATACAAAGCTCCACCAGCGTTCAAATAACTACGAATTTTTAGCTGCATCTTGTCTGGACAATAATTTTGGGCATAGTAGCAGTGTGTGGTACTCATTCTATTAGGCTATCTATACTAAGCTCCACCAGCGTTGAAATTACTAATAATTTTTATCTGCATTTTGCCTGGACAATAATTTTGGGCATAGTAGCAGTGTGTGGTACTCATTTTATTAGGCCATCTATGCTAAGCTCCACTAGTGAGGAAGGTGCAGGAGCCCAGGAAGAAGTGGAGGACGATGGGCATGGAAGACTCATCAGATGAGGGAAACCTTGAACACATTTCTGTTGTGCGAGGTTGGGGGGAGAGGGCAGAGGAAGGAAGCAGGATTCTTACCTTGCCACCAACACAACAGGGACTTGGTGCTCCTGGATGCGCAAGACACATGAGTGCCTTCTTGCTGCACTACCTGCAACATGACCCTCGAATTGTCAGAAGTCGAAATAATCCTGACTACTGGGTAGCCACACTCTTAGATCCCCGGTACAAAAGTAAATTTTTTTAAATAATTCCTGCCATAGAAAGGGATTCACGCATGCAGGAGTATCAGCAGAGACTGTTGCATAATCTTACATGTGCTTTTCCTCAAAACACCAGTGGTGCACGTAGTGAATCTCACAGTTGTAACTTGCCAACCGTGGGACTGTCGAGTCTTCAGCACTCAAACCGTAACAGAAACACAGTATCTGCTGGTATTAACAGCAATTTTGCTGAAACCTTTCACCAATTTTTTAACCCATCCTTTGCAAGGCCACAGGAGACAAGAAGTCAGACACATAGTCAAGGCCTAGAGACGATGGTACAGGAGTATCTCCAACTGAACATCGAAGCCATGACTGTGTCACTGGACCCTTGCTCTTTTTGGGCTTCCAATCTGGATAAATGGCCGGAGCTCGCCACTTATGCCTTGGAGATCTTGTCATGCCCGCAGCCAGCGTTCTCTCTGAACGTGTGTTCAGCGCTGCTGGTGGTGTGCTTACAGATAAGCGTACGTGGCTGTCCACTGACAATGTAGACAGACTCACGTTCATAAAGATGAACAAATCATGGATCCGCAAGAACTTTTCTACCCCTGTGTCATCCTGGGGAGAGTAAAAGCTTTAGGATTTGTTAAAATCACCTCACCAACCGTTTTAAGCAACTCTGGGGCAATTGATGCCACCTAAGTGGTGTCTGTGCCCCAAATTTTTGGAAAAAATGGAGACTCTTTTTGGAGTCCCCTTGCTGTGTTTTACGTGACGTTGGCATCGTCAATTACAGGTGGGTTGGGTCTTTCCCCACCCCCCTTTTAACCGTAAGAAACTACATACACTATGGCTTGGGGTAACACACATGGTTGAGTGTGAAGAGCTGTTTACTCATACTATAGCCTGGGAATCAGAGGTCTGCTCCAAAGCTTCAGTGTCTGCTAGTCAGCGGAGTAGCCACCGGCTGTAGATCTAATTACAATTTTTTTTTCAAATTCAATTTTTTTTTATTTTAGTGATGAAAAAGTACAAGAAAATACAATATACATAGTAAAAGGGGTAGTATAACTATAAATCTATGCATAATGACAGTAAATTGGGGGTACAAGGAGGGTTTTCCATCAATATCCAGATCAAGCATGTTTTTTTCATATGAAAGATAGAGAGAGAGGGAGCGGACCACGGCATACCACCAATCAATAGAGTGAGATTATGATCATTGTTGTGCCGACATCACAGATAACTGTAGTTGGGGGCTAGATGATAGGCATCAGAGTTTTGCAAATAAATCCAATTCCTCCAAATCACACAGTATCTATCAACATCAGCCGGTGAGATGGCAATCAGATGCTCCATCCTATTAAGGAAGGAGATCTGCACAAACCATTCCTCCACAGTGGGTGGGTCTCTGCTTTTCAAGTGTCGTCGAATGACATTCTTAGCCGCCTGTATTAGGTAGCCTATTGATGACCTTATTGGTAACATTGATAAAAGGAGGGCTTCTGGCGTATTAGGGATGGGCAAACCAGTTATTTTCTCAATCATGGGAACCACCTTTTCCCAAAATGCATTTATTATAGGGCATGCCCACCATATGTGTGACATTGTCCCTTCCCCCTCCCCACATCTCCAACATCTATCTGAGACCACTGGATACCATCTATGAAGGACTGCTGGTACCCAGTACCATCTAGAGATGATTTTGAAGGAGGTTTCCTGAGCTTTGGACCCTATTGAGGTTTTATGTGTTAGGAAGATACATTTATCCCATTGTGAGTCAGAGAAGGACTTCCCCAGTTCCCTTTCCCATGCACCGCAGAATCCTGGCCTATTGTCAGTTACTTGGGCAATGAGGAGATTATACAGTAGGGAGATGGAGTGTGTAGGGGTGACAATGATAGACTCAATTTTTCAAAGTTTGTGAGATCTCTATGAAGATGTGTGCGCTTCTTCACAGTTGAATAGAAGTGTTGTAACTGGCTATATTCAAAATTTGCCTCTTCCCTGTAACAGGTCATTGAGGGAAGCAGCGAAGTATTGGAGATGATGTGTGGCCCAGCTGCGCTTGGTACACATGTTCCCAGGAGAATGCACAGAGAGGTAATTACAAAAACCTGATATTCATTCACACTCACACTTCCCTATAGTGCCACTAGAGGGAACCTTAGACTATTTAAGGGTTTGAGAGACGTAGCAGTAGCCATTCTAGTCTTGGGTGATTCAGGAGTGAGTCATTCTAGCCAGACAGACAGAGATTTCCTGTCAGATGAGACAGAGGATGAAAGATTGCAAGCTGTTATCTCAGAACAGATTGACTGTTAGTACCCTATGAATGTGGAAAGTGACTCTCGAAGCGGGCTTGTATTCAGTCTGACGGAAGGTCCTGAAAGCTGCTTTGGACAGAGTTTATGAAGGAACAGAAGGAAGGGGACTACAGTTATTACAACATCGAGTTGACTGAGAAACGGTCAGTGAGCTGTGGAAGGAAGGAAGCTGTCGACTACACCTACTGCTACCCGTGCTTATGTTAAGGGTGAGAGTAGGGCGACGGGCGAGTGGTGACCAAAGGAAAGAGTGACCGAGGCGTTACAGCAACAAATTGCTGCCTCCACTCTGCTTAACCGGACGCCGGGTCCGAAGCCTTGCTAGTTCCTTCACGGCTAGTAGGAGAAAACCGGAATCCCTGCTGGACTTCAAGTCGCAGAGGGGCCCTATAGTGCTGATACGTAACCGGGGTCAGGGAGAACAGGAGTCTAGCGGGACGCTGCATATAAAGACTTAGTTTTGCCAAAAGAAGGCTCCACCACAATGTCGGCCGGGCATAGTTGTTCTATACAGAGTTGAACTTCGCTTCATGCAGGTTGGAAACTCAAACACATTAAAGAGAAAGGAGGCCTTAAACCTACTCAGTGATTACCTGGATGTGCATTCTCCACCCTGAGAAGCTTCCCGGGACATACCTGCAATTACCACCAGTAAAGGTATGGAAAGAGACTGACTTGTGTGTGTCTGCCTTATTGCCTGCACCCTGCACCGCCATTTATACCTTGAGGGATCCAGTCTCTCCTGTGGGAGACTTAACATCTTGCTGCCAGTAACCATCCCCTCAGAAGATTAACCCTGCAGCGCTGGTCACCTTGATCAGAAACCACAGGTGGCGTCACGAACAATTATTACAATCCCCTGTAAATATTCCCCTTTGTATGAGCGCCCAGGGCAACGGACCGAGCTGTGCTACTTGTGACATTCCCCATAGACTTCAACGGGCTCGGTGCCGAGTACCCCATAACCCTGGTGTTGTGCGACTCAATGACATGAGAAAATAATATCGGATGGGATTTATTTGAACCGAGAAATCTATTTGCAGATAGTCCTGGTGGGAAATCTGGATTACCTGAAATCGAGAGCAAGGGGCCCTGGGGGTCGATTGAGGATAATCTTTTTTTTGGGGATCTCAAAGGCAAAGCAGTGGCATAAGTACTATATGACATGAGGCCAAGAGAGGGGACAATTAAATGGGCGCACCATGGGAGAGTGGTAAGAGCTTTAGGACAAATGGATTGAGCTATTTTGACCCACAATTTCCCCTCCGAATGATGGAAGAAGTCGAGGATTCTAGCGTGTACTGCTGCCATGTAATACCTTCTACAATCCGGAAGGCTAAGGCCCCCCTTTTGTTTGTGTCTGATCAGAACGTTCCCCCGAATGCGTGGACGCCCACTTGCCCAGATAAATCTGCAAGAGCTACTGCGTAGTCTTTTCCAAAAAATTGATAGAATTACCACGGGAATGGTTTGGAAGAGGTATAAGAGTTTAGGTAGGACGTTCATTTTTAGTATATTTATTCTGCCGAACCAGGAATAATCCTTCATCGTCCAAGAAGTAAGATCTCTATGGAGTTGTTCAATAAAGCGCCCAAAATTAAGACAAAATAGACAGGAGAGGTCTCTATGAATACGAATTCCTAAGTACTGTATTTGATACCCTGTGAGAGGCAAAGGGAAAGTTGGACTGGATAGAATCCTGAATGGATTTGAGGAGGGAAACATCGAGGGCCTCAGACTTCGCTGCATTAATTTTAAAATTTGACCATGTACCAAAGTGATCTATTTCAGCCATAACAGCAGTGATGGATATATGTGGTTGAGTGATATATACTAGGACATCATTCATCAGCAAATGCAGAGCACTTGTACTCGGTGCCTCCCACCTCAATCTCTCTAATATTGGGGTTATCGTGAATTGATGAGAGCAGGTGCTCCATCACTAGGATGTATAAGAGAGGGGACAGAGGACATCCCTGCCTTGTTCCATTGAAGATAAATGGAACATTATCATAACCTTTCATAATCACCAGCCTAGCTGACGGATTGCGACACAGGGCCATGATTTTGGCTATAAAAGGGTCCCTACCCCAAGCTTTTTAAGAGAATAATATATGCCGTGCCAGGAGACTCTATGGAATGCTTTCTCAGCATCCAACGAGAGTATCTAATAACAAATTTTTAACTGCATCTAGCCCAACCAATACTTTGGGCCTAGTAGCAGTGTCTGCTAGTCAGCGGATTAACTCAGCTGTTAAGCAAGCTACACCACCTGTAGTTTGGACACTTAATTTTTTTCCATGGAAATGCTTCGGGCCCCCGGAACACTCAGTGAAGAACATTGGGGAGGCACCCCAAGGCACAGGGGCTGTGACTGGCGGTAGGACGCCTTGCGGTGGACCGCCAAGCTCGATCCTTATAAAAGCTTTTTAACTGCAGCAGCTTTAGTGGACGCTACTGGAGCTGGAATTACCGCGGCTGCTGGCATGAGACTTGCTCTCCAATAGATCCTTGTAAAATGATTTAAAGTTTACTCATTCAAATTAGAGAGACAATTTAAATTAAAAAGATTAGACCTGCCTCCACCGCAGGGGGCTTGCTCGACCCACCAGCAGACAGGCACCAGTATAGGGAGAGGGGGGCTGGCCATCAGGGTCCAGCGCAGCCCTGGCACAAACCCGGCGACACGAAGGTCGCATGGGCAGGAACGGACTGGCCGTGTCGGCTTCGCACTTTTTTTAGTTTTAGAAGGGCATGACATTCCTATATCTGTGTCTCCCCCTCCTTTTACTCCTCCACCTCTTTTCTTTTCGCATGACTATGTGTACTTGTCACTTTTCCATGTGTTAGTTTTGTCTTCTGAGCAGTTTGTCAGCTTTTGGACACCTTTGAAGTGTTTTCTATGTGTTTTCAATGTGTTTCTATGTGTTTTTGTTTGCCTGCCATTGGTTTTAACGGTGTTCGACGAACAGTTCGTCGAACATACGGGTGTTCGGCGAACCGAACTCGAACACTACGGTGGTGGCTCAACACTACACGTGATAGCCTGAAGTTAAAGATTCAACGCTGGTTGTCCAGATTTCCACGGGGATATGGCCTCATTACATGACGTGTCAATTGAAAAGCCTCATCTGCTACAAGAACATAATGCACTGGTTCAAGATTTGAGTCGGGAAGCTGACGTGGTGGTGGTAGGTCCAACTGGTTATTGCTCAGCCGCTGACCCATAATGGAAGAATTGAAGACTCTGGTGTCTCCAGTCCTTCCATAGGCCCCAATGTCTACAGTTATAAACCTGTACTGACTGTCGACCAAGGCCAACAGCACTACAGAAAAAAAATGTTTATAATTGTAGAATTGGGACCCTGAGTTCGGCAGCTTACGCACACTAATGTGCTTCCCGTTCAGGGCTCCTATTGATTGTGGAAACTGGCACATGTCTTGAAATCCACATATACTTATAAACAGCTGACATGTGCCCCGCAATAGGCGTAATAGGCCCGCGCCTATTAACTAGTTAAATCCCGCTGACATCGGGAATTTAACTAACACTTCCAGCCGTCGGGCCGGTAGTGAGTGCATTGCCGACCCCGTCACATGATCGGGGTTGGCGACGCGTTGCCTTGCCCGGTGGTTGGCGCTCATAGCAATGCAGTAAATCTGCTACATATGGGCGATCTGCTCATAGCCCATATGTAGCAAAGCTGATCAAGTGTGGCATGCTGCTAACCTCCCATGGAGGCTATTGAAGCATGCCTAAAGTAAAAAAATACGTGTTTAAAAATTTTAAAAAATTAAAAAAAAACCTAAAAGTTCAAATCACCGTCCCTTTCACACCAATCAAAATAAAACAATAAAAGAAAAATCAAACATACACATATTAGGTATCGCCGCGTTCAGAATCACCCGATCTATCAACTAGAAAAAGGATTAACCCAATCATTAAACGGCATAGCGAGAAAAAAATTCAAAACGCCAGAATTAAGTTTTTTTGGTCGCCGCAACATTGCATTAAAATGCAATAACGGGCGATTAAAAGAACGTATTTGCACAAATGTGTTATGATTAAAATCATCTGCTCGGTGTTAGGATTCGATTTCCCGCTGCTGCACAAGGGGAGTCTCGAACCCGTCCCGCTGCGGCCGCAGTGCAGCCTGCTCAGCGGAGACGTCAGTCCAAGCGTCTTGCCCACTCCTCTACTGTGAAACAACGAAAAGCAAGTGACAAATAGTCCATATATGGTAAAAAATGTATATATTTTTATTAATGTATATCAAAAAGAGACAGATAAACAGGCTGATAACACTATGGTGTACATGAACACAGGGGTGTAAAACAGGAACGCGGGTATACAGCTCAAATTTAATCAAAAACATATATATTAATATTATAAGGATAATCCACAGATGTACCTATATGTGTCCCCCAATAGTTAACCTAGTCTGATGCATTAGAAGTGTGCGTATCCAAAATAAAATCATACAATTGGAATCATGGCTGCACATAGCATACATATAATGAAAGAGACTGGCATATATGCACATACCACTCAGATGCAGGAGACCACCCGGGAGGCAAATCACGCAGGGGGAAAAGAGAGCTAAACACCACGCGTCACCCCGACGCGCGTTTCGGCACGAGCCTTCGTCAGGGGGTGTGTGACACACGGTGCAGTGAGTATAAAAGGCTCATGCCGAAACGCGCGTCGGGGTGACGCGTGGTGTTTAGCTCTCTTTTCCCCCCTGCGTGATTTGCCTCCCGGGTGGTCTCCTGCATCTGAGTGGTATGTGCATGTATGCCAGTCTCTTTCATTATATGTATGCTATGTGCAGCCATGATTCCAATTGTATGATTTTATTTTGGATACGCACACTTCTAATGCATCAGACTAGGTTAACTATTGGGGGACACATATAGGTACATCTGTGGATTATCCTTATAATATTAATATATATGTTTTTGATTAAATTTGAGCTGTATACCCGCGTTCCTGTTTTACACCCCTGTGTTCATGTACACCATAGTGTTATCACCCTGTTTATCTGTCTCTTTTTGATATACATTAATAAAAATATATACATTTTTTACCATATATGGACTATTTGTCACTTGCTTTTCGTTGTTTCTTGGTCTCCTATTGTGACTTGTCCTTTAATATATGTCCATCATTCTGGTATCATAATGATATAGTATTATATATTGCATCCTATTATATGGTAAATAATGATACCGTTGTGGTTGTTTAAGCTTTACACCACTCCTCTACTGTGCAGTGACTTGCTGCTGCCTTTCCTGGATCTGCTATTATAGCCAGTGCGGGAGCAGTCGTCTTTGAGACAAAGTCCTGCGTTTTCCCATCTGAGCATGCCCAGAGTGAGATCTCTCATTGGAGATCAGGGGTCACATGTTCAGGTGCTGCAGCGGCTCCTATTGGTCCGCCAGGAAGGTCATGTAGCTACGTTTGTTTGTAACAGCTTCTCATTGGTCCTTGTTCCTAGAAGGTCCTGTAGCTGTTGCTATAAAAGGGTAGCATGGCTGGGCCGCCATGCGCTAATATCAATCATTGTATGCTATGCGCCAGTGTGGTCATGTGTATGTGTGGATAGGGACCCGGCTGAAATAAGCCACTAGAATACCGACTTAATCGGTGAGGAGTTTGGTATGGTAGCTGGTCAGGGTCGGTGTCCTAGATGCCCTAGATTACCGGCATAACCGGTGAGGAGTTTTGATTGCCGTATTCAGGGTCTGGCGTTCAGACGCCATAGATTGCGGGTGACTCCCGCGAGGACATTAGCACATGATCACGCTTTATGAACGCGTAGCACTTAACTGTGTACCTGAGAGCCTGACAGGACACAGTACTTTTTCTTAGCGGCCCTATGACGTAACAGGGTTCGCTTTCAACGCTAGACAGCGCCCTAGCGTGTTTTCTTTGCCACTCAGTTGTGTCTAGTGAGTGCGCACACATCGCCATATAGCGCTGCGGCTCTCCTTCTAGCGGCTCTGTGGAGTAACAGAGTTCGCACTTATTGCCACAGCGCATTACGGCGTATATGTTGGCGACTCTGCGGGATAACAGAGTTTGCTTCTCGCGCCATTTCTACTAGCAGCAGGCTCCGCTTGCACGGTGGACCCCGGGCTGCGAACGCACCTCTCTACTTTATATATTTGGTGCGTTCCGCAGACCCTTAACACTCGGTGCGCAAAAGATAAGCCCTCACCCAACCCCAGATCACGAAAAATGGAGACGCTACGGGTCTCGTAAAATTGAACTTTTTTTTTTTGCAAATTTTGGTAGGTCAGTTTTAGCATTTAGTGAACATAGCAAAAAAGTCAAGCAAACACTAAGTGTGCGATTGCACTTCTTTTGCAATTTCACCCCACTTGGAATTTTTTTTCCATTTTCGAGTACACGACATGGTAAAACCAATGGTGTCGTTCAAAAGTACAACTCGTCCCGCAAAAAATAAGCCCTCACATGGCCATATTGACGGAAAAATAAAAAATTTATGGCTCTAGAAAGAAGGGGAGCGAAAAGCAAAAACGAAAAATCGAAAAAAGCTCCGTGAGTTAAGGGGTTAAGCACATTAGTGGCTCTCTAAACAGGACATGACACCCACACACAATTCCATCAACGTTTGCATTCCAAAGCGTCACTCCTTCCTTTCTAAGCCCTGCCGTGTGCCCAAACAGTAGTTTTCACCCACATATGGGGTATTGGCACACTCAGGAGAAATTGCACAACAAATTGTTTAGTGCAATTTCTCCCGTTCCCCTTATTAAAATGCTAAATTTGCGGCTAAAAAACATTTTTATGGGATGCACCTGGGTGTTTAAGGTGCTCACCACATATCCAGATAAGTTTCCTGAGGGACCTAGTTTCCAAAATGGTATCACTTGTGGGGGGTTTCCACTGTTTATGAACATCAGGAGCTCTCCAAACGTAACATTAGTGATGGGCGAGCACTAAAATGCTCGGGTGCTCGTTGCTCGGGTCAAGCCAATTGGAATGCTTGGGTGCTCAACCCTAGCAACGAGCCCAATGTAAGTCTATGGGAAAAGCAAGCATTTTTCAGGCAGCCCCCCGGCGGTCTGCAGGGGGACTAGAAATTGTGGAAATCGATGGGAACAGTGCTCAAATGACATGGGAACTTAATCCCATTGAGAACTTGTGGTCAATCATCAAGAGACGGGTGGACAAACAAAAACCTAAAAATTCTGACAAAATGAAAGCATTGATTGTGCAAGAATGGACTGCTATCAGTTGGGATTTGGTCCAGAAGTTGATTGATAGCATGCCAGGGAGAATTGCAGAGGTCCTGAAGAAGAAGGGTCAACACTGCAAATATTGACTTGCTGCATTAACTCATTCTAACTGTCCATATAAGCTTTTGTTACTCATATTTTTGCAATTATATTTCTGTCTGTGATAAAAACATCTGTCAAACACACATAAAAACCAGAGGGTAGCAGATCATGTGAAAATATAATATTTGTGTCATTCTCAAAACTTTTGGCCATGACTGTACAGCCTGAGCAACCTCTGACCACGATAAGTGTTTCAAAGAACTGCTGTTACTTTGTTCATTGTTCATAAATTATAGCAGATATGCAGAGTTAAAATGTTTATTCTCTCATTTAAATGTTTGCCTAGCTGCATGGAGTATCCCATTGTTAAATTAAATTGTTAATCCTTGCTCTGCCTCTTGTGCGTTGCTGCATCCCGTGACCTGCTTACACTTGGCGTAGTCGGCAGGATGCAGTCTACAAGCACAGAGACAGCAGATCAAGCAGCCATGGGTGCCCCAAGGGCCAGCTTGCCATTAGGGGCCATGGTCACCAATCTCCCAAAATTCAAGGGGAGCGGTTCACTGCTGTGGGACTGGATCAAGCAAGTTAAGGGAATGTTGAGAATGCACCCCATGACACCCGCTATGCAGACAGAGGTTGCTGTGATGGCCCTGGACGGGGAAGTCAGATGTTCTGTGATGTTTTGGCCCCCACACAAGTGGAACACCTTTACCAAAGTTCTGCAAATTATACAGTCATGGCCAAAAGTTTTGAGAATGACACAAATATTATATTTTCACATGATCTGCTGCCCTCTGGTTTTTATGTGTGTTTGACACATGTTTTTATCACAGACAGAAATATAATAATTGCAAACATATGAGTAACAAAAGCTTATATTGACAGTTAGAATGAGTTAATGCAGCAAGTCAATATTTGCAGTGTTGACCCTTCTTCTTCAGGACCTCTGCAATTCTCACTGGCATGCTCTCAATCAACTTCTGGACCAAATCCTGACTGATAGCAGTCCATTCTTGCACAATCAATGCTTTCATTTTGTCAGAATTTTTAGGTTTTTGTTTGTCCACCCGTCTCTTGATGATTGACCACAAGTTCTCAATGGGATTAAGATCTGGGGAGTTTCCAGGCCATGGACCCAAAATCTCTATGTTTTGTTCCCTGAGCCATTTAGCTATCACCTTTGCTTTATGGCAAGGTACTCCATCATGCTGGAAAAGGCATTGTTGATCGCCAAACTGCTCTTGGAGGGTTGGGAGAAGTTGCTCTTGGAGGACATTCTGGTACCATTCTTTATTCATGGCTGTGTTTTTAGGCAAGACTGTGAGAGAGCCGATTCCCTTGGCTGAGAAGCAACCCCACACATGAATGGTTTCAGGATGCTTAACAGTTGGCATGAGACAAGACTGGTGGTAGCGCTCACCTTGTCTTCTCCGAATGAGGCGTTTTCCTGATGTCCCAAACAATCGAAAAGGGGATTCATCAGAGAAAATAACTTTACCCCAATCCTCAGCAGTCCACTGCCTGTACCTTTTGCAGAATATCAGTCTGTCCATGATGTTTTTTCTGGAGAGAAGTGGCTTCTTTGCTGCCCTCCTTGAGACCAGGCCTTGCTCCAAAAGTCTCCGCCTCACAGTGCGTGCAAATGCACTCACACCTGCCTGCTGCCATTCCTGAGCAAGCTCTGCACTGCTGGTAGCCCGATCTCGCAGCTGAAACACTTTTAAGAGACGGTCCTGGCGCTTGCCGGTCTTTCTAGGGCGCCCTGAAGCCTTTTTGGCAACAATGGAACCTCTCTCCTTGAAGTTCTTGATGATGCGATAGATTGTTGACTGAGGTGCTATCTTTCTAGCTGCGATACTCTTCCCTGTTAGGCCATTTTTGGGCATTGCAATGATGACTGCACGTGTTTCTTTAGAGATAACCATGGTTAACAGAAGAGAAACAATGATGCCAAGCACCAGCCTCCTTTTAAAGTGTCCAATGGTGTCATTCTTACTTAATCATGACAGATTGATCTCCAGCCATGTCCTCATCAACACCCACACCTGTGTTAATGGAGCAATCACTGAAAAGAGGTTAGCTGGTCCTTTTAAGGCAGGGCTGCAATGATGTTGAAATGTGTTTTGGGGGATAAAGTTCATTTTCTAGCCAAATATTGACTTTGCAAGTAATTGCTGTTAAGCTGATCACTCTTTATAACATTCTGGAGTATATGCAAATTGCCATTAGAAAAAGTGAAGCAGTAGACTTTGTAAAAATTAATATTTGTGTCATTCTCAAAACTTTTGGCCATGACTGTAGAGGAGATGCATGGGGACTCCACGGATATTGGGAAATTGCGCATGCACCTGTTCAGCTAAGTGCAGAGTGAGGGAAGTCCGTGCACTCTGCCACATACACTGCCTGCCTGCCTAGCACTGATGTCTATGCAGCTGGATTAGACCTCAGAAGGACTGTTAGTTGAGATGGATTTGTGTATAATATACAATGGTATACCTACACAAAGTAAGAACCAAGCAAATCTCTCACTGGCTCAGCAGCAACTCTCCCTATACTGCCTAATTCCGGAGTAGTATCACGATCCATTTTTGGATTGGTGGCAGATCTAATTCCACTCAATTAAACCTTTTTTAGTTTCAGGCCAAAGGGGATTACTGTCACTTTTTCCCCGCTAGCAATCTGGTGTTACTGCAGTGCTGCTGGGTCAGCTGATGTGGGTGATGACCACTGCCACCATCCTTTAAAAGGTTACCTGATGCATCAGCTGACTGTTGGTGATACAGTTTCTTTCTGGAGACCAGCCTAGCAGGAGCAGCTCCCTGGTGTCAGCCACATCTTGTGTTTGGAGTCCAATTGCTGTTGTTATCTGCTGTGTGGAGCTTAGCCATGGTGTTCATAAGCTAAGTGTGGTGTTTTTTCACCTTGTCCCTTTGGTGTTTGTCACTTCCCTATTTGTGCATTATCTGCAGAGATGAGGCTAGTGCTTTTTGCCAGCCAGTGCACTTGCCAGGGCAGTAATAGGTGATTACTAGGGACTAGGTTTGCTATGGTGGTAGGAGAAAGGACCAGCATAGGGCATTAGGGGAGTGCAGGGACAGGCTCAGGTTTGAGCTCAGGTGTTGACCATCCCTCACTCCCTATTGGTAGGGGCTTCCTCCCACCCTTTCCATCCCATTGTTTGTAAGTTGTGACGTCCGCTGACGACAATCCGTTAGGTCGTATCACACCATGACAGTCACCCCGTGACAAGTAGACTGTGACGAGCATGGCGGTGCCAGGACTGATATAGACCTAATGACGATGTGCGGCCAGCAAATCACAGTAATACCATAACCAACATGATTGCGGCATTACAGTGTGTGTCAGACAATCCCTGCATGTTCATTGGCTCTCTAAAGAGCATCAAACAATGCCGAGCAACCCCAGAAATACTTGGCGAGCTCCAAGCATCTCGAGCAGTGAGATGCTCGAGCGAGTACCGAGTAGTGGCGAGCATGCTCGCTCATCACTACTCGACATTGATAATTATCTCAGCAAATTTTGCTTTCAAAAAGTCAAATGGCTCTCATTCCCTTCCAATCCCTGTTCTGCGCCCAAACAGTAGTTTTCTTCCACATATTGTGTATCAGTGTGCTCAGGAGAAATCGCACAATAAATTGTATGGTGCAATTTCTCCTATTATCTTTAAGAAAATGCAATATTTTGGGCTAAAAAAACATTTTTGTGGGAAAAATGTGATTTTTTTATTTTAAATTTTCACAGCTCATTGTTATAACCTTCTGAAAAGCACATGGGGGTTCAAGGTGCTCACCACACATCTAGATAGGCTAGGTAAGCTAAGCCTGAGGGGTCTAGTTTCCAAAATTGTATCAATTGTGGGGGGTTTCCACTGTTTAGGCATAGCAGGGGCTCTATAAACGTGACATGGCATCCACTAATGATTCCAGCAAATTTTGCATTAAAAAAGTCAAATGGCGCGCCTTCACTTCCAAAATTTTTCTTCACATATGGGGTATTGGCATGCTCGGGAGAATTTGGACAACAAATAATATGGTGCGTTTTCTACTGTTACCCTTGTTAAAATGCAAAATTTTGAGATAAAAAACATTTTTGTGGGAAAAATTTGATTTTCTTTTATTTTCACAGCTCAATGTTATAATCTTCTGTGAAACACCTAGGGCTTAAGTGCTCACCACACATCTAGATAAGTTCCCTGCTGGGTCTAGTTGTCCAAAATGGTGCCACTTTGTGGGGGGCCAAACACCCAAACAGTGCCACTTGTGGGGGCCAAATTGCCCTGCACCCAAACAGTGGTTTCCCCACACAAATGCACATATGTGGTATCGGCATGCTACATAGAAATTGTACAACATATTTTGGGTTTCCTGTTACCCTTGTGAAAATAAAAAATTTGGGTCTAAAATGAAATTTTTTGTGAACAAAAATTAAGTGTTAATTTTTTCATTCCAGATTCAAAAAATTCTTGTGAAGCACCTGAGGGGTTAATCAACTTCTTAAATGTGGTTTTGAGCACCTTGATGGGTGCAGTTTTTAGAATGGTGTCACTTTAGTCTTTTTTCTGTCATAATAAACCCCTTAGTCACTTCAAATGTGATGTAGTCCCTAAAAAAATGGTTTTGTAAATTTTGTTGCAAAATCGAGAAATCGCTGGTCAACTTTTAACCCTTATAACTTCCTAACAAAAAAAATATGTTTCAAAAATTGAGCTGATATAAAGTAGACATGTTGGAAATTTTATTTATTATTTAACTATTTTGTGTGACATAACTCTCTGATATACTGTAAGGGCAGAGAAATTAATAGTTCGAACATTGCAAAATTTTCCAAATTGTTGTCAAATTTAAATTTTTTTCACAAGTAAACGCAATTCATATCAAATAAATTTTACCACTATCATGAAGTTCAATATGTCATGAATAAACATTCTCAGAATCAGTGGGATCCGTTGAAGCATTCCAGAGTTATTGCCTCATAAAGTGACACTGACCAGAATTGTAAAATTTGGCTCCGCCATGGAGGTGCAAACAGGTTTGAGGGGTAAAGGGGTTAATATTTTGTGCCTGTACAATGTTGGTTGCACACCCCTTATTACATGAGGGGATGAAATGCAGACAATAATTTTTATTTCACCATACAAGAAGTGTTCAAACAAGAAAAGTGCATCTCCGGACATGTTTATATAGACCAATGATTAGTGACAAACATTTGTACTATCTCTCGTTCAGCAAATACTGTTCCATATTAATGGTATCTACTTTATAAACTTGAGACATACAATTTTAAAGCTATATTCACATTGCACTTTATGGTCTTGTAGTAGTTCCATCAGGGCTAAATCTGAAGCCCTGGAAAAGGAGGTTCGGACATCTTTGCTGACAGGGTCATTGTCTGTAATGATGCAGATGGAGCCCCAATGGAGCCAATAATATGAGTTTGGCCGGGGTCACACACTGTTAGGGTCTGCGGAACGCACGGAGGGGGCGGCTGCTTGGTATATTGATGCACAAAAAAGACTTGTATGCAGCGCCGTTCACATTATGGCAATGCACAGCATCCAGTTAAACAGCCTAGTATTCACACCCTTCTATTAGATCAGGCGGGCTGCCCAGCGCTATTAAAATGCATCCCATGTGAACAGACACCACAGTTTACAAGACCAAATGGGCCCACATGCACCCTGTAAAATAAAGTGCAAAAAACACATTAAAAAAATATATTTAAATAATGTGAGGTATTAGTTGGTAATTTGGCCAAAGTACGTAAGCTTGTAATCCACTTCACGGATCCTCACGTTTACAAGTAACTACACTAACCAGCAAGAGCACAGAAAGAGGACTTAGATATCCTCCAAAAATTCAAAAATAGCAAAAGAAGGCAGAGATGCTCACCTGCCCAGGCCTCCAAACAAATGCACTATCAGGATGCGGTGGACCCACATAGTTAAGATGACGGCAACACAGGTGCAAGAATACCGATGAGGCAACCGCTCACAACCTACCAATACATGGAGGGGGCGGCTGCTTGGTATATTGATGCACAAAAAAGACTTGTGCATTTGTTTGGAGACCTGGGCAGGTGAGCATCTCTGCCTTCTTTTGCTATTTTTGAATTTTTGGAGGATATCTAAGTCCTCTTTCTGTGCTCTTGCTGGTTAGTGTAGTTACTTGTAAACGTGAGGATCCGTGAAGTGGATTACAAGCTTACGTACTTTGGCCAAATTACCAACTAATACCTCACATTATTTAAATATATTTTTTTAATGTGTTTTTTGCACTTTATTTTACAGGGTGCATGTGGGCCCATTTGGTCTTGTAAACTGTGGTGTCTGTTCACATGGCATGCATTTTAATAGCGCTGGGCAGCCCGCCTGATCTAATAGAAGGGTGTGAATACTAGGCTGTTTAACTGGATGCTGTGCATTGCCATAATGTGAACGGCGCTGCATACAAGTCTTTTTTGTGCATCAATATACCAAGCAGCCGCCCCCTCCATGTATTGGTAGGTTGTGAGCGGTTGCCTCATCGGTATTCTTGCACCTGTGTTGCCGTCATCTTAACTATGTGGGTCCACTGCATCCTGATAGTGCATTTGTTTGGAGGCCTGGGCAGGTGAGCATCTCTGCCTTCTTTTGCTATTTTTGAATTTTTGGAGGATATCTAAGTCCTCTTTCTGTGCTCTTGCTGGTTAGGGTCTGCGGAACGCACCAAATATAAGAGGTAGAGAGGTGCGTTCGCAGCCCGTGGTCCACCGTGCAGGCGGAGCCTGCTGCTAATAAAATGACGCAAGAAGCGAGCTCTGTTATCCCGCAGAGTCGCCAAAATAAACGCCATAACGCGCTGTGGCAATAAGTGCGAACTCTGTTATTCCACAGAGCCGCTAGAAGGAGTGCCGCAGCGCTATATGGTGATGTGTGCTAACTCACTTAACACCACTGAGTCACAAAATAAACACGCTAGGGCGCTGTCTAGCGTTGAAAGCGAACCCTGTTATGTCACAGAGCCGCTGAGACAAACTTCTGTGTCCTGTCAGGCACCCAGGTACACAGTGAACAGCTAAGCGAACATAGAACGTGATCATGCGCTAATGTCCTCGCGGAGACACCCGCAATCTATGGCGTCTGAACGCCAGGCCCTGAATACGGCAATCAAACTACTCACCGATTATGCCGGCAATCTAGGGCATCTAGGACACTGACCATGACCAGCTAGCATACCAAACTCCTCACCGATTAAGTCGCTATTCTAGGGGCTTATTTCAGCCGGGCCCTAACCACACACACGCATGACCACACTGGCGCTAAGCATATAAAGATTGATATTAGTGCATGGCGGCCCAGCCATGCCACCCTTTTATAGTAACAGCTACAGGACCTGCCAGAAACAAGGACCAATGAGAAACTGTTCCAAACACATGTAGTTTCAGGACCTTCCTGGCGGACCAATAGGAGCTGCTGCAGTACCTGAGCATGTGACCACTGATCTCCAATGAGAGATCTTACCCTGGGCATGCTCAGAAGGGGAAACGCAGGACTTCGTCCCAAAGACGTCTGCTCCAGCACTGGCTATAATAGCAGATCCAGGAGAGGCAGCAGCAAGTCTCTGCACAGTACTGGAATGGGCAAGATGCTGGGACTGACGTCTCTGCTGAGCAGGCTCCACTGCGGCTGGAGATGAATGGGAGACCGCAGCAGGACTGGTTCGAGACTCCCCTTGTGCAGCAGCGGGAACTCGAACCCTAACACACACAACGTCTAAAAAAATCGGACTGTTTCAGTCAGTCGATTATCGCACAAAAGTTTCATGAACATTGTTCTGTCTGTCATCCGATTCTACTGCAATGATGTGATTTAGTCGCATCTGAGCGTATGTTTCTCATCCGACTTGTGAGATTTTGTCGGTGGCTAGCAAAATTGACATATAATGGATCCAAATGAATAGTTTTTAAATCACAAAAGAAAGAATAGATATATACACATAGAATACATATATACATATATTCAGGCTGACCTGAAGTGAACTGATTAGCGTGGGAAACAATCAACTAAGTTTCCCAGCTAATCACTTCCTCTCCTGTCAGCCGGGAGAGGAACTCATTCATTCGGGGGTTTACTGCGAGGTTGTCAGATTTAGCTCCAGTCCCCACAGTAAACATGTTAACCATTTGTGAAGGATTACAGCGTTGGACCTGATTGAGCGCCGGATAGGTAAGAATAATGTTGTTTTATTTTTTATTTTTTATTGCAGGAGAACAAGGGAATCGAAGGAATACCAGTACAATAAACGATGGTCAAAAACTGTGTGTTTATTTCATTAAAATGATTTTGAATTAATGTGTGCGTGTTTTTTTTTTATTTCATACAATAAGATTGATAATTGATAGTTGTCTAATTGACAACTCTCAATTATTAACCTGGTTTAAAGTCACCTTCCAATAGCAAGGTGGCTTTAACCCATTATTAACCCATTAGTCACCGCTACAGGGCAATGGGAATAGACGGGCTAAGTGCCAGAAAGGGCGCATCTAATTATAGATTTGCCTTTTCTGGGGTGGCTGGGGGCATATGTTAGTAGCCGGGGGACACAAAATAAATGCACCCTCCCTAGGCTATTATCTGCCCCCACTCGCTGACTTTGCCTGTCTGGTGGAGAAAATACAGCGGGAGCCCACGCATTTTTTTTCAACAAATTTACACATTTAATTAACCCTACATGTATGAAATTTTGCACATATACACTCATGTAATGTTAGTCAAAACCATATATCAAACTACATGAAATGACATGGTTAACTTTATGTAAACCATTTGTCATTTCATGTCAGGTTCTCTAATTTCACAAAAGCCGGCAATTGAATTAGTGGCTATTATACTATGTAGAAGTGTATGAACTATAAATATATATATATATATATATATATATATGTCACAATGACATGTGTATATATATATATATATATATATATATATATGTATTCTATGAGTGTATATGTATTCTTTCTATTCTTTATTAAAGCTCTCAGTGTGATTTTACAGAATAGCCAGGGATGAATTGCTGGCTTTCCTAAAGCACACCGGTGCGATTTTATCGCAAGTCACAGGTGCGGTCCGTTTGTAATCCAATTTTTCATCGCACCCATAGACTTGCATTGACGATTGTCGACCCACAATCGGTGACAATCGCAGCATGCTGCAATTTCACTCACACGTATAAAACGGACGACAAAAAATCGGATGCTGGGAGCTGCTCCATAGATTAACATTGGTCCGACTGCAATGCGATATTTCATCGCTTTGCAGTCGTCTGATTTGTCGCCAGTGTGACCCCTGCCTTTAACCCCTATCTGACATTAGACGTACTATCCCGTCCATGAAACCCGTGCCAATCTGACCATGGACGGGATAGTACGTCATAGGCGATTAGCTGCGCTCCCGGAGGGAGCGAAGCTAATCGCCGCAGGGTGTCAGCTGATTATCACAGCTGACACCCGTAACTGTGTCAGGAGTAGTGTTGAGCGATACTGCTCGATATCTAAAAATATCGTATCGGAATGGTATCGCCGATATCACTAAATATCGTCGATATCCGATTACGATACCGGAAGTCCCATGTAAGTCTATAGGAACAAAATATCGCAACAAAAAAAACCCTTTCTTTCGTTGTAAACACAAAATATACACACATAGAATACATATATATATATATATACATGTCATTGTGACATATATATATACATATATTTATAGTTTATACACTTCTACATAGTAAAATAGACTCTGATTCAATTGCCGGGTAAAGCCGTGACATACCCCATAGAAGTCGACGGGCTCGGTGCCGAGTACCCCCAAAACCTCTGGCTCTGTGCGACTCAACTTGGGCGTCACGAACAGGATTCTGTAGCTCGCTATAAGCGAGTCCTGTGTGCCTGAATTGAACTGGTTTTGTGCTTGAGAATTGCTAAAATCATCAGAGAATGTATTTGCCATTTTTCCGCTATATCTGCGTCACGACGAGGCACTGGTGAAGAAGAAGGGCGTGCTCTTCGTGGGTGTACACTCATTCAGTGGCGCGAAAACGATGGCCGACCACTCTAAATGGTACTGCAATGTAAGATCGTGCCCCACAGCTCTTCAGTTCCGCCTCCTCATCCTCCTCAGTGTGCGGAAACTAACACGAAGGTCCCGCCTCCCTACAAAAGAGGGGCCCTCTCCAGATGCTAATGACACATGTGACTTGGCAGAGATGGCTAATGGACACGAGCAGAAGTGTGAAGGGATGGAGCAGTCAGAGCTCTCCCCCCACGGAAGCGACCCGATCGCCACGGAACCACCGTTGGGCACCCGGCCTGGAAACCCTCCTACGCTGCAAGAAGCGGAGGATACCCTAAGAGGCCTGGCCCGGCACCGGGAGGAGGTCGCCAGGATGGAAGCCAGCTGGCGTGCCCTAAAACTAAACTTGGAGCGGCGCCAATCCCTCTTACCTGAAGTGTCTGTACCGGAAGGTGAGGCACCCGTTCTAGTAGAGGAGTCCGTGCGGGCATCCCAGCCCTTGCAATGTGATCCGGTTGACGTCGCAGTGGAGGCACCCGTTCGTGCAAAAAACTCTGCACCGGCAGCACCCCAGATCCCGCTGTCTGCCCCTGTTGCTGATGCAGAAGAAGCGACACCCGTCCTCATGGAGGAGGCCGCGCAGGCACCAGAGCACTACCTGCCTGTACCGGAGCCCCGACTGTCATCTGTTCCAGAGCCGGCTGCTTCCGCCACAGGTGAGCGCCACCAGGACTGGGGGGCGCCAGGAGAGCTGCCGCAAACCGGGCATCGTAAGCTGGCATTTGATGGTGGAGACATGGAGCAGCTGGTGGAGGAGAATTACAACCGGCGTCAGGAGGAAGAGTGGAGACATTGGGAGCGGGAAGCAGAGCGACAAAGGGAGCAGCGAGAATCCCAAAAGCTTCGGCAACGTCAACTGGAGAAGGACCGGGCAGATAAGGACTGGATGAGAAAAGATAAAGGAACCCTGTGGGAGCCGCGGCGTAAGGGTGCAGTACGGAGCTTTAAATTGAAAGGTGGTTGGGGCTTCATCCAGGAGCCTGGACTTTATTTAGAAGTCTTTGTGACCCGGCGGGACGTGGAGACTCACCTCCCAGAAGGACACCCGGGGAGGGACCTGTTGCCAGGAGACTTGGTGACTTACACCCGACACTGGGGTTACAATGGATGGTACGCCCTAAATGTTACCAGGTGCGACCCCTACTCCCCAGAGTGTCAGGAACCTGTGAGACCCTCGGAGCCTTCAGCCTCCCACATCCAGGCCTCTGCACAAGTGCCCACCCCACGCCGTAAATCTCCCCAGCCTCCCTCAGTGGTCTCCTCAGCAGCCCCAGCTATGGACATGATAACTATAGCTGGCCCGTACCCGGCGCCTGTTAGGCCCCCCGGGGTTCGTTCAGTCCGTGACATAGGGCTCCAGACCCGGAGGGAGATGAAAGAGGTGGCCACACAGACACAGATAGCGGGTCACGACTTGACTGTACGGGCCACACGACGTCATCAGGTCCTGGTGGTCCTTGGTGTCTCGGATGTTTGGCAAGCATCAGAACAGTACCAGGTGGTACCTGGAACACCCCTGCCAAAGAATTATAAATAACCCGGACAGGGTCCCTGTATGTAAATAGTTAAATTGTTGATGTACCCGGACGGGTGAATGTTCATAAAAAAAAATTTTAATTTAATAAAAAACACAACACAGTTTTCATTACTTTTATTACAGTCTCATCCTGCGACGCCATCGATCTCCTGTAAAAAAATGAAAAAAAAACCCAGCAGTATACCACCTGTCCGACGCAGTCCATAGTAACGAGTGTCCCACGACGATCCAGCTCTGCTACATCAGAATGACAGGCAGAGCCTGTCATCCCGGCGCAGCACAGCTGATTACCTGCTTCCCCGGCGGTGACGTCATTGGACTGGTTTACGGCCGGAATAACCCTGCAGTCACTGCAGTTATCGCAAAAAACTGCATGTGACCGCCAGGGAGAAGATAATGGCGACCATCAAGCAGTCCGGGACGTGACCACCGGAGATCTTCTGCCAGGTAAGTGCCGCTGACTCCTGACAGACCCGACCGACGGACACTCACAGTGACAGTGACAAATCCGATTCCGGTATCCGATATGACGAAAATATCGGTACTCGGAATCGAAAGCCCGATACAGCTAATATCGGCCGATACCCGATATTTGCAGTATCGTATCGCTCAACACTAGTCAGGAGCGGTCACGGACCGCTCCCGGCACATTAACCCCTTGCACACTGCGATCAAACATGATCGCGGTGTACTGGGGGCACAGGGGAGGATCGCGCAGGGTGGGGGCTCCCTGCGCGCCCCCCTGAGACCCTCAGAGCAGCGCGATGTGATCGCGCTGTTCTGAGGGCTTCCTCCCTCCCAGGACCCAGATCCAAGATGGCGCCGGGGTCCTGGAGGGAGGCGGCTTCCTCAGTGCCTGCTGAGAGCAGGCACTGAGAAGCCTGCTGCACTGCCTGAGCGATCGCTGGTGTGACAGAGTGCTGTGCACACTGTCACACCAGCGATCTGATAAAATACAGTGATGTCCCACCCTGGGACAAAGTAAAAAAGTAAAAGAAATAAAAATAAACATGTTTAAAAAAAAATCCAAAATAAATAAAAAAAAAATAAAAATATTCCCAATAAATTCATTTCTTCCTGTAAATAAAAAAAAAAAACAATAAAAGTACACATATTTGGTATCGCCGCGTCCGTAAAGACCCCCCCTATAAAACTGTCCCACTAGTATAACCCCTTTAGTGAACCCCTTAAAAAAAAAAAAAAACAAAGCAAAAAATCAATGCTTTATCATCATACGGCCGAACAAAAAGTGGAATAACACGCAATCAAAAAGACGGATATAAATAAACATGGTACCGCTGAAAACGTCATCTTGTCCTGCAAAAAACGAGCTGCCATACAGCATCATCAACGAAAAAATAAAAGTTATAGCTTGCAGAATAAAGCGATGCAAAAATAACTATTTTTCTATATAAAATTGTTTTTATTCTATAAAAGCGCCAAAACATAAAAAAATGATATAAATGAGGTATCACCGTAATCGTACTGACCCGAAGAATAAAACTGCTTTATCAATTTTACCACATGCGGAACGATAAAAGCGCCTCCCCCAAAAGAAATTCATGAATTGCTGATTTTTGTTCATTCTAACCTCCCAAAAATCGAAATAAAAAGCGAAAAATGTCACGTGCTCAAAAATGGTACCAATAAAAACGTCAACTCGTACCACAAAAAATAAGACCTCACATGACTCTGTGGGCCAAAATATGCAAAAATTATAGCTCTCAAAATGTGGCGATGCAAAAACTATTTTTTGCAATAAAAAGCGTCTTTTAGCGTGACAGCTGCCAATCATAAAAACCCGCTATAAATAGTAAATCAGACCCCCCTTTATCACCCCCTTAGTTAGGGAAAAATAATAAAATAAAAAAAATGTATTTATTTCCATTTTCCCATTAGGGTTAGGGTTTCGGCTAAAGTTAGGGTTAGGATTGGTGCTAAAGTTAGGATTAGAGTTAGGGTTTGGATTAGGGGTGTGTTAGGGTTAGATTTGTGGCTAGGGTTGGGACTAGGGTTAGGGGTGTGTTGGGTTAGGGTTGGAGTTAGAATTGGGGGGTTTCCGCTGTTTAGGCACATCAGGGGCTCTCCAAATGTGACATGGCGTCTGATCTCAATTCCAGCCAATTCTTCGTTGAAAAAGTCAAACGGTGCTCCTTCACTTCTGAGCTCTGCCATGCGTCCAAACAGTAGTTTATCCCCACATATGGGGTATCAGCGTACTCTGGACCCCAAGAGTTATTGTGCAATTTGTCCTATTTCTCCTGTTACCCTTGGGAAAATAAAAAACTGGGGGCGAAAATATCATTTTTGTAAAAAAAAAAAATGATTTTTTTGTTTTTACGGCTGTACATTATAAACTTCTGTGAAGCACTTGGGGCTTCATAGCGCTCACCACACACATCTAGATAAGTTCCTTGTGGGGTATATTTTCCAAAATGGGTTCACTTGTTGGGGATTTCCACTGTTTAGGCGCATCAGGGGCTCTCCAAATGCGACATGACGCCCCCAGACCATTCCATCAAAGTCTGCAATCCAAAACGTCACTACTTCCCTTCCGAGCCCCAACGTGTACCCATACAGTAGTTTTCTCCCACATATTGGGTATCAGCGTACTCAGGACAAATTGGACAACAACTTTTGGGGTCCAATTTCTCCTGTTACCCTTGTGAAAATAAAATATTGGGGGCGAAAAAATATATTTTTTATTTTACGGCTGTACGTTATAAACTTTAGTGAAACACCTGGGGATTCAAAGTTCTCACCACACATCTAGATAAGTTCCTTGAGGGGTCTAGTTTCCAAAATGGTGTCATTTATGGGGGTTTCCACTGTTTAGGCAGATCAGGAGCTCTCTAAACACGACATGGCGTCCAGCCAATTCTGCGTTGAAAAAGTCAGACGGCTCTCCTTCCCTTCCAAACTCTGCCATGCACCCAAACAGTTGTTTTACTCCCACATATGGGGTATCAGCGCACTCAGGACAAATTGCACAATAACTTTTGGAGTCTTGTTACCCTTGGAAAAATAAAAATTGGGGTGAAAAGATCATTTTTGTGGAAAAAATATGATTTTTAAATTTTACGGCTCTACGTTATATACTTGTGTGAAGCACTTGAGGGTTCAAATTGCTCACCAAAGATCTAGATAAGTTCCTTAGGGGGTCTAGTTTCCCAAATGGGGTCATTTGTGGGGGGTTTCCACTGTTTAGGCACATCAGGGGCTCTCCAAATGCAACATAGCATCCAATCTCAATTCCAGCCAATTTTGGTTGAAAAAGTCAAATGGTGCTCCTTCCCTTCCGAGCTCTGCCGTGCGCCCAAACAGTGGTTCCCCCCCACATATGGGGTATCAGCATACTCAGGACAAATTGGACAACAACTTATGTGGTTCAATTTCTCCTGTTACCCTTGGGAAAATAAAAAATTAGTGACTAAAAGATAATTTTTGTGGGAAAAAAATGCCCGGGCATTATAAACTTGTGTGAAGCACTTGGGGGTTCAAAGTGCTCACCAAAGATCTAGATAAGTTCCTTAGGGGGTCTAGTTTCCAAAATGGGGTCACTTGTGGGGGATTTCCACTGTTTAGGCTCATCTGGGGCACTGCAAACGGAACATGACCTCCATCAACGTCTGCATTCCAAAACGTTACTACTTCCTTTCCAAGCCCTGCCGTGCGCCCAAACAGTTCCCCCCCACATATGGGGTATCAGCGTACTCAGGACAAATTGGACAACAACTTTTGGGGTCCAATTTCCTTGGGAAAATTCAAAAATTTGGGACTAAAAAATCATTTTTTTTCACACCCAGGCATTATAAACTTTTGTGAAACACTTGGGGGTTCAAAGTGCTCACAACAGATCTAGATAAGTACATTAGGGGGTCTAGTTTCCAAAATGGTGTCACTTGTTTAGGCGCATCAGAGGTTCTCCAAGCGCGACATGGCGTCCAATCTCAATTCCAGCCAACTTTAGTTTGAAAAAGTCAAACGGCGCTCCTTCCCTTACGAGCTCTGCCGTGTGCCAAAACAGTGGTTTTCCCCCACATATTGGGTATTGGCGTACTCAGGAGAAATTGCATAACAACCTTATCTGTCCATTTTCTCCTTTTACCCTTGTGAAAATAAAAAAAAAGTTTGTAAAAGATCATTTTGGCTAAAAAGTTAAATATTCATTTTTTCCTTCCATGTTGCTTTAGTTCCTGTGAAGCACCTGAAGGGTTAATAAACTTCTTGAATGTGGTTTTGAGTACCTTGAGGGGTGCAGTTTTTAGAATGGTGTCACTTTTGGGTATTTTCTGCCATATAGACCCCTCAAAGTGACTTCAAATGTGAGGTGGTCCCTAAAAAAAATGGCTTTGTAAATTTTGTTGTAAAAATGAGAAATCGCTGGTCAACTTTTAACCCTTATAACTTCCTAACAAAAAAACATTTTGGTTCCAAAATTGTGCTGATGTAAAGTAGACATGTGGGAAATGTTATTTCATAACTATTTTGTGTGACATATTTCTCTGTTTTAAGGGAATAAAAATTCAAAATTTGTAAATTGCAAAATTTTAAAAATTTTCGCATATTTGTGTTTTTTTCAAAAATAAACACAAGTTATATCGAATAAATTTTACTTCTAACGTGAAGTACAATATGTCACGAGAAAACAATCTCAGAATCGCGAATATCCGTTGAAGCGTTCCAGAGTTATAACCTCATAAAGAGACAGTGGTCAGAATTGTAAAAATTGGCCCGGTCATTAACGTGCAAACCACCCTTGGGGGTGAAGGGGTTAAAACATAATGTGAACACAGTCTTAGAATTTATCTAGTTTTTATATATGCAGTGTCTTTCTAGAATCTTAGTTCTTATATGGTAGCTGGAAAATTATTTCCATTTCTCTTTAGAATTGTGCTGATATACTAACGAGATGGCAGCTATTATAAAGAAAGTGCTCATTAGCCAGACTTCATGGTTTTTGAAAATGGCTTTTTTTCTATTGATAATCATGTCTGTAATTTTATTGCTGTACAGTATATATACAGAACAAGTCATGTAAAGATACAAGTCTTTTGTAGGTTCATGTTATATTTTTAGATTTTATTTTAACTTTTCTGGAATATTGAATAAATCAATTTTTGCAAGTAAAAATGATGATACTTGTAAAGTTTTTTGTTTATTGATGTTATTCCCATTCGATGAAGAAGAGGTAAAGAAAAAAACATTATGCACAGTAATCCAATTGTTCGATTTTTAGCAGACTAAGCCAGGCACCTCAAGGCATTCCCAGGGCTGGAAACTATTGTGAGTCACAATTAAGTGTCGGTGAGACGTTATCTAGGGATTACAGAGGAGAGTCATCATTAGTAATGATGCCAACAAAACTCACTAAGTGACAATCAATTAATGTGGAAATAGTTGAGTGTGTCATGGCTCTCCAGCATTAATTTCAGGCAATTTAAATTGTTCAATGTAATTAATAAGTATAAACCCATTTACATTTTGGCAATTTATCAGAATATTAGTTATTTTACAATTATTTCAGATAATGTGATGCCAGAACTGATGTCCTACAGAAGAATAACATTTATTGTTGTTAAATATGAGTTTCCTTGAAACAGTAAGACAATTTTGCATGGTTTTGTTATTGTCTTACTGCACACTAGGGCTATGTGAGTGCAGAGTATAGATATATATATGAAGCGCCCGCCAGGGCAGTGGGGATACTCGTTATCGGGCCACTTCTTAAAGGGGAAGTGTCATGGCAGCAGTGACCAGGTACGTGGCCCTGGACGTCCAATAAAAGGGGTATTTACAAGGGAATTAAGTTTATAGTAAAGTGTTCGTGACGCCACCCATGGTACTCGGTCAGGGGACCGACGCTGCAATGCTGATCCTCTGGCATGATAGTAGGGCAGCAAAGATGGTGAAGTCCTCCACGAGTAGGGCTGTGTCCCAGGGCAGCTAGGATGTTAGAGGAGAAGTTGGTAGAAAGTGTGGTGCAGGGCAGGTGACACAGGAAAGATTCAGAAGACACAACAGAGTGCTGTTTCCTTTACCTTTTACTGAGCTGTGCAGGTACAGTCCGGGGCTCAGATTACAGATGGTTCTGGAGTCGGTCAGCCTGAAAGCAATTTGGGAATCTCCTTATTCAGGTGGGTTGTGAGGCCTCCTTTCTAGCGCTATTCTCTGAGGTACTTGCTGCTCTAAACTCTATTCAAGTTCCTCTTTCTGTCTGCTACTTAGGTAGGACTCCACTCGCATGTCAGGCAGCTGTAGCCTGCTTCAGGGTTTGCTCCTGTCTGGCATCTTCAGCTCACTCATGCTGCTGTGTCGTCGAGTATCAGTTGGGGACAGAGGATTTGCGTCTTCTGCCCGCCGGATTCAGCTGCTGGGGCTTAAGCACCCAGTCAGCCTCCGACTCCGGGGTCCGGATTCTGGTGCTCAGGACTGGGGGGTGAGCTCAGCTATAGCTACTGTCCCCCCTCCAGCTCCTTTCCACACATCCTTCCTCAACCCTGCTCAGGCACTAACTAACTACTAATTTCTTGCTTCTGACTAGAGAGTAGAGTCGGGTTAGAGCTCACTCTGCTGGCCCAGAGCAGGAACTGTGTTGTATGCTGGAACTACCTGTTAAGGGGATCCCTTCGCTGCTACCAGGCATGACATCACTCCCCCCTGGATGGAGGCAAGGCCACTGTGGCAACCAAACTCCTGGGGTGCCACATATACAGTTCATAAAAAAGCCAGAAGAGAAAAAAGCAGAGGTGTGTCTAAGTTTTCTAGCAGCCAGGGCAAGAATTCAGTTTGGCACATCCCAATGACCCTGCTCAAATGTTATGAATGTGTTCACTCACTCACACAGGTAATGGTAGAACAAAAGGACTTACAAAGCGATGCACTGTACTTGCACACAACTGGTTCCTGTACAGGATAGGAAAGTCTTTAAACACACAACTAAAAACAGCTCCCTAAAAGGCCATCCAGGGATTTCTCGTGCCTCCTGAGGAACCAGAGGGGAGGCTGCAACACAAATCCTACAAAGGGAAAGGAGAGCATGCAGGTAGACCTGAGAACCCAAGGTAAAAAGCTAAATACATTCACACTGGATAGACAGGAAAAAATACAGAGAATCAAATATAAAACAGACTACGAGAAAAAAGCTGCCAGACCCTCAAACGTTAAAGAAAGGGAAGGGTGCTAGGGAGAAGGACTCACAGTCAGACCGCAGGAAAAGTAACTGGGTTAATAAAGCAAGAGTATCCCTAGTTGAGGAGCTGGTACTCATAACACCATCAACATAGAATTATAGCCAGCAAGGAATTTCAGTGAAAGGTGATTATATAAAGAACATCCCAAAATGTGATAGGAGAGAACCAAAAGAGAAAATGTAAAACACCTGAAGTAAAGCAAACCGAGAAAAGGAGAGCAAGGGCAAAAGAACCATCAGCATTCGGACAGAGATGAATTAGACTGTGGCTCAACAGAGGGGAAAGATACTACACAGTCAAAGGTCACGAGATCCGTTTGAGTACTTGTCATATGACCACTAGTATGCAGACGAACTGCTTTTCCTTATCCTCACAATGTTTAGTGAAATACTATTGCTCATGCTTAACTGGGAGAAACTAGTTGTCACGGGACTCTAATTATGAAAATCGCACATGAGTGATCATGTGATGACTGCTGGAACAAGGTAGCAAAGCTGAGTCCTAACAGTGAGTATATTATACACTGTTAGGATTGGTCATGCTACAGTGGTTAATGTTATATTTAAAAGGATTGTACAAGTTTGTGGTGAAAGTCTGCAGTCACTGTAGGTGACTGCAGATTTCTGAATTCTTTCAATGCGTGCACCACACACTGTCAGGATCCTCTGGTGCCGGTGGCAAGATTGTGAGTGCAAGTTCACCATGTGCCAACTAGATGTAACTAGACTCATTCAATTCACTTGTATTAAGTGAGAACACGCATGTCTAGTTGGTATATATTTGCATGTATGCTAATCACACACTTGCGGTTGCATGACCACTTGCTCTCACTGCAGGTACCAAAGGATCATGACAACCTGCAATGCATTCTTTGTAAGGATTCAGAAGTCTGCAGTCGCATGGAGGTTGGTGACTTTTATCACAAACTTGGACAACCCCTTTATTGCTCCTAACAGAAATAAAACCTTAATGAACTATATACGGCACTCATAAAGTCATTGAAGTAGGTTCTCAAGTAGGATATCCGGTCCAATATTGATATAAGAAAAAACCTTGGCACTCAAAGGAATAGTGTTGAAAAGAAAAGGTTCCAATTTATTTTGCTTACAGTGGTTTTATAATTGCAAAATGTCATATCTCGGAATAATTTAAATTCCAATACAACCGATGAGAGAACATATAGAGTCATGGCTAGTGTTGAGCGATAGTGCTCGATATCTAAAAATATTGTATCGAAATTGTATCGCCGATAGCACTAAATATCGTCGATATCCGATTTCGATAGCGGAAGTCCCATGTAAGTCTATGGGAACAAAATATCGCAACAAAAAAAACCCTTTCTTACGTTGTAAACACAAAATATACACACATAGAATACATATATATATATATACATGTCATTGTGACATATATATATACATATATTTATAGTTTATACACTTCTACATAGTAAAATAGACTCTGATTCAATTGCCGGGTAAAGCCGTGACATACCCCATAGAAGTCGACGGGCTCGGTGCCGAGTACCCCCAAAACCTCTGGCTCTGTGCGACTCAACTTGGGCGTCACGAACAGGATTCTGTAGCTCGCTATAAGCGAGTCCTGTGTGCCTGAATTGAACTGGTTTTGTGCTTGAGAATTGCTAAAATCATCAGAGAATGTATTTGCCATTTTTCCGCCATATCTGCGTCACGACGAGGCACTGGTGAAGAAGAAGGGCGTGCTCTTCATGGGTGTACTGTACACTCACTCAGTGACGCGAAAACGATGGCTCTAAATGGTACTGCAATGTAAGATCGTGCCCCACAGCTCTTCAGTTCCGCCTCCTCATCCTCCTCAGTGTGCGGAAACTAACACGAAGGTCCCGCCTCCCTACAAAAGAGGGGCCCTCTCCAGATGCTAATGACACATGTGACTTGGCAGAGATGGCTAATGGACACGAGCAGAAGTGTGAAGGGATGGAGCAGTCAGAGCTCTCCCCCCACGGAATCGACCCGATCGCCACGGAACTGTCATGTGTGCATTACCACGAAGATCGTCGCGGTTGCACATTTTGACTTCTCACAGCTGAGTTGCTGTTTCTTTGTGTTTGGCAGCTAGGGAGTTAATTCTGTCTGTGCTCGGTGCTGGGACTGGGTGCAGTTTCTCCCGGCTGCAATTGATTATTTGTTGATTGGTTTCCTTTAAATTCCTGGTTGTCTGCTTTGGGAGTTGCCAGTGAAATCCTTCATGCAGACCACAGATAGGAATGAATCTGTATAGACTTAAGTTGAGAGCTCCTTAGCTGTTTTAAGCTCAACTTGCTTAGAGTTTATTCCCCAGACCATTTATGTTCCTTCGGTGTTTGAGTGTGTATGCAAGTGAGTGCTATCCTGTCTGTCTTATATGTCTAATCTGTGTATTTAGCTGAGATCAGCCCATATCCCTTTGGTGGTAATCAGGATCCTTCTTAGGACTGATTACAGGGTTCAGGGTCTGACAGGAGACAGGGTTAGGCTGGAGACTTGGACCTCTGAACCATTATCAGTACCTCCAAGGTAAGGGATTAGTTAGGACCCCAGTGCAGGGTCAGGTTAGACCCCGGTCCTCCTCTTTCCTGTTACAGCTCATCAAGTCCTCAAGATTAACCCTGAGTTCAACTATATCGTTTCTGCACATCTAGTCCTCAAGATTAACCCTAAGTTCTGCAGAGATTGTGTCAGGTAAATCTATTTTATACTTACATTCTGATGTTGCTAAACTATATGTTGTATAGAGTGTGGTTCCTGTATAAATAGTTTACTGACATTGTATTCATATCATTAGACAGCGTGACATTTTCACTGGCCATAAAAAATTATCTCTAGTTACCATGGATCCAGTAGCCCAGCTGGCTCTGCAGTTGCAGGGATTATCCATGGAGCTGACGGACATTAAGTCCAAAGTTTTGTCTCCCCTGGAGCAAACCAGAGTTGAACCTAAAGTAGCTCTTCCAGATAGGTTCACTGGTGGGCGAGACAAATTTTTTACCTTTCGGGAGGCATGTAAATTGTATTTTCGGCTTCGGCCGCGATCATCAGGGAGTGATGAGCAGAGAGTGGGAATTGTTATCTCACTTCTTCAAGGGGACCCTCAATCCTGGGCATTTTCCCTTCCTCCGGGATCCCCGGCTCTACAGTCTGGGATTGGTATATGATGACCCAGATCGGGTCTCTCTTGCTGAGACCAAATTACGTAAGTTACAGCAGGGAGATCGTCCGGCGGAGGAATTTGCTTCTGAGTTTCGTAGATGGGCCACGGATACTCAATGGAATGACCCAGCTCTTAGGAGCCAGTTTTGTCATGGGCTTTCTGACAAATTAAAAGATGTTTTGGCTCAGTATGAGTCTCCTCCTTCTCTGGAGGCTGCTATGGCCCTAGCTATCCGTACTGATAGACGGCTTCGGGAGAGGGGTGAGGTAACTCCACTCCCTGTTGTTTCTCCACCTACTACTAAAGTCCCTTATGTTGAGGTTCCCCTTGTCGGTTCGGATGAGTCTATGCAGTTGGGAGGGACATCTTTTCGTAGTAGGGGATTGGCGGCACGCCGCAGGACTAGAAGGTGTTTTTTCTGCGGGAAAGAGGGACATTTTGTTGGAGAATGTCCATCCCGTGGCTTGTTAAGTAAAAAGTCGCCGGAAAACTGCTAATCCCAGGTTGTGTGGTGGACGACAACCTGGGAGTATGTATTTCATCTGCCGGTTCTTCTCAGTTCCTTGTACCAGTGGAGGTGGTGGTTGGTACTAGAGTGAAGAGATTGTCTGTTCTTCTGGATAGTGGTTCTGGGGCTAATCTGGTTGATGCTCAGTTTGCTCAGGCTCTAGGTATGCATCTGAGTGTATTGGTCAAACCGATCCCTATTTTCTCCATTGACGCCAGGCCTCTCGGCCAAGGTAGCTTTGTTCATGAGGTTCATAACATTGACCTTCGGGTAGGGGCAATACATAGGGAACAATTATCTTGTTATGTGTTGGAGGGTCTACCTACTCCCATTGTGTTGGGACTTCCTTGGCTGGTTAAACATAACCCTGTGATTAATTGGCAGTCCAGAGAGATAAGCCAATGGGGTGAGTTTTGCAAAAGCAACTGCATGAACACAGTCATCAGTGCGGTCGTGCCTAGTACATTGCCTCCTTTTTTGGAGGATTTTGGGGATGTTTTCTCTGAGGAGGGGTGTCGGGAGTTGCCTCCTCATCGCGTGTATGACTGCTCTATTAATCTACTTCCTGATGCTAAGTTGCCTAAAGCTAGGTTGTATAATCTTTCTGGTCCTGAAAGACAGGCTATGAAAGATTATATTTCTGAAAGTCTGGCCAAAGGGCATATTAGACCTTCATCTTCCCCTGTGGCCGCGGGGTTCTTCTTTGTGAAGAAAAAAGATGGAGGCCTACGCCCTTGCTTGGATTTCCGCGAACTTAATCGGATTACTGTTCGAGATCCGTATCCACTTCCTCTTATTCCTGATCTCTTCAATCAAATTGTTGGCGCCAAATGGTTCTCTAAATTGGATCTCAGGGGGGCGTATAATCTGATTAGGATAAAAGAGGGGGATGAGTGGAAAACGGCGTTTAACACGCCGGAGGGACATTATGAAAACCTGGTCATGCCTTTTGGTCTGACTACTGCTCCAGCAGTATTCCAACATTTTGTTAATGACATTTTTCGTCACCTTGTGGGGGTGTTTGTGGTCGTATATTTGGATGACATTTTAATTTACTCGCCAGATCTTGTGTCTCACCAGGAGCATGTGAGACAGGTGTTGCAGATCTTGCGAGACAATAAACTATACGCCAAACTGGAGAAGTGTGTTTTTGCCGTACAGGAACTTCAGTTTTTGGGTTTTTTGGTGTCAGCCTCCGGTTTCCGGATGGACCCTGAAAAGGTGAGAGCAGTGCTTGAATGGGATCAGCCAGGGGATCTTAAGGCTCTGCAACGTTTTTTGGGGTTTGCTAATTACTACCGGAAATTTATTTGTAATTTCTCGTCTGTCGTCAAACCTCTCACTGACATGACGAGAAAAGGGACGGATTTTTCTAAGTGGTCGGACAAAGCTTGCCAAGCCTTTTCCTCTTTGAAGGGATGTTTTGCTTCGGCACCCGTTCTCATCCAACCAAATGTATCTCAGCCGTTCATTGTGGAGGTGGACGCGTCTGACGTAGGAGTGGGTGCTATATTGTCCCAGGGTCCGTCCCCTGGTAAATGGCATCCGTGCGCTTTCTTTTCTAAGAAATTGTCGTCCGCCGAAAGGAATTATGATATCGGCAATAGGGAACTTTTGGCCATTAAATTGGCTTTTGAAGAATGGCGTCACTTTTTGGAGGGGGCAGTCCACCCGGTCACCGTTATTACTGATCACAAGAACCTGCTGTATTTAGAATCCGCTAAGCGTCTGAATTCCAGACAAGCTCGATGGTCGTTGTTTTTTACCAGGTTTAATTTTGTCGTCACTTATCGTCCGGGGTCTAAGAATGTAAAGGCTGATGCCTTGTCTCGCAGTTTCCCAGGGGCCGGGAAAACGGACGACCCGATTCCTATCCTTCAGGAGGGGGTGGTAGTGTCGGCTGTATGTTCTGAGCTTGAGGAGGAGGTGTTAGAGGCTCAGGGGGACGCCCCTGCAGGACCTCCAGGGAGACTGTTTGTCCCGAATCAGTTGAGACAAAAGGTTATTGAGGCACATCATAATTCTGCTTTAGCAGGACATCCAGGGAGTAAGGCTACTTTAGATCTCCTTTCCCGCCGATTTTGGTGGCCTAACGCTAATAAAGATGTTATAACTTTTGTCGCATCCTGTGGGGTTTGTGCTCGCTCTAAAACTCCTCATACCCGTCCGTCTGGGACCCTTTTACCCTTGAAACTTCCGGAGCGTCCATGGACTCATTTATCTATGGACTTCATTACGGACCTTCCCCCGTCGTCTGGGAATACTGTCATACTGGTGGTTGTTGACAGGTTCAGTAAGATGGCACATTTCGTTGCTCTTCCTGCACTCCCTAATGCTAAAACTCTGGCGCAGGTGTTCATTAGGGAGATCGTGAGACTTCATGGGTTGCCTTCTGATGTGGTGTCAGATAGGCGGTCTCAGTTTGTGTCCAAATTTTGGAGGGCATTTTGTTTACGTCGGGGGATGCAATTGTCGTTTTCCTCGGCTTTTCATCCACAGACCAATGGTCAGACAGAGCGTCTGAATCAGAGTTTAGAGACATATCTCCAGTGTTTTGTATCGGAGAACCAGGAGGACTGGTCTTCTTTCTTGCCTCTGGCAGAGTTCGCTCTTAACAACAGGCGGAGCGAGTCCACTGGTAAGTCCCTGTTTTTTGGGGCATATGGTTTTCATCCCCAGTTTTGTACTTTCAATGGGGGGGGTCCTTCTGGGGTTCCTGAGGAGGAGCGTTTCTCGTCGTCACTTGCTTCTGTGTGGCGAGGTGTATTGAATAATTTGAGTACGATGGGGAACCGTTACAAACGTATGGCTGATAGGAGGAGAGTTTCTGGTCCAGATCTGAATGTGAACGATCTGGTATGGTTGTCTACCAGGAATATAAAACTTAAAGTGCCCTCCTGGAAACTGGGTCCCAGATTCATCGGGCCGTACAGGATCAGTTCCATAATTAATCCTGTGGCATTTTGTCTGGAACTCCCTTCTACGTTTAAAATTCATAATGTGTTCCACAAGTCATTACTTAAAAGGTATGTGGCACCAGTCATACCGTCACCTCTACCTCCTCCTCCAGTGTTGGTCAATGGTAATTTGGAATTTCAAGTATCAAAAATCATTGACTCTCGTCTGAATCGCCGGTCCCTTCAGTACTTGGTGCATTGGAAGGGGTATGGTCCGGAGGAGAGGACGTGGGTCCCTGCGTCTGATGTTAACGCAGATCGTTTGGTTAGGACCTTCCACAGAACTCACCCGGGCAGGCCTGGCCCTGAGGGTCCGGAGGCCCCTCGTAGAAGGGGGGGTACTGTCATGTGTGCATTACCACGAAGATCGTCGCGGTTGCACATTTTGACTTCTCACAGCTGAGTTGCTGTTTCTTTGTGTTTGGCAGCTAGGGAGTTAATTCTGTCTGTGCTCGGTGCTGGGACTGGGTGCAGTTTCTCCCGGCTGCAATTGATTATTTGTTGATTGGTTTCCTTTAAATTCCTGGTTGTCTGCTTTGGGAGTTGCCAGTGAAATCCTTCATGCAGACCACAGATAGGAATGAATCTGTATAGACTTAAGTTGAGAGCTCCTTAGCTGTTTTAAGCTCAACTTGCTTAGAGTTTATTCCCCAGACCATTTATGTTCCTTCGGTGTTTGAGTGTGTATGCAAGTGAGTGCTATCCTGTCTGTCTTATATGTCTAATCTGTGTATTTAGCTGAGATCAGCCCATATCCCTTTGGTGGTAATCAGGATCCTTCTTAGGACTGATTACAGGGTTCAGGGTCTGACAGGAGACAGGGTTAGGCTGGAGACTTGGACCTCTGAACCATTATCAGTACCTCCAAGGTAAGGGATTAGTTAGGACCCCAGTGCAGGGTCAGGTTAGCCCCGGTCCTCCTCTTTCCTGTTACAGCTCATCAAGTCCTCAAGATTAACCCTGAGTTCAACTATATCGTTTCTGCACATCTAGTCCTCAAGATTAACCCTAAGTTCTGCAGAGATTGTGTCAGGTAAATCTATTTTATACTTACATTCTGATGTTGCTAAACTATATGTTGTATAGAGTGTGGTTCCTGTATAAATAGTTTACTGACATTGTATTCATATCATTAGACAGCGTGACAGGAACCACCGTTGGGCACCCGGCCTGGAAACCCTCCTACGCTGCAATAAGCGGCGGATACCCTAAGAGGCCTGGCCCGGCACCGGGAGGAGGTCGCCAGGATGGAAGCGAGCTGGCGTGCCCTAAAACTAAACTTGGAGCGGCGCCAATCCCTCTTACCTGAAGTGTCTGTACCGGAAGGTGAGGCACCCGTTCTAGTAGAGGAGTCCTTGCAATGTGATCCGGTTGACGTTGTCGCAGTGGAGGCACCCGTTCGTGCAAAAAACGCTGCACCGGCAGCACCCCAGATTCCGCTGTCTGCCCCCGTCGCTGAGACAGAAGAAGCGACACCCGTCCTCATGGAGGAGGCCGCGCAGGCACCAGAGCACTACCTGCCTGTACCGGAGCCCTGACTGTCATCTCATTTAGAGCCGTCTGCTTCCTCCGCAGGGGAGCGCCGCCAGGACTGGGGGGCGACAGGAGAGCTGCCGCAAACCGGACACTGTAAGCTGCAGTGGAGTGGTGGAGACATGGAGCAGCTGGTGGAGGAGAATTTCAACCGGCGTCAGGAGGAAGAGTGGAGACGTTGGGAGCCGGAAGCAGAGCGATAAAGGGAGCAGCGAGAATCCCAAAAACTTCGGCAACGTAACCTGGAGAAGGACCGGGCAGATAAGGACCGGATGAGAAAGGATAAAGGAACCCTGTGTGAGCCGCGGCGTAAGGGTGCAGTACAGAGCTTTAAATTGAAAGGTGGTTGGGGCTTCATCAAGGAGCCTGGACTTTATTTAGAAGTTTTTGTGAACCGGCGGGACGTGGAGGCTCACCTCCCAGAAGGACACCCGGGGAGGGACCTGTTGCCAGGAGACTTGGTGACTTACACCCGACACTGGGGTTACAATGGATGGTACGCCCTAAATGTTACCAGGTGCGACCCCTACTCCCCAGTGTGTCAGGAACCTGTGAGACCCTCGGAGCCTTCAGCCTCCCACATCCAGGCCTCTGCAAAAGTGCCCACCCCACGCCGTAAATCTCCCAAGCCTCCCTCAGTGGTCTCCTCAGCAGCCCCAGCTATGGACATGATAAGTATAGCTGGCCCGTACCCGGCGCCTGTTAGGCCCCCTGGGGTTCGTTCAGTCCGGGACATAGGGTTCCAGACCCGGAGGGAGATGAAAGAGGTGGCCACACAGACCCAGATAGCGGGTCACGACTTGACTGTACAGGCCACACGACGTCATCAGGTCCTGGTGGTCCTTGGTGCCTCGGATGTTTGGCAAGCATCAGAAGAGTACCAGGTGGTACCTGGAACACCCCTGCCAAAGAATTATAAATAACCCGGACAGGGTCCCTGTATGTAAATAGTTAAATTGTTAATGTACCCGGACGGGTGAATGTTTATAAAAAAGTTTTTTAATTTAATAAAAAAAAACAAAAACACAGCTTTCATTACTTTTATTACAGTCTCATCCTGCGACGCCATCGATCTCCTATAAAAAAATGAAAAACAAAAAAAGTATACCACCTGACCGACGCAGTCCATAGTAACGAGTGTCCCACGACGATCCAGCTCTGCTACATCAGAATCCCGGTGCAGCACAGCTGATTACCTGCTTCCCCGGCGGTGACGTCATCGGACTGGTTTACGGCCGGGATTACCCTGCAGTCACTGCAGTTATCGCGAAAAACTGCATGTGACCGCCAGGGAGAAGATAATGGCGGCCATCAAGCAGTCCAGGACGTGACCGCCGGAGATCTTCTGCCAGGTAAGTGCCGCTGACTCCTGACAGACCCGACCGACGGACACTCACAGTGACAGTGACAAATCCGATTCCGGTATTCGATAAGACGAAAATATCGAAACGAATTATCGAAAGGCCGATAGAGCTAATATCGGCCGATAGCCGATATTTGCATTATCGTATCGCTCAACACTAGTCATGGCTATAAGCAAAGATATATCTCTATAAATTTTTAAGCTAGATTATTGAGAGAAATTCTAGCATTACATTGAAATAGATTTTAAAGGATACAGCGATGTTGTGTGGAAAAGTCCATTAAGAAACATTTCAGCCGGTAGAGCATAGTATAGTGCAGGAAGATCTGTGTTCTTAGAGAGATCCAGAGTGATCGTAAATAGGAATAGGTAGTCACTAGTGATGATCGAATATGCTCGGTGCTCGGAGTATGGCATGCTGCGTTGACTGTTCAGAGCGCTGCTGGTCTAGTGAAAAGCAAAGTGAACCTGGAAGTGTAGCGGTCTGGCACATCATAGGTCTTGTGTTCGAAATGAAACCACGTGATCGCGGCAAGTGTGAGGTCTTGAAGTGCAGTATGAAAGAGTTCGCACATGCACGCTAACGCGAAAATACGCTGTGCGCGGTCCCAGGGTTAGGTCGCGTAACCAGAATAAAGTCATGTGACCGCAGGAAATGTAAGGTCCTGAAGTTTACTGGCGCATGCGTGCTTAATGTTTTGTTACAGTGCCAGGTTTAAGTATTTGCTAGATGACATTACTATTATGTCCTATGGTAGTGGTGTAACCAAAACATGTGTTGTCAAAGGTGGTTTACACGTTAATAAGAAATGTATAGGTGGAACAGTATAATATACCACGTGTTTGACAGAAGGAGATGGTGACAAGAGACGGGTCTATCAGTTCTGGAAGGAATGAGAAAACACGGGTATTACATACCTGGTAATGTGTTTTTTCATGAGACATGATGGCACCACGAGAGAGGGGATCCGCCCATCAAGGACAGGAAACCTTCAAGATAAAAGGGGCAGCTCCTCTCTCCGCATCAGTTGTTTTACAGAGCACGAGAGGAACTCCGCATGTTAGTACACACATAAATAGCACATTCTTTACGATTTTAATTACTTAAACCCAAGGGAGTGTATAATACTAAAAAAATGCACCCAACTAAATGACGTGATCAAAGGGTGGGAATATAAGGGTGCCGTCATGTCTCATGAAAAAACACATTACCAGGTAAATAATACCCGTGTTTTTCCATCCTACATGACGGCACCACGAGAGAGTTAGAGAGATTTGTATTCTCTTTAGGGAGGGATCACTGCTTCTAACACTCTTCTCCCAAACGTGAGATCAGAGGCAGCAGATAAGTCTAATCTATAGTGTTTGAAAAAAGTTGACGGAGAGGACCAAGTGGCCGCCTTACAGATCTGGTCGATCGTGGCATCTGCTTTCTCCGCCCAAGATGTCGCCATGGCTCTTGTGGAGTGGGCTTTTAGTCCTTCAGGAACAGCCCTACCTACACTACTATAAGCTAGCATGATGGCCTCTCTCACCCATCTAGCTATAGTCTGTCTAGAGGCTTTTAGGCCCTTTCTCGCCCCCTGGTATGAGACAAGTAATGTCCTGTGTTTTCTCCAGGTTTTTGTCCTTTCTAGATATTGTAGGATACATCTCCTAATATCTAAACAGTGTAGTTTCTCCTCCTTTGTGTTGCTAGGGTCAGGACAAAAGGATGGCAAAATTATCTCCTGAGTTCTGTGGAATTTTGACACAACTTTTGGCAAATATGCAGGATCTAACCTTAACACTACCCTGTCATTCAAGATCCGAGTATAAGGAGGGTCAGCAGACAACGCATGTAGGTCTCCAATTCTACAGGCCGATGTGAGTGCTATTAACAGGGTAATTTTTAAAGTTAAGACTTTATCAGATATTGTGTTTAAGGATTCAAAGGGGCTTTCTGTTAAGGCTGATAAGACCAAATTGAGGTCCCATGGAGGAGGAGCAGGGGATGGAACAGGATCCGCTCTATTACAGGCCCGGATGAACCTAGCTACCCATCTATTATTTGCCAGGTCGTAGTTAAATAAAGCTGCAAGGGCTGAGACATGAACTTTAAGGGTGCTGACTGCTAACCCTAGCTCTAAGCCCCTCTGCAGAAATTCTAATATTGCCACTATTGGGATTTCTCCTTCCCGTATTGGTGCTGAAACTGTCAAAAATTTCTTCCATATTCTGCCGTAAATTTTCGTAGTTACTGGTTTTCTACTGCGAAGTAAGGTGGATATTACAGCGGCTGAAAATCCTTTTTTCTCTAATAGTGACCTCTCAAATTCCAGGCTGTCAAATGCAGCCCAGACTTCTGAGGGTGACTGAAAGGACCCTGTGTCAGAAGGTCCTGGTCTTCCGGCAGTACCCATGGGTCTGTTATGGACATTATCTTCAGCCAGTAGAACCAAGGCCTTTTTGGCCAAAAGGTGGCTATTACGATCACTCTGGGTTTGTCCTCCCTGATCTTCTTCAGAACTAATGGAATCAGACATATCGGGGGAAAGGCGTACAGAAGTCCTGACGTCCAGTTTATTCTGAAAGCATCTCCTGCTAAGGGCCTGTCTGCTGGATTCAGGGAGCAGAATTTCTGCAGCTTCTTGTTGGTTCTTGTGGCAAAAAGATCTATGCTGGGTTTCCCCCACATATGTACTATCTGCGGAAAAATGGACTTTTTTAGTGTCCACTCTCCCTGCTTCAGGTGGTTTCTGCTCAGGAAATCTGCCTTCTGGTTGTCTATACCTCGTATATGTAGGGCCTATAATGAGTGGAAATGATGCTCTGCAAGAGCCATAATTTTCTCCGTTATCTCCATCAATGACCTAGAACGGGTGCCCCCTTGGTGGTTTATATATGCGAACGTCGTCCGGTTGTCTGACAGAACTCGGGCATGATGTCCCGATATGTGTGGTAGTAGGCCCTTCAGTGCTCTCTCGACCGCCAAGAGTTCCCAGTCGTTTGAGGATAGTTCTTTTTCCTCTTGCTTCCACGGTTCTTGGAGCCACAGTGCATCTAGGTGAGCCCCCACCCCCAAGGGCTGGTGTTATGAATGTTTTAGAAATGAATTCTGAGCAGAAGCTCCCTCTGGTGGTTACAAACGGTACTGAACCATTCAATGAGGATTGGCAATCAGGAATCACGGA
>JARQOD010000003.1:315417369-315467606 GCA_033576555.1 Oophaga sylvatica
TTTTTTGTCGTGTGTTTTCCCACTTTTTTTCGGCGGTAGAGAAAGCATTGTTTTTTGCCTTTTTTTTTCGTTACGACGTGGCGTACAAAAATGTGTACTTTTTTTGTTTTTTTTTTTCACATTAAAGAAAAATTTTTTGGGGAAAATTTTTTTTAGAATTTTTTTTTAAAATTTTTGTTTTTAACATTTTTTTATACAGGGGACATCACTGTAAGTGTAGATCGGATCTGTAGTTTGCACAGCCTCTGTCAGATCAGCGATCTAAAAGGCATGGGGGAGGTCTTAGCGCCTGCACATCAGCTGACCCATCCCGCATCAGCTCACCCCCCCTAGGGCATGTTCGCATGACGTACTACCCACCCCTTCATACGGGCCCCGGGTCCCCTGGACGGCATACCAGAGTGTCAAAAAGGGGTTAAATTTCCCCCCTACTTATTGGTGCGATGCCCTTTCTCTACCAAGAAATGCTTTATAAAAAAAAAACCGATTTAACTCTTGTTTGTCAACAGGCAATACTTTAAAAAGAAGAGAAAAAAATTGGGAAAAAGTCTTACCTGTGATTATATTTTGGTTGCTTCGATTAGTGAAACCCAGGAACCAAGTACCTTGATCACAGATACTTTTAGAAAAAAGAGAGAAAAAAAGGTACTTTGGCTGCCTAAAAACAAATAGTATTTATTTTTACCCCATTAAAAGGAAAAAGGGGTGTTGTCCAGACGATTAAAAGGAATTCAACATTTTAACGGTTTCTGGCTGTAGCCCTTATAACAAAATATGGCAGTCTTGTAAAAACGGAAGAATTTATAGGAGTTTTACCTCTGTGAGCACAGTTAAATTAACATTTTAAAATTTTTTTTAGAAAAAAAAAAATAGTAAGGAGGTGGGGAAACCCTCATTTTTCCCCTCCTCCACACGGAAACCCATGCGACCCCTTTTATAGAAATGTGTGGGCCCATTGTAATATTGTGTTTTTAAACGTATTGTCCAAACTTAAATTACCTATTGTATGATGCTGTGTTTGCCATGTCTGTTGCTTACGGGAAAGGAAATGGTTAACTTGGGGGGCTGGACTTGACCCGTTGGGACAGGAAGTCCAGGGCAGATGCTCAGCTGCAGCTTAGGGCTTTCCTGGCCCCGGGGGGTAAAGACTGTTTTTAGACCCCAGGAGGGGTAAAGGGGTGCCCCCCCCCTTTTGGGCAGAACAGCTGGCACCTGGACCACGGAGTGACCCACCGATGTACTTTTCGTCCAGATTCCAGGTGGTACCCCCTCTTTTTACCCCATGGCTGTTGGGGGTACCGCTGTGGGCCGCGCTGGAGAGAGGAGGGAAACCAATCTTGTATTTTATTCATCTCTTTTTTTAAAATGTTTGGCTGCAGTTTTGCCCGGAGTGCCCTGTCCTGTTTGTTTTTTTTTGTACAAGGGCAGGGGGCTCGCTAACTGTTTTTCCAGTTTATCTGTTTGTGGACTGGTTTAAGTGACCGGGCCCCAACACCCCAACCCCCCCCCCCCCACCTTGTTTCAAATATATAATTGAAACTGAAAAGGCAAAAAAAAACTTGCAAATAGAATAATATTTAATCCAACAGTTAATATAAGAAAATGTTAGGTCATAATAGATGTATAATGAGAATAAGCAGTGCAAAGAAGTTTGTGGCATCTATTTAATGCAAACAGAGAAAATTCACTGTGGGGGGGACAACAACATTAAGATGAATTGTCCTGATGTATAAGGATTAGAACAGCCCATCATGAAATATTGTCGACCCTCCTCTGAAATACAAGAGCTTTACAAAGGTTAGAATTAGTTCTTACTTTTTTAAGTTGTAACTAAATGCTGGAGTTCGGACAGAGAAATAAATCTAGTCACACGTAAGATGCCGCCGACTCTACAGAAGCTTCTAAGGAGGTAAGGAATGGTAGTTGTTACAAATGTGTAGTTTAAATGCATGGGTGCTGATAGCATGAATGCTGACATTCTGTATCAAATATGTAAGCAGTCTACACAAGATAAAAACAAAAAGCCGCATGAGGACGTATGGTATTAAGATGTGGGTAACATAGAGCAGAACATTATAGGATGGCATATAGTTTATAATCAGGCACAAAGAGATTTAACAGTTTCAAATTATTGCAAGCATTAAAATAGATCAATGAAAAAAGTGAAATGAATTAAACTGAAACTATTACAAAGTATATACAATTTTGTAAGTGGTTGATATTACCATGGAGTAAAAGTAAAGGTATATATGATAGAAAAGTTATGAAAACCGTTGTTCTAATAAATAATCATGGTATCTTTGTGAAAATTAAGTCCCTTAGGTTGTTTGGTGTCTATTTGAATAATCCAGTATGCCTCACGAAGAAATAATTTTTTTTGGAGATTACCTCCTCTAGTAGAGGGGAAAACTCCTTCCATACCAAAAAATTGGAAACTATTAAGATCTCTACCATGTGTTCCAACAAAATGTTTTGTTGCTCCTGAATATGTTGCATTATTGTTATTAATTTTTTAATATGTTCTGATATCCTTTTTTTGTTTCTGACTAGTGCAACCTATATATCTGAGGTTACAAATATCGCAGTAAATGCAGTAAATAACATTGCGTTTTGCAATTAATGAAGGTGTTGATAGAATGTTGTTCGTTGATATTATGTGTTTTTATTGCACACTTGCACATATTACATTTATTTCCTGCACATTTAAAGAACCCTTCTGTGGATATCCATATATTATTGGTAGAAGTATAATTGCTTTGAAAAAGACTTGGCGATAGAAGATCACCCAGTTATCTGCCTCTTTGGGCTATTCACCTATGTCCCTTGGATAGAATTTGATTGAGTATATCGTTCTAGTATAAGATAGGGATATATTTATTAATAATATGTTTTATAACATTAAATTGGAGGCTACAAGGAGTACTGAATGTTACCATGTCTCTGCCATTGATAATTTTGTCTTTTTTGGCAATTAAAGTTTGCTGTCTAGTTATTTTGCAACTTTATTGTATGAGTTAGCAATAATTTTACTGTTGCTCTCACCAAAGGATCCTGACAGCCTGCAATAAGTTCTTTGTAAGGTTTCAGGAGTCTACAGTCACATGGAGATTGCTGTCTTTTATCACAAGTTTGGATAATCCATTTAATGCTCCTAACAGAAATAAATACGTAGTAACCCTTAATTTGTCAGACAGCGCAATACTTCCTTAACATAGCCATGTGTAAAATAATCTTATAAGTTATGAATTGTTGCATGTGTGCATAATCAATTACTGCTTAAGAAAGAATCACCAGAACTACCAGCAGTGAAGAAATACTTCAGCAGAACCACTATCAGTACATAAATTTATCACCAGAACCATAATCAGTGCAGAAATATTTCACCCTAACCACAATCAGTAGAGAAATACATCAACAGAACCACCATCAGTACAAGAATACATCAACAGAACCACCATCAGTACAAGAATACATCAACAGAACCACCATCAGTACAAGAATACATCAACAGAACCACCATCAGTACATGAATACATCACCAAGGCTGATACAGCAATCAATTGTAATGTCAGGTCAGCGCTATATACAATTGTATCACACAAACCTACAATTCCCAGTATGTCCTTAATGGCAGCCAGCAACATGATCAGATGACCTGGTTGTGCTGCTGACTTCACCCTGACCTGGAAGAGCCAGTGTTCAGGGGTTCAATATTACTCACGTCTAATAGACGCAAGTACAATTAATTATTTCTCTGAGCTGGCTGTCAGCTTGACAGCCGGCACAAAGAGCAGTCAACTCCCACTCCAGAAGGCAGCAAAATGCAGCCGCCAGTGAGACACATCGGATGACTTAATCAGGAGTCCCGACGGCGCCCCCCCCTGCCGGCTGCGCTAGGTGCAAGAGTCCCACTCATCCTTTCCTAGATACGCCCCTGGGAAAAAGATTTAATCTTGACATCTACAACATGTTCAAATAGAGACATTTTCATCCAATGTTACATTGTCTATAATTTTAAAACCAAAAAAAAAAAAAAAACCCATAGTCCATATAGTATATACTGTAAAAATCTTTTTATTTGTATTACAGATTAAAATAATGTAGAATAAATGTCAGATATAATAATAAAAATCAAGTTTCTGTATGCTGTTCCAGAGGATATAATAAAATGATGTGGATAATTACAAAGTTTATATATATATATAAGTGAAAAAAGTGTCATACATGTCTTAAAAATTAAAACAGAAAAAACATCCAATGTAAAGTGCACAGATATCAAAAAAGGAAAAATCCTATATAAAGTGCTTATAATGTGTAAACAAGTATCTCAAAAGTGCATGTACCACAACTGTGTATTTGGAAAATCCAGGAAATAAAACAAAAATAAAGTGCAAAGTGCAAGAGACACCACCAGGTGTCAGTGTATCCACATCATACACTGTATGACCAAGGAGTAGATGTATCCAGAGGCATAAATAAATATATAACACCATGAGTTAATATTGTGTTACTTACAGAGTAGTATGCTCCTGGTCTCCTGGACGGGCGCCCTCCCCAACGCGCGTTTCGGCACGATGCCTTTGTCAGGGGGTGGCGCCAGTAGGAGAGAGGATGGTATATATATATATATGTCAAAGAGCCAATCAACAAAAGAGGGTGTGCAATGAAAGAAAAGGAACGTATTTGCCAGGCTGCATGACATAGCCTGAGTGATATGAGATCAACTCCTCACTGCGCATACCCAGAAGTAAGCTGTATATTCAGCGATGACTGATAGATGAGTGCGCAGGAACGGAAAGGATGTCGCTCACACAGACATGTTATACAGCCTCCTGAGCACAGAGGAGAGCGTCCTTGGCAACAGAAGCAGCGGGACCCACCACTGAGAGCGTTGTGTGACGCGCGCAGGGCAGGAAGTGAGGCGGGGACTATCTACAACACGTCAAGCACCCGGGAACAAGAGAGTTGTTTCCAGGATACCTGAAGATGCGGCAGCACACTGAGACCACAACACCCCACTGCCACACACGTGTATCGCAGTCAGAGGTGTAAAGTTCATGCTTTAAGAAGCCATAATACTAAAACAACAGTTAAAGGGATAACAATAAGACCAATCATAATACTGCATATTAATACATATTAAAAAGAAATATACCAATGTTTCATACCTATTAAATTATATATTTTACATCATACTTATATGGACATAGAAGGACAAAAAGAAAAATAATATAAAATAAACAAATCAATGTATAAGTTCCTATTTTCCCATCCATCCAGAATATCAAGATGGTAGTGCAACAGTAGTAAATATATTATCATACGTTTATTGATATGCATCAAAATTGCACGTGTATATAAATCTCTATTGTAGTTATAACACATCAAACATGTGTGAAGGACAGAGATGAAAAGAAAATAGAGAAGAATGATGAAATAATATAACAAGTTGATGTATTTCTTTCCTTCTTTACAAGTATCCAGGGTTTCCAGAAAAGTATGCAGTAGATGTAGATATGGTCCCACCATTATAAGTATACGTCAAGAATTTCAAAATGCATGCGAATCTCTATATATAAAAATAAAGAGAAAGAAGAATGAGAAAAATCAGTACAAAAATATAAAAATATATACTGTATATATATGTATACACAATAAAATACACAACACCATTTATGTTAATTGAACACAACATACATTATTAATAATAAAATTCAAATTAAAAATGATAAAAAATAAAAACCTCCTCCTAGAGGCTGTAAAACTATAAAAACGTATGCATTCAGAATAACATTAATAAAAACAGGTTATGGTCAGAGGAAGGGGGCAAAACTATTATTCTCATTTAGACCTTGTGGCTGCATAGAGTTCAAAGTCCAAATCCACTTTGTTTCACATTGTGCAAGTTTTTGACTGACTTTTGCACCCCTAATATTAGTCATAATTAAATCTATCCCACGTACTTTAAATTGGGTGCTGTCACAATTATGGTGGAGTTTAAAATGTTTAGGAATGGTCTTCAGATTATTATTGTCATTCTCACTTTCAGCTGCTTTTATCCCTAAAAAGTGCTCACGTACCCGTGTTTTTAATTGTCTGGTGGTTAGACCTATATATATTTTATTACATGGGCACGTAGCAAAATATACAACTGCTTTGGAGGTACAGGATGTATGATGTCTGATCTTATAGGTGCGGGTGCCCTCTTGATTGTAGAAAGTATTCACACGTTCCATATTCGGGCAAGCCACGCAATTGCCACATGGAAAAGATCTTGTATCCACTGCAGGAAATTTGTCTAAAAAAGTTCTTTTTGCAGTTGGCACATAGTGGCTCTTTACCAAGTAATCTCTCAGATTATAGGCACGCCGAAATGTAATTTGTGGCCTTTCTGGCAAATAAGTTGCCAATGTAGAGTCTGCAAGTAAAATAGGCCAAGGTTTGCTTAGACATTTCCGAACAGATTCTGCCTGGGCATTGTATTTTGTAAAGACCCGCAGCTTATTCATCACGTCAGATATTCTGTCAGAGTATAATAATTCATTATGTGATGAATGTTTTGCTCTCTGATATGCGTGTTTCACCATGCGACGAATATATCCACGATCGTAAAATCATGCCTTGAGGTCTTGTGCTTGGTTTTCAAAATCCTCCTCCGAGAAGCAAATTCTTCTGACCTGAATAAACTGGCCAATTGGTACCGATTTAACAACAGACTGGGGATGGGCGGACGTGGCATGTAGCAAAGCATTCACAGAGGTTGGCTTGCGAAAAATATCAGTCGGTGCCACATTACTCTCATCCCGTCTGATTTTGACATTAAGGAAGTCAACTACATGAAAACGTGAAAAATAAGTCAAATAAATATTCTTATTGTTGTTGTTAAGATCAGAAATAAATGTTGTCAATTCATCCGATTGTCTATAACTTGTACCATTAATAAGTAAAAATGTACAAAAACTGAAGCTACTTCCACTGATCTTTTTTTTAAATTCAAGACTTCTCAGGTGCCTCAGGGAGCAGATTTTGCAGGGGCGGTGTCGTTGTGAAAAAAAAATATGTATTTTTTTTCACCCCTCCTCCCACATCGATGGTCCAAGTAGCAAAATCTGCATTTTTTGTAAGGGGAGGTGTGCAGGGTGTGTGTGATAGACGGGTAAGGTATGTGTGTGTGATATAGGAATGCAGGCTGTTTGAGATGCAAGGGTGCTTAGGGATGCAGGCTGTGTGAGATATGGGAGTGTAGGTTGTGTGAGATATGGGGGATGCAGGCTGTGTGTGACAAATGGGTGCATGAGTACAGGAATGCAGGCTGTTTGAGATGCAAAGGTGCTTTAGGGATGCAGGCTGTGTGAGATATGGCAGTGCAGATTGTGTGAGATATGGGGGTGAAGGCTGGTTGGGATAGAGGTGTACATGGGTTGCTAGATGTGTGCGATAGATGGGTGCATGGGTACAAGCTTTGTGAGATATGGGGATGCAGGCTGTGTGCGATAGATGGATGCATGGAGGTGTAAGCTGTGTGAGATATGGGGGTAAAGGCTGTGTGGGATACAGGGGAGCAAAGAGATGCAGGCTATGTGGGATATGGGGGTGCAAGATGTGTGGGATACAGGGGTGCATGGGGCTGCAGACTGTGTGGGATATGGGGTGCAGTGTGTGTTAGATACAGTGGTGTATAGGGGTGCAGGCTGTGTGGGATATGGCGGTGCAAGATGTGTAGGATGGAGGGGTGTATGTTGTCCATGTGTGATAGAGAGGTGCAGAGCAGTGCAGGTTTTGTGCTATAGAGAGGTGAATGGGGAGGAGGCTGTGTGATAAAGCACCACCGAGGAGGTAATGACGCGTGAGAAAGATGCAACTAACTATTGTTCACTCAATATACAAACTAACTGAGGGCATGGTATGGGATGGGAGGCAGTATACAAAAGAAGGGACAGTGTGAGAACACAGTATGGGGGAGCAGTATGAGGGATGAAGAACAGTGTGAGAACACATTATAGAGAGGGTACAGTGTGAAAATGGGGCAAAGTAATTAGAGGCGGAAGAGCATTGAAGATGTGGACAGTGTGGATATCATAGTTCATAATGCAGGCACATTGTGTAGATTGGACAGTGTATAGGCCAGTGATGGCGAACCTATGGCACGCGTGCCAGAGAGGGCACGCAGAGCCCTCTCAGCTGGCACGCGGCCTCGCCTCATCTTTGGTCCCTGACTGCAGCTTCCTGCCTCACACATTGAGCGGCGCAGCCGCGCAGCTGAAAGATGATGTAATCCAGCCGCGACCGTCAGCGCCGCTCAATGTCTGAGAGGAATTGAGAGAGGAAGGAAGCTGCCGGCGCGCGGAGAGGTGAGTGCGGCCACTGTGCCAGTGAAGCTGCTGTGGTGTGTGTGTGTGCGCTGAGTGTGGTCGCTGTGGTGTATGTCTGTGTGTGTGTGCTGAGTGTGTCTGCTGTGGTGTGTGTGTGACTGCTGTGGTGTGTGTCTGTGTGTGTGTGCTGAGTTATGGCGGTGATAGGGAGAGGGCCAGTGATGGGTCAATATAAGAACCCCACCAATCATTTCTGCATGAAGGGCTCATGATGGGGCATTTCTACATGAAGGGCTCATGATGGGGCATTTCTGCATGAAGGGGTCATGATGGGGCATTTCTGCATGAAGGGGTCATGATGGGGCATTTCTGCATGAAGGGGTCATGATGGGGCATTTCTGCATGAACGGGTCATGATGGGGCATTTCTGCATGAAGGGCTCATGATGGGGCATTTCTGCATGAAGGGCTCATGATGGGGCATTTCTGCATGAAGGGCTCATGATGGGGCATTTCTGCATGAAGGGCTCATGATGGGCATTTCTGCATGAAGGGCTCATGATGGGGAATTTCTGCATGAAGGGGTCATGATGGGGCATTTCTACATGAAGGGGTCATGATGGGGCATTTCTGCATGAAGGGGTCATGATGGGGCATTTCTGCATGAAGGGGTCATGATGGGGCATTTCTGCATGAAGGGGTCATGATGGGGCATTTCTGCATGAAGGGCTCATGATGGGGCATTTCTGCATGAAGGGGTCATGATGGGGCATTTCTGCATGAAGGGGTCATGATTGGGCACATTTCTGCATGAAGGGGATCATGATGGGCATTTCTGCATGAAGGGGTCATGATGGGGCATTTCTGCATGAAGGGGTCATGATTGGGCATTTCTGCATGAAGGGGTCATGATGGGGCATTTCTGCATGAAGGGATCATGATGGGCATTTCTGCATGAAGGGGTCATGATTGGGCACATTTCTGCATGAAGGGGATCATGATGGGGCACATTTCTGCATGAAGGGGTCATGATGGGGCATATTTCTGCGTGAAGGGGATCATGATGGGGCACATTTCTGCATGAAGGGGTCATGATGGGGCATTTCTACATGAAGGGGATCATAATGGGGCACATTTCTGCATGAAGGGGATCATGATGGGGCATATTTCTACATGAAGGGGATCATAATGGGACATATTTCTACATGAAGGGGTCATGATGGGGCATATTTCTGCATGAAGGGGGATCATGATGGGGCACATTTCTACATGAAGGGGATCATAATGGGGCACATTTCTGCATGAAGGGGATCATGATGGGGCATATTTCTACATGAAGGGGATCATAATGGGACATATTTCTACATTAAGGGGTCATGATGGGGCATATTTCTGCATGAAGGGGGATCATGATGGGGCACATTTCTGCATGAAGGGTCATGATGGGGCATTTCTGCATGAAGGGGATCATGATTGGGCATATCTCTGCATGAAGGGGATCATGAGGGGGCACATTTCTGCATGAAGGGGTCATGATGGGGCATTTCTGCATGAAGGGGATCATGATTGGGCATATCTCTGCATGAAGGGGATCATGATGGGGCATTTCTACATGAAGGGGATCATAATGGGCACATTTCTGCATGAAGGGGATCATGATGGGGCATATTTCTACATGAAGGGGATCATAATGGGACATATTTCTACATGAAGGGGTCATGATGGGGCATATTTCTGCATGAAAGGGATCATGATTGGGCATATCTCTGCATGAAGGGGATCATGAGGGGCACATTTCTGCATGAAGGGATCATGATGGGGCACATTTCTGCATGAAGGGGATCATGATTGGGCATATCTCAATGGAACTTTGCTCTCCAGTGTGTTCTTGCACATTGATAATTTAAATTGCCGTGTTGGCACTTCGTCATAAATAATTGGGTTTTAGGTTGCAGTTTGGGCACTCGGTCTCAGAATGGTTCGCCATTACTGGTATAGGCCATGGATAATAAGGAAGAATGGTTTGATGAGTTTTGTTCATAAAGAAAGACAGTGTGGTGGCAATAGGTCATGGGGGAGGGATGATGTAGCAATCTATAATATAACGCTAGGAGTGTCTCTCTGTCTGAAGCCTCTATAGACTGCACAAGCATGACGCGCCTGCGCAGTCTGGCTCCAGACAGAAGACGGCATCCAGCGGTGAGGATTCTGTATGGTGCCAGAGATCGCGGTACGCGTAGACACTGAATGCATACCGCGATCTCCGGCGACATACTTACATACTTACCTGACCAAGAGGAGCGTTGCCGCGGCGCTTCTCTTGCTGGAGACAGGACCGGAGTGTGCGTCAGAATCACGCATGCGAATAGCGCTATCCGGCGCCATTTTACTGAAGACACATTTGCAGTGTGTCTTCAGCAATATGGCACCGGACAGCGCGGTATGAGCATGCGCGTACTCTGGTGCCACACTCCTCCCCCAGCCTTCTGCAGAACGGGACAGCGCTGGAGCACAGGGAAGAAAGGTGAGTATAAATGCTTTTTTTTTTGTATGTGTGCAGTTTAATAGGGGTGAAGGGGACCATACATATCAGTATACGGGGGTGAGAGGTAGCATGCATATGAGGATAGGGGTGAGGGGACCATGCATATCAGGATAGGGGGGTGAGAGGACCATGCATACCAGGATAGAGGACTGAGGGGGCCATGAATATCAGGATTGAGGGGTGAGGGGACCATGCATTCCAGGATTGGGGAGTGAGGGGACCATGCACACCAGGATTGGGGGGTGATGGGACCATGCATTCCAGGATTGGGGGGTGAGAGGAACATGCATTCCAGGATAGGGGGGTGAGGGAACCATGCATACCAGGATGGGGGGTGAGAGGACCATGCATACCAGGATTGGGGAGGTAAGGGGACCATGCATACCAGGATTGGGGGATGATGGGACCATTCATTCCAGAATTGGGGGGTGAGAGGAACATGCATATCATGATAGGGGGGTGAGAGGAACATGCTTCCAGGAGAGGGGGGTGAGGGAACCATGCATACCAGGATAGGGGGGGTTAGTGGACCATGCATACCAGGATGGGGGGTGAGAGGACCATGCATACCAGGATTTGGGAGGTGAGGGGACCATGCATACTAGGATAGGGGGGGGTGAGGGGATCATGCATACCAAGATGGGGTGAGAGGACCATGCATACCAGGATTGGGGGGTGAGGGGACCATGCATATCAGGATAGGGGTGTGAAGGGACCATGCATACCAGGATTGGGTGATGAGGGGTACCATGCATACCAGGATAGGGGGTGAGGGGTACCATGCATACCAGGATTGGGGATGAAGGGACCATGCATACCAGAATTGGGGGGTGAGGGAATACCATACATCCTACAATAGGGATGAGGGTGGACCATGTATACCAGGATTTGGGGGTGAGGGGACCATGCATACCAGGATTGGGGGGTTAGGGGACCATGCATACCTGGATTGGAGGGTGAGGGCACCATGCATACCAGGATTGGGGGTGAGGGCACCATGCATACTGGGATTGGGGGGTGAGGGCACCATGCATACCAGGATGGGGGGGTGAGAGGACCATGCATACCTGGACTGGGGGGTGAGGGGACCATGCATATCAGGATAGGGGGTGAGGAGACCATTCTTTTAGGATTGGGGGTTGAGGGGACCATGCATACCAGGATGGGGGTGAGAGGACCATGCATACCAGGATTGTGGAAGGAGGGGTACCATGCATACCAGGATTGGGGATGAGCGGACCATGCATACCAGAATTGGGGGGTGAGGGGGTACCATTCATCCTACGATAGGGATGAGGGGGGACCATGCATACCAGGATTGGGGGTGAGGGGACCATGCATTCCAGGATTGGGGTAAGGGGACCATGCATACCAGGATTGGGGGGTGAGGGGACCATGCATTCCAGGTTTGGGGGAGGGGACCATGCATTCCAGAATTTGGGAGTGAGGGAACCATGCATACCAGTATTGGGGGGTGAGGGCACAATGCATACCAGGATTGGGGGGTGAGGGCACCATGCATACCGGGATTGGGTGGTGAGGGGACCATGCATTCCAGGATTGGGGTGAGGGGACCATGCATACCATGATTGGGGGTGAGAGGACCATACATACCAGGATATGGATGAGCAGGTACCATGCATACAAGGATAGGGATGAAGGGATATCTTGCATACCAGGATTGGGGGGTAGGGGACCATGCCAATCAGGATGAGGAATTGGGTGCCATGCATGCCAGGATTGGGTGGGGTGAGGGGACCATGCATACCAGGATAGGAGGGGGCAGCACATACCAGGATGGGAGACCATATACCAATAAAAATGCTTGCCACCCAGGCGTAGAACGGGTTCATCGCTAGTAATATGATATAAGGGATGACGATGTGGAGGCCATGTTTTATAAAAGGAACAGTGTGGAGAGGTTTCACTTTTGGGGCGGGGAGCACACTGGGGAAAATATTTAATAAGGTGTGCAGCATGGACAGATATTTTTATTCAGGCAGTATTGTAGCGACACTATTATTTGTAAGGGTGCCGTGTCGGGTTGTGCAGCAGAAGACCAGAGAAAAGGGAAGTATGCAGAGATGAGCTGTAAATGTCGAAAGTCATGATGGCATCTGGACCAGATGAAGAAGAAATGGATGAGAACAACTCCAATCAGAGAAGATGTCACTTATACGGTACCTAGATCTGAGGGTGCATTTACACTGCACAATAACCGCCTTTAAACAACTGCCGACCGGATATATGAACCTGTTCAGCAGTCGTTTAACAGCTTTAGTCTGTGTCCACATTTTCACATGCAAATTGCCTCTTAAGAGAAAAAGAGGACTTGAACTCTATAGCGCCATCTATTCGAAGTAGCGATCCTACAAGTTACAGTGAACCCTTTAACGAGTCTTGTAATATGACTTAGGATAAAAGCCAAATCAGTATCTCAATTTGCAGACACGGTGTTTCGGTCTATTGGTCCTAATCAGTGCAAAGTATGAGATCTGATTTAGCTAGCTGAGAGGCTCTGTACTGAGGTCTAAGGGGTAATGTTTCTCCTTCTGGAGAGTGACATACCAGCTCTGGCTTGTCAAAGTAAGGAGGTTTATTTGCCGTGCAATGCTCCTCTGGGAAATTTAATATGCAAATTGCCTCTTAAGAGAAAAAGAGGACTTGAACTCTATAGCGCCACTTATTGGAAGTAGCGATCCTACAAGTCATTTTCATATGCACTGAACGATCCTTACAGGGTATGTCCAGTTTTATCATGAAAGTCTGCAGCCATTCTATGTGACTGTGCAATGCTGGTGAATGTAGGTCCACTGTGCCACTGGCTGGGTTTACCCTGGATGGGTGTAACTAAGTGACTACTTAGCAATCACTAGAACCTCTGATAGTGAGGATAGGCTTTTGCCACAGGTACCATCCAGGGCAGTCCTCCAGTCTGCAGCACCTGTTCGGAGGGTCAGAGATCCAGGCATGAGCTAAAGGTGAATGGGGGCAAAGACGTGGTCAGAAAAAAAGAGTTCCGGGCAGGCAGCACTGGTTCAAAATATGTGGGAGAGAGCAGGATAAACAAGTAGGCAAGCAGGGTGAGAACACATGAAAGACAATATGAGAAAGCACCAACAAGAAACTAGACAAGAACTGAACTATCACTTAGATCAGATGAGGAAAGGTAGAAGGAGTTGTTTAATAAACCCCCTGCTGCTTGGGAGTAGGCCAGAGAATATCACCTCTGTATGACTTGATGGGGTTAAATGCTGGCAGAAAATGTCTGTGCCTCCCTATAACCAGGTGGAGACTTACCAGTAACAGGTTTCTGTCAACAGTGCAGGGGTTAAGCTGCTCAGGTTTCAGTCTCTGAAGCTTTCCAGCTTGGATGATTTCAGCTGTTCAGTATTGGCCACTCCCCTCTCCAATACATACTTGTCTCTGGCAATCTGGATTGCCAGTGTTAGTTTTTTATCCTGCTTGGTGTGGAATGGAAATGTGAGTTGTTAGTAGAGGCATTTGGAGTGTTGGTCTGTGACTGTTGCTTGGTGTTTCGGCTCTTTTGCAAATCTTCACTTAAAAAATGAGAGAGGCCTGTAATTGACATCATAGGTAGACCACAACTATGAGAGTCAAAATGAGAAAACAAATCAAGAAAATCACCTTGTCTGATTTGGCAAGATTTATTTTGCAAATTATGGTGGAAAATAAGTATTTGGTCAGTAACAAAAGTTCATCTCAGTATTTTGTTATATATCCTTTGTTGGCAATAACAGATCAAACCTTTTCTGTAAGTCTATTTAAGTCTTCACAAGGTTGGCACACACTGCTGGTGGTATGTTGGCCCATTCCTCCATGTAGATCTCCTCCAGAGAAGCCACTCCTTCATTGCCCTGGCGGTGTGCTTGGGATCATTATCATGCTGAAAGACCCATCCATGTTTCATCTTCAATGCCCTTGCTGATGGAAGTAGGTTTGCGCTCAAAATATCACGATACATGGCCCTTTCATTGTTTCATGTACAGGGATCAGTTGTCCTGGTCCCTTTGCAAAGAAAGAGAAACAGCCCCAAAGCATGATGTTGCCACCCCCATGCTTCACATTAGGTATGGTGTTCTTTGGATGCAACTCAGCACTCTGTCTCCTCCAAACACGGTGAGTTTTGCTTTTACCAAACAGCTCTTTTTTGGTTTCATCAGACCATATGACATTCTCCCAATAATCCTTTGGATAATCCAAATGCTCTCTAGCCCAGACATGTACTGGCTTAAGTAGGAGGACACGTCTGGCCCTGCAGGATCTGAGTCCCTGGTGGCGTAGTGTGTTACTGATGGTAGCCTTTGTTACGGTGGTCCCAGCTCTATGCAGGTCATTCATTAGGTTCCCCCATGTGATTCTGGGATTTTTGCTCACTGTTCATCATTTTGACCCCACGGGGTGAGATATTGCATAGAGCCCCAGATCGAGGGAGATTATCAGTGGTCTTGTATGTCTTCCATTTTCTTATTTTTGCTCCCGCAGTTGATTTTATCACACCAAGCTGCTTGCCTATTGCAGATTCAGTCTTCCCAGCCTGGTGCAGGGCTACAATTTTGTTTCTGGTGTCCTTTCACAGCTCTTTGGTCTTCACCATAGTGGAGTTTGAAGTGTGACTGTTTGAGGTTGTGGACAGGTGTCTTTTGTACTGATAACAAGTTCAAACAGGTGCCATTACTACAGGTAATGAGTGAAGGACAGAGGAGCCTCTTAAAGAAGAAGTTACAGGTTTATGAGAGCCAGAAATCTTGCATGTTTTTAGGTGACCAAATACTTATTTTCCACCATAATTTTCAAAATAAATCTTGTCAAATAATACATTGTGGTTTTCTGGGTTTGTTTTCTCATTTTGACTCTCATAGTTGTGGTCTACCTATGATGTCAATTGCAGGCCTCTCTCATCTTTTTAAGTGGGAGAACTTGCACAATTGGTGGCTGACTAAATACTTTTTCCCCACTGTATACTAGGTAGATAGATAGATACGGTAGATAGATAGATAGATAGATAGATAGATAGATAGATAGATAGATAGATAGATAGATAGATAGATAGATAGATAAATAGATATAGATATATATATATGCAGCTCTGGCAAAAATTAAGAGACCACTGCACAGTTTTATAAAAATCAGCTTCTCTATATATCTGACAGCCATTCCATTCCAGTGTCAGTTGAATTCCAATCACAGTACACCTCATTCTAATTATTGTGCTTCTGATTAGGTGATCACCTGAACCAAATCTTATTTAATGAAGGAAAGTATAAAAAACACTGCTGTGGTGTTCACAATCATCTTGCAATAAGACAAGCTGTATGGCAAAACAAGAGCTAGTAATATCCCAAAAGTAATAGGAAGGAAAAAATAACTTTTAACCATGCCAAAGGAGTTGAAAAGAAAAGTCTTGAGTGAGGAAAAGAAGGGCTCAATTCTGGCTTTACTAGAAAAGGGATACAGTGAGCGTTATGTTGCCTTCATCCTTAAAATTTCTAAGACGGCAGTCCATTACAACAAGGTCAAGCAGCAGACATTGGGGAGAACAAAGCTACAGACTGGCAGAGGGTGAAAACGACTCTCCACTGACTGGGATGACTGTCATCTTATTCGAATGTCACTCAGCAACTGCAGGATGACATCAAGTGACCTACAAAAGGAATGGCAAATAGCAGCTGGGGTGAAGTGCATGGCAAGAACAGTTCGTAACAGGCTCCTAGAGGCAGGGCTCAAGTCATGTAAAGCTAGAAAAAAGCTTTTCATCAATGAGAAGCAACGAAGAGCCAGGCTGAAGTTTGCCAAAGACCATAAGGATTGGACCATAAAGGACTGGAGTAAGGTAATCTTCTCTGATGAGTCTAATTTTCAGCTTTGCCAAACACCTGGTCATCTAATGGATAGATGGAGACATGGAGAGGTGTACGAGCCACAGTGTCTGGCACCCACTGTGAAATTTGGTGGAGGATCAGTGATGATTAGGGGACGCTTCAGCAAGGCTGGAATTAGGCCGGTTAATTTTTGTGAAGGACGTATGAATCAAGTCGCATACAAGGTTAACCTGGAAAAACAGTTGATTCCTTCTTCTCAGGCAATGTTCCCCAACTCTGAGGACTGTTTTTTTCAAGCAGGACAATGTGCCATGCCACACAGCTAGGTCAGTCATGTTTGGATGAAAGACAACCACATCAAATCCCTGTCAATGCCAGCCCAATCTGCAGACCTGAACCCCATTGAAAACCTCTGGAATGTAATCAAGAGGAAGATGGATAGTCACAAGCTATCAAACAAAGAAGAACTGCTTAAATTTTTGTACTACGAGTGGCATAAGGTCACCCAAAAGCAGTGTGAAAGACTGGTGGAAAGCATGCCAAGACGCATGAAAGCTGTGATTAAAATTCATAGTTATTCCTCAATATATTGATTTCTGAACTCTTCCTAAGTTAAAACATTAGTATTGTTGTTTCTAAATGATTATGAACTTGTTTTCTTAGCATTATTTGCGGTCTGCAAGCACTGCATTTTTTTGCTATTTTGACCATTTCTCATTTTCTGAAAATAAATACAAAATTTATTGCTTAAAAATTCAGAGACATGTTGTCAGTAGTTTATAGAATAAAAGAAAAATTTACATTTTACTCAAAAATATACCTATAAAGAGAAAGATATGACAAACTGAAAATTTTGCAGTGGTCTCTTAATTTTTGCCAGAGCTGTATATATATATATATATATATATATATTGTAGCCTTTCAGGGGGTTTTAGCTCTGAGATCGCTGTCTGGGTAGACAGAATGGCACGGAAACAGTTCATTCAGACAGCAATTATGGTAAAAACTGGCCGCAACCAGTTTTATTAAAGTCCACAGCAAACAGATAAAACAAAGCATAAACAAAAGACCTAGGCTTGTCTAGCCACTAATTACACTTATGTAATGTCCCTTTCTATCAGGAACCCAGACTCTATCAGTCTGTGCCCAAAACAACACATATGATATATGTTACCAGTATGGAGTCTCCCAGATACTCCTCCTTATGTCTGGAGGTCCACCCGACTTCCAGACTTGAGAAAGATCCACTCCTATTCAGTAGTCATTATGCTGGAGGTTCACAGAGACACTCCTGTGTCCGGGGTCCTTCCTGCACCCAGACTGAGACGGCTCTCCTCCTCTTCAGTAATCATCAGCATGGAGGTTCACAGAGACACTCCTGTGTCCGGGGTCCTTCCTGCACCCAGACTGAGACGGCTCTCCTCCTCTTCAGTAGCTTATCCGCATGTATTCTCACAGAGACTGCTTCCTTGTGCCAGGACACCTCTCTGTGTCCAGGCTGAAGACAGCTCTAACACTCTTGGCTTATCCGCATGGATTCTCACAGAGACTGCTTCCTTGTGCCAGAACACCTCTCTGTGTCCAGGCTGAAGACAGCTCTAACACTCTTGGAGACTGTTTCTTGTGCCAGGACACCTCCCTGTGTCCAGGCTAAACTAGCTCTCTGACTGTGTCCGCAGACACCTATTTCTGGCTTCCTAATTAACAGCTGATTGGCTTCAGGTTTAAGCTGCAAGTGTGCAATGAATGCAAGGTGTAGTGACCTCTCTCTACCACCAGGTCTACAAAGCCACATATTTCCCTTATAGTTAGCAAAGAACCTAGGTGAAATGTACACCCCATTCACCACATATCCTCACTGTCTCACATATCCCCCCCCTCTTCTCCAGACCGGAGGGCTGGTCATCCAGACCGGAGGACTGGTCAACAAACCTAAAGAGACAGTGAACACAGCTCAAGTCATAGCCAACATCAGCTTCATCTTTATCTTCCATTAAGCAGGGTTTCTATACCCTTACACACACACACACACACTGTGTGATGTCACAGTCATGTGACCAGTCAACTGAGGAGAAGGAACATGGACAGTCAAAACATACATACTGATCCATTAAATGAATGCCAGCCAGCGCTGCATTACCCATCCGTCCCCTCTGCATACAACTTTATCCTAGGTATTTAGACACATGCCCCTTAGGTGGGTTTGTAGGTGACTGGACCCGCCCAGCTCTCCAAGTCACCTGGAAGCCTCCCAATGTATAGCACAAGTCTCAGCAGTAGATCTGCTGAACCAAAATATATCCAGGCTTCCATCACAGGGCCACCCACCTCTGCGATACATACCGTCCATCCATCACATGCCTCCATGCATATCCTGAGGGCCATACCCCAGTGCCCCCTCTGTTCAAATTTGTGGGGTCGAACACCTGCCACCCGACCAGAGATCCCCCTCGGTCGCCTCTGCCAGTCACCCCGTCTCAGTTGATTTTGGGCACTATGCAATATCACCTCTTTGTTAGGCCTCTCCCGCCCCCAGCGGTCAGAATGTTGGCCTTGTCCTTGTGTCGGTGTCACCTACCCGACCTTTCTTTCCCGAACTGACTCCTACCGTCATTGCGGTCACGAGTCCATCGTCCAGTCAAATTTACTGGTAGTTCTGAGTCTGACTCTCTGTCTTTTCGTCCGCCACCGGGTCTCACACTCAGCCGTGAGCTAACAGAAGCGTCATCTCTAACCCTCGTTGTTTTAGCACGTCTACTGCCAATCCCCAGGGAAGCCTCTCGTCTCTCCCTTTCTTGGGCTGGAAGTAGTCGCTCTCTTTGTCCCAACTGTAAAATATCCTCAGATGACATCTTCTGTCTGGCTGTAAGGTCAGCATCAGCCCTCTTCTCAGGACTCTCAACCTCCTCTGCCACCATGCCTTCCTCACTTGCACTGGTTGCTTTATTGTCATCAGATGATTCATTATCACTCCCACTATCCCTGTCTGACCCCTTTTTCTCAGCCACATCCGGCTCACTGTCAGGGTTATACAATTCACTCTCATTCTCATCCTGCTCACTTTCAGGAGTATACAATTTATTTTCATTCACATCTTGCTCACTGTCAGGGTTATACAACTCATTCCCATTCACATCTTGATCTGGAACCTTAGTTAACATGTTATCCTCAACATTAACTTCACCATCTGGTCCCTCAAGTATGTGACTATGTGACAACCCCAGCACTATACCTCCATATAGCTCAGGTACCAGGAGCTGACTCACGACCTCTCCCTGGTCTTCAGTGTCCCTAAACAATAGGTTATTGTTCATGGCAGCATGAGGAAACCTTTCCTCAGAGCCAGGCTCTTGGGGAACCTCATTCAGAACAATTACATTTTCCTGTGTCGTTTTAAGAGTGGGGTCTCGCACCGGCTCTCTCCCAAAATTGTCACAGGACACAGGCAGGTCAGGGACACTCGGTTCCCGAGAACCACCATCCTCGTCTCCCAACATCACCTGCAAAGAAATTTCATCTTTATCACGGTCATCATCAGTATCATCACTATTATGATTAGCATCATCATCATTATCAATATCATCATCACTATCACACAAGATAAACGGCCCACTAACATTGTGTTCCGCCCCTCGGGACTGCGTACCCTCAGTAGGGGCTTCATCACACTGTCCATCAGAATCACCCTTCCCCCAGAGATCCTTAGACCGGGGAAAGTCATTACCCAATATAACGGGTTGCACCAGGGTCTTCACTACCCCCACTTCACATGAAACCTCCCCGAGTTTGGGGACCAAGTCCACGGCAGTCTCTGGGTAGACTTTGGTGTCTCCATGGATGCACACCATACTCAAGTGCTTATCAGGGATGAAGTCCCTATCAATCAGGCTGTCACATACGGAAGTCACTGGACTCTCTGAGTCCAAGAGGGCCTGCGCTGAGCAACCATTTGTAACCACCGGGGACACCTGTGGTCCAGTCTCTTCGGTTGCGGTGGTCACACACACAGGTTCTGCGCAGAGAGAGAGGGATCTGCCAACATCACGGCACATAGGCTCCCCCGCTAGTGGACAGTTGGCTGCAATTTCACGACATCTCCAACACTGTCCATCACACTCTTCCACCCACATGTCCCCTCGGGCCTGAACCCGCTTATCAGCATACCCCATGTCCCCAACAGCTGGAACGCTCTTACCGGGAGAGTTCGACGTCCGGGAACTCTGAAGTGACGTCCTCTCAGACGGCTGTACCTCAGGAGAACATGCTCGGGTGTAGCGGTTCACTGTAGGACATGCTCGGGTGTAGCGGTTCACTACCACCTTTTCAACTCCATAATCAGGCCTGCTGACTGCAGACTCCCAACTGTATCTCCAGTCATGAACTCCTCTGGCATGGGCTGTCACCGTAACACCCAGCCGGGTAAGAATCTCCACTTTCATCTTAGCATAGTCTTGGCTGTCCTGCTCACTCAGGTCAGCATATGCCCTTTGGGGCTCTCCAATCAGATATGGTGCGACCATCATGGCCCATTCAGATAGGGGCAGATTCTCCTTCTCTGCCAGTCTCTCAAACCTAGTGAGATATACCTCCACATCATCACGAGGTGTCATCTTTTCCAAGGACCGTCTTACCGCCCTCTTCACAGCGGACAAGTCAGGTGACTTTGCAACATTACTTTGGGACGATGCACCACAAGTCCCCTGCAGTGCTGCAACCTGCTCAAAAAACAACCGGTTATTCTCCTGCTGCTGCTGCAGGATTTGCTGCTGGTACTGCTGCATTTGCCGCTGGTACTGCAGGCGCTGCTGCTCCATGCTCTGCTGCATGCTTCGCTGGGCCTGTACCAGGTACTCAATGAGCTCCTTCACACGGCCGGACTTATCTGTCTCAACCACGGCAGTTTTATGTTGCACATTAACTTGTGCCATTTGTTCAAACAGCGCCTCCATGCTGTCATCCATGCTGTCAGACTTCTCTGTCTTAACAACGGCAGTCTTCACTCAAGACATACACACTACACAGCTTTTTCCCACAGAAAATTCAGCCTTGCTGTGCAACCACCCTTTTTTTTTTTTTTTTTTTTTCAAAGTCTATTAGGGCTACTGTCTCTTTAAGACTGCTCCACAGACGTTTCTCTTGCTGCTGCACATTCCACAGTCATTTTCACAACAAGTTCAGCTTTGCAGTTCATACATTTTCTCTCTGCAGACCCTATCAGGGCCACTGTCTCTCCAAGACTGCTCCAAACAGACGTTTCTGCTGACACACACTTTTTTTTTTTTTCTCTGTTGCTATTTCAATAGACTTCACCTTTAATGCTGTCTCTTGCCACTGTGCTGCATGCACACTCCAGCACTAACTGTACCAGGCCCTGCGCTGCCCCAGCATTCTCCATATATATATATATATATATTGTAGCCTTTCAGGGGGTTTTAGCTCTGAGATCGCTGTCTGGGTAGACAGAATGGCACGGAAACAGTTCATTCAGACAGCAATTATGGTAAAAACTGGCTGCAACCAGTTTTATTAAAGTCCACAGCAAACAGATAACACAAAGCATAAACAAAAGACCTAGGCTTGTCTAGCCACTAATTACACTTATGTAATGTCCCTTTCTATCAGGAACCCAGACTCTATCAGTCTGTGCCCAAAACAACACATATGATATATGTTACCAGTATGGAGTCTCCCAGATACTCCTCCTTATGTCTGAAGGTCCACCTGACTTCCAGACTTGAGAAAGATCCACTCCTATTCAGTAGTCATTATGCTGGAGGTTCACAGAGACACTCCTGTGTCCGGGGTCCTTCCTGCACCCAGACTGAGACGGCTCTCCTCCTCTTCAGTAATCATCAGCATGGAGGTTCACAGAGACACTCCTGTGTCCGGGGTCCTTCCTGCACCCAGACTGAGACGGCTCTCCTCCTCTTCAGTAGCTTATCCGCATGTATTCTCACAGAGACTGCTTCCTTGTGCCAGGACACCTCTCTGTGTCCAGGCTGAAGACAGCTCTAACACTCTTGGCTTATCCGCATGGATTCTCACAGAGACTGCTTCCTTGTGCCAGAACACCTCTCTGTGTCCAGGCTGAAGACAGCTCTAACACTCTTGGAGACTGTTTCTTGTGCCAGGACACCTCCCTGTGTCCAGGCTAAACTAGCTCTCTGACTGTGTCCGCAGACACCTATTTCTGGCTTCCTAATTAACAGCTGATTGGCTTCAGGTTTAAGCTGCAAGTGTGCAATGAATGCAAGGTGTAGTGACCTCTCTCTACCACCAGGTCTACAAAGCCACATATTTCCCTTATAGTTAGCAAAGAACCTAGGTGAAATGTACACCCCATTCACCACATATCCTCACTGTCTCACAATATATATAATATATATATATATATATATATATATATACACACACACACATATATGTGGTCTTTGTTGTCCTTTTCTCATTCTTGGGTCCTTTGCCAGAGGTCTGGGAGTTTGAGGGTTCTGCGCAGGATCTTAGCTGTTCCCGGCATTGCGCTTTTCTGGACAGAGAAGTCAGATGTTGCTCCTGGGATCTGTTGTAGCCATTCTTCCAACTTAGGGGTCACTGCTCCAAGTGCTCCTATCACCACTGGAATCACTGTTGCCTTCACCTTCCACATCTTCTCAAGTTTGCCTTTGAGGCTCTGGTATTTCTCCAGCTTCTCATATTCCTTCTTTCTGATGTTGCCGTCACTTGGCACTGCCACATCTATTATCATTGCTGTCTTCTGATCCTTGTCTGCTATGACAATGTCTGGTTGGTTAGCCAACACCTGCTTATCCATCTGGATCTTGAAGTCCCACAGGATTTTAGCCCATTCATGGTTACACAAGACCAATTCTAAGCTATAAATAAAAACACAACACAATCTTGTAGTGGAAGAAAATGGCCGTGCGTTTTTATTTTGGGTTACTTCAATTTAAAACCAAATCTCAATAAATAGTTCATATAAATAACCATAAATACCATTCAAAGACCAATCCGCCCAAAAATTGGGCGATTTTTCCCAGACGCCGCAGCTCAAAGAGTTGTGGCCCCCCCAAACCACGCAGCCACTCCTCCACCATAGATTGCAAATTCAAATTAAATATGTCCAAACCAATATCAGACAAATGAACCATATCTTGGTGAAATAAACCAGGAACAAAACCTTCCAGGTCCACGTGCCTAAAAGAAAAATCACGGATTAAAGGTAGAAACTTATTCATTCCCTTATTGACCCTCTTACGAATTTTATCCATAAAACAAAGATTATCCTTACCCCATAAAAGCCTAGGAATAATCTCGGAAAAGACAAAACTTATGCCAGGAAAGGATTGCTTAAGACCAGAGATATCTGACCTCATAAAAGCTAACAAATCCAAAGTTTTGACCTTACCGATATCATTACATCCCAAGTTTAATATGATCAGATCAGGAAAAGGAAATAAATTAACACAATTCTTAACCTCAAAAGAAAAATTAGACCAGGTTAAACCACGCCTGCTGTGCCAAAAAATTTGAATCAAAGAAGGATTAAAACATAAGTTCTCAGAGCAACAACGCTGGTTGGCCCTCTTCTGAGCCCAGAAGACAAGTGAATGACTGATGATCTAAACAACAAAAGGTCCTGAAAGATTAAGTGAAAATTAGTAATCATACAAATCATGACGAACATACATTTTGAACCTGCCAGATTTCCACCTATCTAGCTTCTTAATATTATTTTTGCAAAAAACAGCCCTGGCCGCCTCCATAACGGCCCCAATCCGAAAAGAGTGGGAAGTAATCCTAAGATGTTCTTTACCCAAAAAATGCAAACATTTCTTCAATATGAAATTGAATTGAAAAATAGTAGCCGCGGAGGAATCCATATGGATAAACAAAGGACAGTCGACTCTGGGCCTAATGTCCAACCAACTCTTAGCACTAAGCACAAGGGCAAATGGATGGATCAGAAACAGAATTAATTCTCAAACTTGCCCCCCTCCCCAACTGATCAGATTTGGATCTGCGTATAAATAAAATAATGTGAGAATCATGACACTGCAAATCAGAAAAACTAAGCCCAGAGGGAACAGTTTTTCTAACAGAGACTAATTCACCAACACGCAACGCACCGAAAAAGGCTAATAAAAACGCTGATGAAAATAACAAAGCCTCGTCAGAATTATTGCAAACCCTACTAAGAGCTGAACATAAATCCTTTAAAAGAGATAAAGAAATCGGTCATCTTGAATCTGGCCTAAAATTAGATTTCTTATAACCTTTCAAAAATTGCTTGACAGGAAAAAAGGATGTCAATGGATTGGCACCAAAAAGCTTCATAAAGAACGACACACCGGAAATGATTTTAGACAAAGCAGAAAAAGACAGCCATTTATTCACTAAATGCTCAATAAATTTTAAACTACAAACAGAATCGGAAACCTTAAGGTCAAAATTATTTAAGTTACAAAAATTAAGCCACTGATACTATGCGGCCGAATAATCGGCCCATGATCTTGGAGACAGAGGACGCTCAATAAAATATTGAATCATACTGCAATTAAGTCCCAAATCTGTTGTGGGCATGGGGTTGCCTCCCGATCTGCATTTGGCACCTGTAGATAAAAATTCGACCGCTGACTATCACAAATAGAACTCAAAGCTGCAAACCATCTGCTAGGACCTAGCTTAGATTTTAGCCAGATATTGTACCGCAAACACAATAAAACTAACTGATTCTGGAGGCCCACACGTTCTTGCTTGACAGTGTATTGATTGAAAAAAAAAGCTCCAGAACAAAATTGTTCCGAGCTAAAAAAAATTTTGACCAAAATTCGGGCCATGGGCATAAAATCCAATGAGAAGAAAACAACACTGCACAGCCCTCAGTGTTGTGAATTGAAAAGAAAAAGGTAAAAAAAAATCAACCGAAGAAAAAAAAAGACTACAAGCAAGATTTTCCATTAAAATCAGACAAAAAGGAAAGCCAAACCTTGGCATTGTCCTTCATATCAGAACAAATTCTGATATGGCTGTTAGGCGAGGAAGAACCCTTAGTATCATCATAAAGTCTCCTAGAAAATGACTGACCCATGGGAATGATACGCAGGGCAAAATTCAGCAACCCCAGAAGCGATTGTAACTCTCTGAGGGTGATCTTACTGCTCCTAATAAAGCGATGTAACGCAGTCCGCAATCTAAAAACCTTGTCAATTGGCAGACTGCATTCCATCTTGACAGAGTCCAATGTGATGCCCAAAAACTCAAGACAAGTGGACGGCAAAACTGTTTTTTCCTGGGCAACTGCAATACCAAAATTTTCGCAAAGGCTAAAAAATTTAAGAAGAGTCTGAAGACAACCTGAAGATGACGGAGGACCGATAAAAAGAAAATCGTCCAAATAATGTAAAGAGCCAATTCCTTCTAAATTAAAGTCCAAAACTCAATGTAAAAAAGACTAAAAGGTTTCAAAATAAACAGGATAATGAAAAACCCATAGGCATACATCTGTCAAAGAAAAACTCATCCTCAAAGAGAAAACCCAATGAATTAAAACCCTCCGGATGAACCGGAAGCAGACGAAATGCAGATTTAATGTCAGATTTAGCCATCAAAGCATTCGGACCAAAACGCTTAAGTAAATCAACAGCAATGTCAAAAGAAGCATAACTGACAGAGCACAAGGATTTATCTACCTCATCATTCAGTGACGAACCACGAGGATAAGATAAATGGTGAATCAACCGATAAGAACCTGGCTCCTTCTTAGGGACAATACCAAGCGGAGACACTCTAAAATTTTGAAAAGGGAGGACAGAAAATGGACCCGCAACTCTGCCGCAAATCAATTCACTAAAAATCTTCTCTCTAGCGACATCGGGATAGAATATAACGATGGAAGATTCTTAACTATCTTGCAACCAATACCACAAAACGGGGGAAAACGAAAACCAAACAAAAAACCTTCAAAAATCAATTTACTGCTCTCCCAGTCTGGATATTTGCTTAACCAAAAGAGCATTTTTTCCAGCTTCACTTGAGTCCGTGCTCTTTGAGTTAACATCTTTAGAAGATGATTGCTGGGCTGATTGCTTCTTAAAATATTTGGACATGGGATGGGTGTTTCCACAAAAGGAACACTCATGGTGGAATCTACAGCTCTTATTCCACTTACAAAAAGTTTCATTAAACGCGAAACAAACACCTTTCTTAAATGGAGCAGCAGAGGATTGTCTAGATAGAGCATGACGTTGTGGAAGCTTAAGGTTAATCCAGAGGCCAACGTCTTTAACCCCCAGTTGACCTCCGGGTGAATCGCCAACTTCTGCCTAAAAGCTTCGTCATACAGAAGTACCACCAAAATTCCTATATGCTTCTAGAATAATATTAACATGCTGGAATAACTTACTACATAAACTAGGATATTTTCACCCAAAACAGCAGTGTTCTTCCTCCAGCATCCAATCGTTTCTGATTTATTTGATTTTTACTGTTTTACATAGGAGTGTGATAATCTAGTGTTTGGCTCCCTCTAGTGACCAGTCTCATATCCGAAGTTATAATGTTTTCTTTAATTTTCAGCTAGATCTTTTTCTTTCCTTTGCAATGCATCATGGTAGCTTAGCAATGCATGATGGTAGCGTAGCAATGTATGCTGGGAGCTTTCCCTCAATTTTCCTCCATTTTCCTTCAGCCTGCATCCAGGAAGCAGCTCATCTTTTCCTCTCCTCTTGTGATAGCATCGCCGGTATGTACCTATGTCTCTCTAGTTAATTCCTGTCCTATATTAGCCCTGTCTAATCAGTCCTGGCCCTGGTTAGGTATTAGTCTGCAAATGTTTATTTATACTGTATTATGTATATGTATTTTCATTATACCCCTGTACTGATTGTATGTATATATGTTTGTATTATAGTTTCACCGCACGTATCAATATATCAAGTTCAATAAAAGCACAGATTCAATCACAATCTCCTTATTAGACCCCGGTATATAAAGGTTTAGCTGTCTGTATAAGCTGCAATACATCTGCTTCATTCAGTGAGGACAGAACAGTGAAACGGCGGCCATCCAGCTAGTGGAATTCAGTGAAAAGTCAGCCATCCAGCTTGCAGGATCTAGTGAAACTGCAGCCATCTACCTAGTGAGATTCAAGTCACCGGCTACACAGAGACTTAATACAGCTACAGCAATCTCTGCACGGCTAAGACACCATGTCCCACAAATCACACAGGACAAAATCTGCCACTTCCGTCTCTTCAAAGACAACATCCATCAGCAGCACGGTCGCCATTGCCCGCTTAAATGCTCTAGATGCCGAAATGCGAGCAAGCTATGCTGAACAAGAGATGCGACTTAAGTTAGAGAAAGCTGAACTAGAGAGCAAGGCGCAGTTAGAGAAGGCATGCGTAGATGCCGCCTTAGAGAGCCTAGCAGCAAAAAGAGAAGCTGCCGCAGCCCTCGCCGAGGCAGAATCTCTAGAAGCCGCGCAAAACCCTAAGCAGCATAGCCTAAGCAGTACGTCAAGTCTGGAGTTTCCACTGCAAGATTCACCACAACGCACATCTCAGTATGTTAATGGACTTCCTGATCCGAACTATAACCCTGAATCGGCATCGGAACAAGATCATGACACCTCCAGTGAAGCGAGCGAGAGTCATCATGAGGCTCAGCTCCAAGACAGATACCAACACAAAAACGTGGAGCAAAATAACTCTGCTAATGACTACCTTCCCCCTCACCAGGTAACCAATGTGAATCGCCCTGCTGACAAGCCACACGTTAGACTGAAGCATCACGACACTGGTTGGCGCCACCCAGAGGATACTAACAGGTACAAACGCACTTCACACCACTATCAGGGTGACCCTTCACCAGTATACTCTGCCGACCACCGGTTCACGACAGAATTTGCTAAGTTCTTCACACGACGTGATCTGGTTGCCAGGGGACTCATGAAATTCACTGACCAAGCTGAAGGTTACAGAGCTTGGAAAGCTTCCTTCCAGAATGTCACTAGAGACTTGGGGCTACAACACAGGGAAGAGGTAGACCTCTTAGTCAAATACCTGGGGGAAGAGTCAGTCAAACATGCAGTAAGGATCAGAGACATTAATATAAACCGCCCTGAGACTGGCCTCAAAGAGATCTGGAAGAGGCTGGATGAGTGTTACGGCTCAGCAGAGGTAATAGAAAGAGCCTTGTTCAAAAGAATTAATAACTTTCCTAAAATATCTAACAAAGAGCTCCAGAAACTTAGAGAATTAAGTGACTTGCTAAAGGAGGTCCAAGTTGCCAAATGTGAGGATGATCTACAAGGACTTGCATACCTTGACACAGCAAGAGGTGTTAACCCTATAGTCCAAAAGTTGCCCTACAATCTACAGGAGAGGTGGATCACACATGGTTCCACGTACAAATACAAACACAGTGTTCCATTTCCTCCCTTCTCCATTTTTGTAGACTTTGTACACCAACAAGCAAGAATCAGAAACGATCCCAGCTTTGACTTCGCATTGTCATATGCCACACCGTCACCAACTGCAAACCCACGCAGAACGTCTGTGGCAGTGCACAAGACTTATGTTTCTTCTCCAGGTTCTAATTACAGGTCTGCTGGCTGCTCCCAATCAGAAACAAAGGTGCAGGATCCTGACAAGCAGTGCCCGCTCCATCTGAAGCCTCATCCTCTCCTGAAATGCAGAGCCTTCAGAGGAAAATCTATGCCAGATCGCAGAAGCTTCCTGAAAGAGAACGGTATCTGCTACAAGTGCTGCTCATCCACAACTCATCTCGCCAAGGATTGCAAGGTCAGTGTAAAATGCACAGAATGTGGCACCACAGATCATAACACTACCCTACACCCTGGGCCAGCTCCATGGAGTACACAAAACACGCCAGCTGACAGTGAGCATGGCGGGGAGGAAAGGAACATTGATGCAGCCATGCCAGAGATCACTTCAAAATGTACTGAAGTCTGTAAAGGGACAATGGACAGTAGATCCTGTTCAAAAATATGCCTCGTCAGAGTGTATCCAAAGGGTCATAGAGACAAAGCTGTAAGACTGTATGCTATCTTGGATGATCAAAGTAATCGATCCCTGGCTAGATCAACATTCTTTGACCTATTCCACATCAAAGGGCCAAGCACCCCCTACTCACTAAAGACGTGTGCAGGTACTGTGACGACAGCAGGTAGGAAAGCTACTGACTACCAAATTGAGTCCTTAGACGGTCAATTCTGCCTACCACTACCTACTATCATCGAGTGTAATCAGATCCCAGACAACAGATCTGAAATACTTACCCCAGATGTGGCAATCCATCTGTCATGTATAGTGTACAGTTCCTATAGCGTCTTGTGCTTGGGTGCGAGGAAAACACAGGAGACATAGGTTGAAATGAAATGACTTGTATTACTTCATACAAGCATGCTGAAAAGTTCACACAGTTTGCAGGAACAGCGACAGGAGACACAGCAGGCCAGAGTAACTTCAAGCACTACAATAAATCTCCAAAGCAGGTTCAGGATCTCTTCTCTGTACCGTAATTCCTCTGCAAACATGGATTCACCAAACAGCAGGTTTCCAGAGTCCAAAAGTGTTCCAAGGTTCCTCAGTAGGGAATAGCTGGAGTACAAGTCCAAGGCTTCCAGGAGTCAGGTCACAGACTGACTGAGGCTTGATTCAGGAGCACTGATTGTTCAGCTGAGGCTGCTTAAGAAGCAAGAGGGAAGAATCAGGGCGGGAACATGAAAACTGGAAACTCCATATTAACTGAGGGCAAGAGCTGCAGAAAGACAGAAAGCAAAATGGCCGACGGAAAACTGAGTTTCAAGGAACATGTCAACAGAGACAAAGAACCTTACATTACTCCCCCCTTAGGGACAACCTCCGGATGACCTCAGACCAGGCTTGTCAGGGTACCTCTGATGAAACTGGCGGAGCAGGCGAGGAGCATTTACATTATTGACTGGTTCCCATGAGTTGTCCTCCACTGGGTAGCCCTGCCATTTAATCAAATATTGCAACTGATTTCTGTACAACCTGGAATCTAGAATCCTTTCCACCATAAATTCTTCCTGACCATCGACCAGCACTGGGTCAGGGCAAGGAGAAGAACGTCCAGGAAACGTATTGGGTGTTGCAGCCTTTAGTAGGGATACATGAAAGACAGGGTGGATTCTCATAGTTCTGGGCAGTTGAAGACGACAAGCAACAGCACTTATAATCTTATTGATCTTATAAGGTCCAATGTACTTATGTCCCAATTTAGACGATGGAATCTTTAATTTAAGATTTCTGGTTGACAGCCAGACCAAATCTCCTACCTTGAAAGCTGGTGCAGGTTTACGAAATTTATCTGCTGCTTTCTTGTACCTTTCCTGAGCCAATTCTAGATTTTCCTTTAGAAGATCCATATTCTTTTGTAAAGAAGTGATTCTTTCAGCCACTGCCGGCAAGGGCGTATCTATGGGAAATCGAGGAAGAATGTTAGGATGATAACCTAGATTGGAGTAAAAAGGAGACTGCTTAGTGGAGGCGCTCTGAGAGTTGTTATAAGAGAACTCAGCCAGTGGAAGTAGATCCACCCAATCATCCTGTACGTGGCAGATAAAACAGCGGAGATACTGCTCCAGGGTCTGATTGGTTCGTTCTGTCTGTCCATTAGTCTGGGGATGATAAGCAGAAGAAAGGTTTACTTTAATGTCCGATGCTGCACAGAAATTTTGCCAAAACCTTGAAGTGAATTGCACCCCTCGATCCGAAATGACCTCATCCGGTACTCCATGTAAGCGAAACACATTCTTAATCATCAAGTCTGATGTCTGTTTTGCAGTGGGTAAGCCGACACAAGGGATAAAATGAGCTGCCTTTGTTAGACGGTCAACCACCACTAGAATGGTGTTCTTCCCTTGAGAGGTTGGTAACTCCACAATGAAGTCCATAGAAATGGATCCCCACGGGCGGGACGGTGTGGGAAGAGGTTGCAACAGACCAGTTGGTGAGGAGCGAGGTGTTTTGCATCTTGCACAGACTTCACATGAAGTGACATAGTTTAAGACATCTTTCCTGTAAGTGGGCCACCAAAAGAAACGAGAAAGAAATTCTTGTGTCTTTAGAATTCCCCTATGCCCGGCTATCTTGGAATCGTGGATGAGTTGCAATACTCTCAATCTGACTGTTTCAGGTATATACAGACGTTGTCCCTGAATCCACACACCATTCTTAAAGACAAGACTTACGTCCCTTGGGGGTTGAGCCAACAAAGAATCCGCATGGTATGCTTCCTTGATGTCCTTAAGTAGGTCTTGATTATGAATCACTCCCAGGAATCTAGAGTCAGGAAGAATAGTCTTAGGAGGAGTAAGTGGACGTGTCTCTGCTGAATGAATCCTAGAGAGTGCATCAGCCTTTACATTGCGCGATCCTGGTCTATAAGAAATGACAAAATTAAATTGGTTTAGGAAAAGATTCCAGCGAGCCTGGCGAGGAGTCAGGCACTTAGCCGACCTGATAAATTCAAGGTTACGATGGTCTGTCAGGACGACTATTTGCTGTGCAGCTCCCTGAAGAAGGTGTCTCCATTCCTTGAAGGCGGCAATAATGGCCAACAATTCTCTATTGCCCACATCGTAGTTCCTCTCAGCCGAAGACAACTGCTGGAAAAGAAGGCACAGGGATGCAAGACATTCTTCTCACCTGTTCTCTGAGAGAGTATAGCTCCAACGGCACAGTCTGAAGCATCCACCTCTATTATGAAGGCAAGCTCGGGGTTGGGATGTACTAAGATAGGTGCGGTGGTAAATTTATCCTTTAAACAGGAAAATGCTTCCTGAGCTTGCGGGGTCCAGGAGAACCTAGACTGTTTCCGGGTAAGTTGGGTGATAGGTGACACTACCTCAGAAAAATTCTTAATGAAACGTCTATAGAAGTTGGCAAACCCGATGAAACGCTGCACCTCCTTCACATTTCTAGGAATTGGCCAATCCTTGATGGCTTGGGTCTTGCTTCCATCCATACTAATCCCTTGCGTAGATAGTACATACCCCAGAAATTGAATTTCGGTCCTATGGAATTCACATTTTTCAAGTTTGATGTAGAGATGGTTTTGTCTTAGGCGTTCTAAGACCATTCTCACATGTCCATGATGTTCCTCTGTGGAGTTAGAAAAAATTAGAATATCATCCAGATAAATCACAACAAATGTATCTAGGAGATCCCTGAAGATATCATTCACGAAGTGTTGGAAAGTGGCTGGGGCGGTACTCAGACCAAAAGGCATAACTAGATATTCAAAGTGTCCATAGCGTGACCTGAAAGCAGTCTTCCATTCATCCCCAGGTCTAATACGGACCAAGTTATAGGCCCCACGGAGATCCAGTTTAGAGAAAATTTTGGCATGCCGCACTCTCTCCAACAATTCAGGGATTAAAGGCAATGGATAACGGTTTCTAATAGTAACCTTATTGAGTTCCCTATAGTCTATGCAGGGTCTCAGAGATCCATCTTTCTTCTTCACAAAGAAGATGGGTGCACCTGCGGGAGATGAAGAGGGGCGTATGAAGCCCTTGGCTAAATTTTCGTCTATATAATCCTTCAAAGCTTTTAGCTCGGGCCCCGCTAGGGGGTAGATCTTACCAAAAGGTATCTCGGCTCCAGGCAATAATTCAATTGGACAATCATATGGACGGTGAGGAGGAAGCTGATCAGCGTTCTTCTTGTCACATAAATCCACATAGTCCTGGTATACAGCTGGTAGTTCAGGGACTGACATGGTTCCTTTAGGAACAGAGCAAGCTGAAACTCCTTGACTCATCTGTTTCTCCGGAAAGTGTAATTCCTTGGTCTCCCAGTTAATCGTAGGATTCTGCGCCTGCAGCCATGGTATCCCTAGAATAATGGGAAAGTGGGGAGAAGAGATAAGCATAAAAGACATTTTCTCCTGATGATCTTTACCCATAAGGACCCTCAAAGGCTCTGTTTCTTGATCCACTGGTCCAGAAGTCAGTAGAGAGCCATCCACAGTCTCCATCTGTACTGGAGTAGCCTTCTTCACTGAACGTATCCCCTGTTTCAGAGCAAAGGAGATATCCATAAAATTTCCACTTGCTCCTGAGTCGATCATAGCAGAGCTAGACACCCAGACTGAGTCAACCCAGAGTTTGATGGAAAGGAAGCAATGAGAATTGTTTCTTTTACAACTCAGCTGGGACACCTCTGAGGAAACTTGAAAAATTGCAGCGTTTATACCGTCATCGTCCCCAGAACTAACAGAGTTTAAGTCCGAGAAATCAAGATCTCTTGCAGCAGATCTCTCTGGAGTCTGAGGCTCGGACATGACAGAGCTCCTCTCGCAACACTCACAGTGAATGACTGCTGCAGTAGTCTTACGAGAACGGCTGGGGCAGTTTATAATGAAGTGCCCTGACTTACCACAGTAGAAACATAGATTTTCCTTTATACGATGTTCTTTGCGTGCATCACTAACCCGTCTTTGTAAAGAGTCCACCTGCATGGGTTCAGGTTCTGGTTCCCTTGTGATCCTACTCAAAGGTTCCTTAGCTGAGGAGGGAGGTAGTAAAAGGTTAGTGCGATTATTTTCGAACCATCTCTCTTGTCTGCGTTCAGTCAGACGAGCATCAATACGGATACAATAGTTAATAAAGTCACCTAACGCAGTGGGAGGGTCGGCACGAGCAAGTTCATCCTTAATCAGTGGAGACAACCCTTTCCGAAAAATAGATTTTTTAGCGGAAGTGTCCCAAGTGGTATCAAGAGCCCATCTCCTGAAATCCAGGGCATATTCGGCTACTGAACGCTTACCTTGGCGCAAAGTTAACATGGCTGCTTCAGCTGTTGCACCTCGATTGGGGTCATCAAACACCTGCCCCATGGCTGAAATAAAAGCATCAAGGTGATTCAAACAATCATCCTCAGTCTCAATCAGAGGGTTTGCCCACATCAAAGCCTTATTGGTAAGCAACATGATTATAGTAAGCACTTTGGATCGTTCAGTGGGAAATTGTGAAGCATGTGCAGAGAAAAATAAATTGCATTGATTAATAAATCCCCTGAATTTCTCACGTTCACCGCCAAAACGAAAAGGAGGTAATTTGGGGATCCCAGAACTTGGGGTTATGGCAGGAGCCTGGGCTCGTTCCTCTAGAGCCTCAATCCTGGCTCGCAATTCCTGGGTAGTCTGTCCAAACACTTGCAAATTATGATTAGTGAGGTCCTGTAGGCTTGCAAAACGGGTTTTTAAAGTCTGTACATCTGAAAGGATTGTATCAGTCACTCCGCAAAGTTCCTTTATGCGGGCCTCCATCTTCCAGATCTTTTAAGGCAGAAGTGCTGGAAGGAGAAGAGGAAAGGAAAAAAAAAAAAAAAACAATAGTGTTTACCTGTGGTAACACTCCAGAGTAAAATTTTAAGGGAATGCGCTCACCTGGAATGGTTGTGAGAAGTCACAACCACTGTCATCACATAAGGTATTAAACGGACATCTGATATCCACAGTCACAGCAGACACGGCTTTCCCAGACCCAGCAGACACTAAACATTGGCTCCTGAATCTTGTCATGTATAGTGTACAGTTCTTATAGCGTCTTGTGCTTGGGTGCGAGGAAAACACAGGAGACATAGGTTGAAATGAAATGACTTGTATTACTTCATACAAGCATGCTGAAAAGTTCACACAGTTTGCAGGAACAGCGACAGGAGACACAGCAGGCCAGAGTAACTTCAAGCACTACAATAAATCTCCAAAGCAGGTTCAGGATCTCTTCTCTGTACCGTAATTCCTCTGCAAACATGGATTCACCAAACAGCAGGTTTCCAGAGTCCAAAAGTGTTCCAAGGTTCCTCAGTAGGGAATAGCTGGAGTACAAGTCCAAGGCTTCCAGGAGTCAGGTCACAGACTGACTGAGGCTTGATTCAGGAGCACTGATTGTTCAGCTGAGGCTGCTTAAGAAGCAAGAGGGAAGAATCAGGGCGGGAACATGAAAACTGGAAACTCCATATTAACTGAGGGCAAGAGCTGCAGAAAGACAGAAAGCAAAATGGCCGACGGAAAACTGAGTTTCAAGGAACATGTCAACAGAGACAAAGAACCTTACACCATCACGCTCACTTAAAATGCATAGCACACCTCATACCGGAACTCGACCATCAGGCCCAGATAATTCTGCTGTTGGGGAGAGATATCCTGCAGGTGCATAAAGTGAGACGTCACATCAATGGACTCCACAATGCTCCCTATGCCCAAAAGCTAGACCTAGGATGGGTCATAATAGGAAACGTATGCTTGGGACGCATGCACGCCCCAAATTCTGTGACAAGCATGCTGACAAATACATTAGAGAAAGGACGCCCATCTCTGTTTCAACCTTGTAACAATGAATTCCATGTCAGAGAGCTACCACACAGCATCCAACTGCCCAATCACCTAATAGACTTCACTCATGACAGCAGTATAGTGTCAGGAAGCTATGAGGATCAGTTAGGGTGCACAGTCTTCCAGAGAACTAAGCAAGACAACCAAGTGGCAATGTCAGTAGAGGACAAGTTGTTCTTATAGGTAATGGACAAGGGACTTGTTAAATATGAGACCAACAGCTGGGTCGCACCTCTTCCCTTCAGAACCCACAGACCACGTCTACCGAACAACAGAAATCAAGCATTAAAGCGTTTCTCCTCTCTCAAACATAATCTGCAAAGGAAGCCAGAGATGAAAGATCACTTTTTCTCCTTCATGTCAAAGATCTTTGAGAATTGTCATCCACTCTCAAAGACTCTGAAGAATGCTGGTTCCTACCCATGTTTTGAGTATACCACCCTAAGAAACCAGGCCAAATTAGAGTGGTGTTTGACTTCAGTGCTAAGTTTGATGATATCTTCCTGAATGATGTTCTACTGACAGGACCAGACCTCAATAACAAACTGCTGGGTGTACTTATGCATTTCCGTAAGGATTCCATCGCCTTCATCGCTGACATCCAGCAAATGTTCCATTGTTTCCTTGTGAGAGAGAGAGAGACAGGAACTTCCTAAGATTCTTCTGGTACAGAGACAATGATCCTGCTAAAGAAGTCACAGAGTATCGCATGAGAGTGCACATCTTTGGCAATAGTCCTTCACCTGCAGTCGCCATCTATGGACTCAAAAGGTCGGCTCAAGAAGGAGAAACAGAATATGGATCAGATGTCAAACAATTCATAGAAAAAGACTTTTATGTTGACGATTGTCTAAAAGCCATGCCTTCAAATGAGACTGCCATCAGTCTTCTCAGGAGAGCCCAAGAGATGCTTGCTTGCTCGAACCTCAGACTTCACAAAATAGCCTCAAACAGCCAAGAACTCATGGAAGCATTCCCTTCACAAGACTTATGTAACAGTCTCAGAGACTTGGACTTGGGGTCAGAACCCGCGCCAATGCAACGCAGCCTCAGGCTTCTCTGGAATCTACAGTCAGACACTTTCACCTTCCAAGGTCAGCCAAGAAGAAAAGCCTTTCACACGTAGAGGTGTCCTGTCCACCATCAACAGTCTGTACGATCCCTTGGGTTTCGCAGCTCCCGTCACTATATAAGGCAAGGCCTTACTAAGGGACTTAACCAAGGAAACATCCGACTGGGATGCACCTCTACCACCTGATAAGAGAATACAGTGGGAAGGATGGAAGAACTCTTTAGCAGCCCTCTCCAACCTGAATGTGCCAAGACCATACACCCCTGTGCCGTCTACAGAAATACAAAGCCAAAAACTGTACGTGTTTGCAGATGCTTCTGTCAAAGCAATTGCCGCTGTCACCTATCTCAAAACTGTAGAAATTCAATGTCTCATTAATAAAGCTCCAATACCTGAGAGCAGCGTATTGAGGAAACTCGACCCATTCATAGACCACAATGGCCTGCTGAGAGTAGAAGGCCGACTCAAGGAAGCTAAAATGGAGTTTGAGGAGAAATTCCCTCTTATCCTTCCCGGAAAATGTCATGTTGCCTACTGCGAGTCCAAGTATTTCCATCATTTAATGTAGAGGATGCATTATTTAGACAGGAGTGGGAGAGTCTGGCCTCTACCTGCTCCAAAGGCTTTATGGAATTATTGATTAAGTCCAACACAACAATGTTACAAACTATTGAAACTGATATTAACACCATTCAGTCTCAAGTTTTTGATAGGATGACCAATGAAGCCAAGACCAAATTTAATAAAGATCTAGAAGCAGATTTTTCAAAATGGGAAAAGGAAATTGTGGCTTCCAAATCCAAAAAATATCAGCGTGACGTCTCTGACTTTAAAACGAATTATGTGTACAAATGGAGGAGGAAGAAGGGACCTATCGGCTCTGTGCCCCAGACACACAGGAATTCCTTTTCATCTATGTCCTCAATGGATGATGAATTAGCTCATGGCAGTCAATCAGCCATGATACAACAAGAATTCACTGGTCCCAACAGATTTGTCACGCAGAGACATAAAGCGTATACGAAACGTAAGACAACCCCTCCTCAGTCAAGGGATAAGAAATCCAAAACTAACAATTTGGAGGTAATTAACCTGTCTAGTCACTTACTTACACATACCCAGTTGGAGGTGTTGGGGCTGGGTCTAACCTTTGCTCCCACTAACAAATTTGAATTTTTTCCAGCCATGAAGGACCTCCAACTCTTTCTAAGAAAGGTAATCCTTCGCAAGTTACATTTTAAACCACTTAGGAATGACGACTCTCAGACAGTTGATGAACAGGAGGTACTATCCATCTTGGAGGAATTGGAGAGGGAGAGCACGTCTAGTGTCACAGGTACCTTTCCTTCTTCTATCTTCCCCAGATCCACCACATTCCCCCCCTTCTCTCTATGCCCGCAAGTTGAAATTTTCAACAGACTGGTTTTGGAGGAATTCAAAAGAATCCCTGACCAATGGAGGGGTGACAATCTCACCCGTGTGCAGAGAGAGGCACTTAAGCAATTAAGATCTCTACATGATGTAGTTATTAAACCGGCTAATAAGGGGGGAATGTGGTGGTCTGGCCAGTGGAGAAGTATGAAAGGGAGGCTCACAGGCAGCTTCGAGACAGAGAGGCATATACTCTCCTTCCAAATGTAACACCCCTTCAGGGCTACCACGGTACGCTGGGTGTTATGGGGGGTCTCACCTCTTTAGGGCGCAGTGCCTCCACCCGAATCTTGATTGGAGCTCTCTCTAGGACTGCAGAAGGACTGTTATCTTCTGCCAGGGACTGATTCGGGAAACCCCTGCCTATAGCTCAGTACACACTCACCCAAAACAGGAGTAAAACAGTTTAACTGGTTTATGGATATGCAGCAGAAATGAAGTGTATTTAAAGAAACAACATGCAATACAGGTAACGGTGCTCTATAGAAATCATATACACATCACAACCTAATTCTTTCCCCAACCCTGCAAATATAACATAGCAGGGTTCCCCTTTTTCTTGTATTAACCCAGTCCAAACGTTGGGGCCCAGTTGCCGCGGATGTTGGCGCGCAAATTTATAACCGTTGGTGCACTTAGATGCTCACGAAGGTAAATAGTCTGGGGCGTAGTGTACTCACTGTAACGGGCTGGTTGAACCACAAGTCTCGAAAAGGGGCACTCACGGTGCGTCTCCACCGGTTGTAGTTTTCCCTGGGCCCCAACTGGGGGCGGCAGGATTCAGGCCTTTATACGGTGGGAGTGCCGGTAGAACTCTCCGAGTCCTTAATGTTGCTTGCTTCACCTGGTGACCGGGCTGCGCTCTCTCCAGATTCGCAGGTATATCAGAGGGGACTGGAACGCTCCGCTCTTTAGAGGAATACAAGTCCACAGCGCTCCATCTTTTACATGAACAATCCGCTCTCTCACTTTCTTTTTCTTCCTCTCCAGCTCCCTCCCCAAGTTCCTCCTCCCTCCTATCCCTCCAAGCTGTGTCATCTGACTGAAACAAGGGTCCATGGGAATTGTAGTCCCCCGCAGCTCAGGGAAAAAACCATTAATGTCTGAAGGTCCCTGTTTAACAGCAGCTGCAAAACTCTTCTTAGTGTTTGTAAATCCCAGTATACCAGTAGCTGCTCTGACAGTTCCATGTGCAGGTGTTACATTCTCCCCCTGGTGAATCATTGAAAGTGTCCCATCACGACATGAGGACTCACCACCTGAAACATGAATGGGGGTTAAGGCATCCTGACTAACACCAAATTTACATGCATACAAACCACCTCCTGGACACATGGAAGATACCGAGAAATAAGGCCAAACAGAATTTGAATTTGGGTGTATCAACCTGGGGACCTCAGTGGTATGTCCCATTCTGTCATAAGTCAACATCATGGGTGGCCTAATGTCCCGCTTGGGACGAGTGTGTACCGAGGGGCCCACCTCCTCAGTCCCCGACTCTTGTCTCTCAAGAACGGGCTCCACCAGGTGAATCTCTTCATTCAATAAATGTCCCTCTTCTGAACTTTCCTCCAATTGTGGGCGGGGTGCACTCGCCTCCTGACAAATGTCCCTTTTCTTTGTTTCTACTTCAGGGGTCTGGTTTTCAGGGTCTACGCCCATGGGGCAGGGGTCCTCGATCCACCTGTAGCTCCATTGACAGTCAGGTCCCCATTTATCCCCAGACTCGCTGTCACATCCTCCTGAGGCAACTCCAGTCTGGGGTGGGTTTTTACACCTTGGACTTCTCCTATTGCACTGAAGAGTTGTATGACCTCCTTGAGTTGGCAATGGGGATAAAGGGATGTTTTTTCCCACAGGCAACAGATGATGTCGATGATAGGTTTTAACAGCTCCACCCCCTTTTTCGGGCTTCACTCTGTAGGCCGGAACACCGGGCAACTTCTCCATCACCACGTAAGGGTCAGGACACCACCGATCAGCAAGCTTGTGCTTCCCAGGAAGGCCCAAAAGCTGAATAAGAACTCTGTCTCCAGGTAGTAAAACTTGTTCTCGAACCCTACAGTCGTAGCGAGTCTTATTGCGCTTCCCTGACCGACCAGAGGCCTGCTCTGCCAATTTGTAAGCTTTTGTCAAATCTTCTTTTAGCTGGGACACATATTTTAAGTAGGTCTTCCCATTAGAACGGTCAATGGATGTCCCAAAACTAATATCCACGGGTAGTCGGGCTTTTCTTCCAAACATGAGGAAATAAGGAGAATATCCAGTTGACTCATTTGTGGTGCAATTGTAGGCATGAACCAACTGGCTCACATGCCTGCTCCAGTGTCCCTTCTTCCTGGGATCTAAAGTGCCTAACATGTTCAGAAGGGTACGGTTGAATCTCTCAGGTTGAGGATCCCCTTGGGGGTGATATGGCGTGGTTCTGGATTTCTTGATCCCACAGAGAGCGCATAGCTCCTTGATTAGTCTACTTTCAAAATCTCTTCCTTGATCGGTATGGATGCGGGCAGGCAGCCCGTAATGTACAAAGAACTTCTCCCATAATGTTTTTGCCACAGTAATTGCCCTTTGATCTTTAGTGGGGTAGGCCTGGGCATATCGGGTGAAATGGTCAGTGACCACTAACACATTACTGACATTTAGAGTTGAGCGATACTTTCCGATATCCTAAAGTATCGGAATCGGAATGGTATCGCCGATATCACTAAAATATCGGCGATACCCGATACCGATACCGGAAGTCCCATGTAAGTCTATGGGAACAAAATATCGCAACTAAAAAAACCCCATTCTTTCCTTGTAAACACTAAATATACACACATAGAATACATATATATATATATATATATATATATATACATGTCATTGTGACATATATATATACATATATGTATAGTTTATACACTTCTACATAGTAAAATATCCTCTGATTCAATTGCCGGGTAAAGCCGGCTTCAGTGAAAAGACAGAAGCACCCGACATGAAATGACACTTGGTGTACATAGGGTTAACCATGTCTTTTCATGTCGTTTGCTATCTGATTTGCACAAACAATTAAATCAGTCTATGTGTGCAAAATTTCACACCTGTAGGGGTTAATTAAAGGTGTAAATTCGTTGTAAAAAAAAACGGACTTTTTTGCTACGAATTTACACCTTTAATTAACCCCTACAGGTGTGAAATTTTGCACACATAGTCTGATTTAATTGTTTGTGCAAATTAGATAGCAAAGGACATGAAAAGACATGGTTAACCCTATGTACACCAAGTGTCATTTCATGTCGGGTTCTGCATTTTCACAAAAGCCGGCAATTGAATTAGCGGCTATTATACTATGTAGAAGTGTATGAACTACAAATATAAATATATATATATATATGTGTCACAAATTCAATGACATGTATATATATATATGAGGTGTAAAATTGCTGAAAAAAAATGCGTGGGCTCCCGCCCTATTTTCGCAACCAGACAGACAAAGCCAGTGAGTGGGGCAGATAATAATAGCCCAGAGAGGGACCATTATTTTTGCCCCCCCCGGCTACTAACATCTGCCCCCAGACACCCCAGGAAAGACAAATCTATAATTAGATTCGCCCTTTCTGGCACTTTGCCCGTCTATTCCCATTGCCCTGTAGCGGTGGCGAATGGGTTAATATGGGGTTAAAGCCACCTTGCTATTGAAAGGTGACCTTAAGCCAGGTTAATAATTGAGAGCTGTCAATTAGACAACTATCAATTATTAATCCTATTGCATGAAATAAAAATAAAACACACACACTTTAATTAAAAATCATTTTAATGAAATAAAGACACATGTTTTTGACCATCTTTTATTTTACTGCAAAAACCATTTCCTGTAATAAAAATAAAATAAAAAAGAAAAATTATTCTTACCTATCCCATGCACAGTCAGGTCCCACGGTGTAATCCTTCAGAAAGGGTTAATGTTTACTGCAGGGACCGCAGCTAATGCTGCAGCCTCACAGTAAACCCCAAATGAATGAGTTCCTCTCCTGCCTGACAGGAGAGTAAAGGCTGGGTGTCACATAACGATACACCAGCGATCCCGACAACGATATGCACTTGTCAGGATCGCTGGTGTATCGCTACATGATCGCTGCTGAGCTGCCAAACAGGCAGCTCAGGCAGCGATCTGGGACAGCGACACTGCGGGTAACATCGCTTAAGGGCCCGTCTCACATAGCGATATCGCTACCGAGATCGCTGCTGAGTCACTAGTTTTGTGACACAGCAGCGAGCTCACCAGCGATATCGCTGTGTGTGACATTCAGCGACGATCAGCCCCCCTGCCGGGTATCGCTGATCGTCGCAGAAATGTCAGGACCTTTTTTTGATCGCTGGTTTCCCTCTGACAGGCACGCATCGCTGCGTGTGACAGGCGGGAGACCAGCGATCCGCTGGTAACCAAGGTACACAGCGGGTTTCCAGGCACCGCGCAGCGCTTGGAAACCCGCTGTGTACCTTGGATACCAGCTCCCTGCATCAGGGCGCTGGTATCCAAGGTACACAGCGGGTTTCTAGGCACAGCCCCGCGCCTGGAAACCCGCTATGTACCTTGGTTACCAGCGGATCGCTGGTCTCCCGCCTGTCACACGCAGCGATGTGTGCCTGTCAGCGGGAAACCAGCGATCAAAAAAAGGTCCTGACATTTCAGCGACGATCAGCGATACCCGGCAGGGGGGCTGATCGTCGCTGAATGTCACACACAGCGATATCGCTGATGAGCTCGCTGCTGCGTCACAAAACTAGTGACTCAGCAGCGATCTCGGTAGCGATATCGCTATGTGAGACGGGCCCTTAAGTGGAAAGCTTAATTGATTGCTTTCCACTTTCACTTCAGGTCAGCCAGGGACACAATCAGTGACGTCAGAGGGAACTGATTAACAAAAATAGGGGTTCCCTTCGAAAAAAAAATGGCGTGGGGTCCCCCCTATTTTTGTTAACCAGCCAGATGAAGCAGACCGCTGAGGCCTGGATTTTCAGGCTGTTAAGGAGCCAAGATCCATGGACCTTGCCAGCCTGATAATACTAGGCCACAGCAGTCTGCATATCTTGGCTGATTAACAAAAATAGGGGATCCCCTCGAAAAAAATTGGCGTGGGGTCCCCCCTATTTTTGTTAACCAGCCAGATGAAGCAGACCGCTGAGGCCTGGATTTTCAGGCTGTTAAGGAGCCAAGATCCATGGACCTTGCCAGCCTGATAATACCAGGCCACAGCAGTCTGCATATCTTGGCTGATTAACAAAAATAGGGGATCCCCTCGAAAAAAATTGGCGTGGGGTCCCCCCTATTTTTGTTAACCAGCCAGATGAAGCAGACCGCTGAGGCCTGGTTTTTCAGGCTGGTAAGGATCCAATATCCATGGACCTTGCCAGCCTGATAATACCAGGCCACAGCAGTCTGCTTAGCTTGGCTGGTTAACAAAAATAGGGGATCCCCTCGAAAAAAAAACGGCGTGGGGATCCCCCCTATTTTTATTAACCAGCCAAGTAAAATGCAGACTGCTGCGGCCTGGTATTAAAAGACTGTCAAGGCCCATGGATTTTGGCCCTCAACAGCCTGATAATACCAGGCTACAGCAGCCCCACATTTGGCGCATCAAAAGATGTGCCAATTGTGGCACTTTACCCGGCTCTTCCCACTTGCCCTGTAGCGGTGGCAAGCGGGGTAATAAGGGGTTAATGTCACCGTTGATTGCACGGTGACAATAAGCCCGGTTAATAATGGAGAGGTGTCAATAAGACACCGATCCATTATTAATCCCAAAGTTATTAAATGTTTAAAAAAAAGACAAAGCAAGAAAAAAGTCTTTTAATGAAATAAAAGAGACAACACAGTTTTCATTAATTTTATTACACTCTCATTCCTGCGACGCCATCGATCTCCTGTAAAAAAAGAAAAAAAAAAAAACCAACAGTATACCACCTGTCCGACGCAGTCCATAACGACAGTCCCACGACGATCCAGCTCTGCTACATCGCAATGACAGGCAGAGCCTGTCATCCCGACGCAGCACAGCTGATTACCTGCTTCCCCGGCGGTGACGTCATCGGACTGACTGCTTTACGGCCGGGATTACCCAGCAGTCACTGCAGTTATCGCGAGAAACTGCATGTGACCGCCGGGGAAAGAAGATTGCGGCCATCAAGCAGTCCAGCCCGTGACCGCCGGAGATCTTCTGCAGGGTAAGTGCCGCTGACTCCTGACAGACCCGACCGACGGACACTGACAGTGACAGTGACAATCCCGATTCCGGTATCCGATATGACGAAAATATCGGAACTCGGAATCGGAATTCCGATACAGCCAATATCGGCCGATACCCGATATTTGCAGTATCGGAATGCTCAACCCTACTGACATTGCTTTCATCAGGCTCGATGGAGAGGAAATCAATGCACACTAGTTCAAGTGGGCCATCACTGGTAATGTTCACAAGGGGGGCTGTTCTCAAAGGCAAGATTTTTCTCAACACACACCGGGAGCATGATTTGCAGTATTCTTCAATATCCGCTTCCATGCGAGGCCAATAGAATCGGTCGGCCACGAGACTCGTAGTCTTTTCGATGCCAAGATGTCCATGGTCATCATGCAGGGACTTCATGACCATCTTCCGAAATCGGGTGGGTAACACCAGCTGTCTGCGGACTCCTCCCTTCTGGCCCTTGTCTCTCGGTATAGTAGCCCATTTCTTACTACTAGCGACTCTAGCTGCCGAGTCAGCAGGACAGACTCCTCTGTTCTTAATGCATTCTTTTCGGGCCTCCAGCCCCTCTTCACCCACCATCGAACTACCCCCACTGACTGATCCTCCTGCTGCGCCGTCCTGACTTGATTATGAGTCAGTTGAGGGAGAGAGTCTGGGGTTACATTTGTCACTCGACAGTACGACAACGGGAGCGCTTCGCTAGATGCTCCTAAGAATTTAGCACAGCACTGCAGAGTGAGGGCATCAGTTCGATGTCTATGGCACAGAGTCTTCACCTCAGGGGCAGGGACCTCTATCCATCCTCCTTCTTCTTCCTCATTTAAAGGTTCACTAGGCAGGCGAGAGAGTGTGTCTGCATCAATGTTACTGATCCCTGGTCGATATTTTAAGCTGAAATCATACAGAGAGAGTGCGGCAAGCCACCGGTACCCCGTGGCATCCAGTTTTGCTGTGGTTCTCACGTAGGTTAATGGATTGTTGTCGGTATGAACCACGAAGCGTACCCCATAGAGGTAGTCATGCAGCATGTCCACTACAGCCCATTTCAGAGCCAGAAACTCCAGTTTGTGAGCTGGGTAGTTGCGTTCACTGGGAGTCAATCCTCGACTAATGTAGTAAACGGGACGTAGACAGCCATCATGGTCCTGATAGAGAATCCCTCCTAGTCCGTCGAGAGAAGCATCTATATATAACACATATGGTTTACTGGCGTCTGCATAGGCCAACACTGGAGTTTGGGTCAAACATGACTTCAGTTTCTCGAATGCCTCGTCGCATAAGGGTGTCCATCTTTCCCCAAAAGGTTCATTAACTCGGAAGTAGTCTCTTTTCCCTGACCTTGAGGGGCGGGCTGTCCCGCCGGAAGGGGGATACCCCTGGGTAAGAGAAGTTAATGGCTTCGCAATCCGAGAGTACTGGGGTACAAATCTTCGGTAGTATCCACAGAATCCTAAAAAGGACCTAAGCTCCCCAGCTTGGTGGGCTTAGGCCAGTTTACCACAGCCTCCACTTTGGCGGGGTCGGTGGAAATTCCTTCTCTGCTGACTATGTGCCCACATATTTCACAGTCGTCTGGCAAATCCGGCACTTATCAAGGGACAACTTCAACCCAGCCTCCTTCAACCGATCCAGCACCTTGAACAACCGCTGGTTGTGTTCTTCCAGAGTCTTCCCAAAAACAATAAGATCATCGAGATAAACCAAGACCTCACGTAAGTGCATGTCCCCCACTACTTTGTCCATACATCTCTGAAAAGTGGCCGGAGCACCTGTCAGTCCTTGAGGCAGTCTTTGAAACTCGAAGAACCCAATGGGGCAGATAAAAGCGGTCTTCTCTTGATCTTCCTTTGACATGGGTATCTGATAGTAACCACTCTGGAGATCTAACACAGAAAACCATTGGCTCCCTTGCAGGCAATCTAAAGCTTCATCAATTCGGGGCACAGTGTACTGGTCAGGAACCGTACGTTTGTTCAAAGTACGATAATCCACACACATCCGAATAGCTCCATTTTTTTTCCGAGCAATCACAATGGGGGAAGCATATGGGCTACTAGACTCTATGATGACTCCTGTGTCTAACATACCGCGTAGATGCTGCCTAACATCTTCGATATCCGCCGGGGCCAATCTTCGGGATCTCTCTCGGAAAGGCTTTTGATCTTTCAACCGAATGCGATGCTCTACTCCTTGGGCGAGGCCCATGTCCCATTCGCCCAAGGAGAAAGCCGCCCCCCGCATCATCATGCCGTCGATGACTAGCCTCCTCTCTTCTCCTTTCAGCTCACTTCCTTCAAAACAAGGGTCAAAGCTTTCAGGCTGCAGTTCCCTCTTCTCCTCCTCCGTCCTCACATAGGCTTCCAGACAGACTGGGTGGATGGATAGGGTCTGCGAGTACTTTTCTCCCCCAGCTTCACGACACCACTGAGCTAACGTACGGAAAATGTTGGCATTTGTTCCCACTATGACAGGTGTGGGTCTCTCATCTGCCTCTGCCTCCGGGCAGATTAGCGCTATAATGGGTATCTCTTTATCCACTCCAACAACAGTCTCTGGGAATCGTAGTGTCACGGACACGTATCCTCGGTAGGGATAGCTGTGTTCACTCAGTCCCCACACCACGAGTCCAGACAGCGGTTTCAGAGGCACATTGGATAAATATCTCTTATACCATCCTTCAAAAATGATGGACACTTGAGATCCGCTATCCAGCAATACTGAACAAGATTTACCATTGATATATGCGGGGACATGCGGGGCTGGTCCCACTAACCCTTCAGGCAGTGTTTTCGATGAGGCACTATTGGATGGAGAGGTAGAGTAGGTCTTAGTTGCTGATGGGGGCTCAGTATGGGGTTCTACTGGCCCCCTTTCCCGTTTCCCGACTGCCTCGGAGGGAGGTGGGGAGAATGTGAAGAGTTCTTTGAGCTCCACCTCTTTGGACACTGACGAGCTATATGGCCTGGACTCCCACAGACAAAGCACCCTTCTGGTTTCCTACTTTCCACTCTACACAGGTCATCATTCTCTCTTCCTGAAGCCAGGGTCTGCTTCTCGGCTACCTCTGCAGCACTTTGTAACCGCTGTATTGTCTTGGCCTGAGCACTTAACAATTGAGTAATCTGCTCCCCCTGTTTCTCGATGACTTTCAGCAGTTCCCTCTCTCGGCAGTCGGCTGCTGGCTTCAAGGCAACAATAGTCACCCGAGGGGAGGTCTTCTCTCTTGCGGCCAGAATAACCTCTTCCTTGCGAACTTCCTTAAGCAACTCATGAAAAGAACCAGGAATCTTCTCTTTATCACAAGACCTCATCCGCTGAGCAATTGGATCATGAGTGAGAGCTCCTCTGAGTACTTGGTCCAGACGACACTGATCAACTTCTTTAGGGCTGACTCCACCTTTAGATACTATTCTATGAACCATCTTATCCAATCGGTATAGATAGTCGGACATCTTCTCATCTGGTTGTTGGTAGGTGGTACGAAGTTTATAGAGTAGATCAGTAGCATCTTCAGGGGATCCAAAAGCATCTTCTAAAGCACTCATATAATCTTGATAAGTTGCTAGTGGCTTGCTCCGCCAAGCAGCCTGCACCACTTCCATAGCAGTACCCTTCAAACTTTCTACTATTCTCTGCTTCTTCACGGCATCAGTGCACTGCCACTCTTCTAAGCACAGTAAAGTGACATCCCTCCAAGTATCATATTCTTCTTTTCCAGCAGGGGTGGGGAGGGCACCCGAGAAGGTTCTTAAACGACGGTAGTTCCCTTCTGGCTGCATCTTTGCAAACTGACTGACTAACTTTTCCATAGCTGTCATAAGCACATCAACAGGGGCCGCTGTCTCTTCAGGACTGGTTCTAAGGGGAGTAGAGGGCGGACGTATACTAGTCTTCCTAGACTGAGTGGTTGATTCCTGTTGCCGGGTCTCAACTTCGGACTCATTAGGCCAAGTGATCTTCCATTGTCGACCATACTCTGGGGACACGGCTATCATGGATGGGAAGTAATCTTTCCTCAAGATCTGCCCGGTTGAGATCAGGGCTATGGGTAACTGTCCCCGCTTTTCCTTTCTGCGGTCGACCACTTCAGGGTGGGCAAGTTCAGTGAGTCGGTTAACTATTTTCAGTATCTCTTCATCAGATGCATCACAGAGCTCACCACTCACTGCAAAGCTTTGTCTAGCTGTAACATCCATCTCTTCACACCACAAATATACTTCTCGCTCTGTTAAAGTCTCCATAGTAAATACTCCTGTGTTAGTTCTGGATCTCAGCAGTGCCTCCACTGTAACACCCCTTCAGGGCTACCACGGTACGCTGGGTGTTATGGGGGGTCTCACCTCTTTAGGGCGCAGTGCCTCCACCCGAATCTTGATTGGAGCTCTCTCTAGGACTGCAGAAGGACTGTTATCTTCTGCCAGGGACTGATTCGGGAAACCCCTGCCTATAGCTCAGTACACACTCACCCAAAACAGGAGTAAAACAGTTTAACTGGTTTATGGATATGCAGCAGAAATGAAGTGTATTTAAAGAAACAACATGCAATACAGGTAACGGTGCTCTATAGAAATCATATACACATCACAACCTAATTCTTTCCCCAACCCTGCAAATATAACATAGCAGGGTTCCCCTTTTTCTTGTATTAACCCAGTCCAAACGTTGGGGCCCAGTTGCCGCGGATGTTGGCGCGCAAATTTATAACCGTTGGTGCACTTAGATGCTCACGAAGGTAAATAGTCTGGGGCGTAGTGTACTCACTGTAACGGGCTGGTTGAACCACAAGTCTCGAAAAGGGGCACTCACGGTGCGTCTCCACCGGTTGTAGTTTTCCCTGGGCCCCAACTGGGGGCGGCAGGATTCAGGCCTTTATACGGTGGGAGTGCCGGTAGAACTCTCCGAGTCCTTAATGTTGCTTGCTTCACCTGATGACCGGGCTGCGCTCTCTCCAGATTCGCAGGTATATCAGAGGGGACTGGAACGCTCCGCTCTTTAGAGGAATACAAGTCCACAGCGCTCCATCTTTTACATGAACAATCCGCTCTCTCACTTTCTTTTTCTTCCTCTCCAGCTCCCTCCCCCAAGTTCCTCCTCCCTCCTATCCCTCCAAGCTGTGTCATCTGACTGAAACAAGGGTCCATGGGAATTGTAGTCCCCCGCAGCTCAGGGAAAAAACCATTAATGTCTGAAGGTCCCTGTTTAACAGCAGCTGCAAAACTCTTCTTAGTGTTTGTAAATCCCAGTATACCAGTAGCTGCTCTGACAGTTCCATGTGCAGGTGTTACACAAATAACCCTGTGCACACTTTTTCGAGTGCTCTATCACTCATTCTGGAAGAGGCCTTCCATTTGGGTATTATTCCAAAAAAGGTTCTTGAGGGCCTGACTGTTGCCTGTCCGGTGGTTCCCAC
>JARQOD010000003.1:315467706-315660303 GCA_033576555.1 Oophaga sylvatica
ATGTACAGAGGCGTTTTTATGGTTTAATACTGATAGACATATTGTGAACTGCCATATAGGGTCCATGTGAGACACCATATTTTTCAAATATTAGTTGTGCGTTCGTTACCACTGTCAACCATAGCAGCTCTCATGATGCTAGCTATTCTGATCAGCTTATCATATCAGCCATGAAGCCTCTTTTTCAAATATTAGTTGTGCGTTCGCTACCACTGTCAACCATAGCATCTCTCATGATGCTAGCTATTCTGATCAGCTTATCATATCAGCCATGAAGCCTCTTTTTCAAATATTAGTTGTGCGTTCGCTACCACTGTCAACCATAGCATCTCTCATGATGCTAGCTATTCTGATCAGCTTATCATATTAACCATGAAGCCTCTTTTAACCCCTTCACAATAATGTACAGAGGAGTTTTTATGGTTTAATACTGATAGACATATTGTGAACTGACATATAGGGTCCATGTGAGACACCATATTTTTCAACATTTTTGCTCCTTCACAGATTTATTTTGCATTATATTTTTTTATTTTGCTTAAGGATCATGTACAGAGGAGTTTTTATGGTTTAATACTGATAGACATATTGGCCCAGGCATGTCCGGGCATGCCCGGACAAGTCCTGGTCACGTGACAACCATGGAAAAAACAAGCCTGAAATTCAAAAACTATGTGCTATCCGTTAACACACGCATAGTCATCTAGAAAATATTGAGCGAGTTGCTTCACAAGCCATCTCAAGACATGCTGAATGTCAACGTTCCCGCTATGAGCTACACACATGACCAACTGTATAGCCTGGGATGCGTAGCGTTCTTGTTGCACAGGCCTATTTTTAAAGACGCTATGCCCCTCAGATATAAAAGACAGGCATGTTGGGACGTGTCCCGGCCTATTTTGGCACAGGACCACACCTATGCAACGATTTTGACCACCATCCAGCAAAAGCGGGTACAAACTTTTTAGCATAGCTGTGTTTCTGGCTCTCAGCTGCTATTTTAATAGTTACCATACGAATACTGTAGTGAACCAAGATGTGTTAATTTGATTACTAACACAATTTCAGCAACTTGATGACAAATTCAGAGCAAATTCGTTATTTCGGAACTGACATGTCCGGGCATGCCCGGACAAGTCCCGGGCCTCTACAGCTCGCTCCTATAGTGTAGTTTAATGTAGGTGGCAAACAGATCATCGCTGGTGTTTGGAAAATACCATATCTCATAGATGGTGGTGATCCTCTGAATCATTTTTAAACATTTCACGCCACTCATGAACCCACAGCACTCTTATGGTGTACCCGCACCGCAGCAGCTAGCGCTTTTTTGTGACCTTATCTGCATCATTTTCATTATAACACGAGGGACAACCATGGAAAAAACAACCCTGAAATTCAAAAACTATGTGCTGTCCATTAACACACGCACAGTCATCTAGAAAATATTGAGCGAGTTGCTTCACAAAACACACAAGGCGTGGTGATTGCCAATGTTCTCGGTATGCGCTACATACATGACCCGCTGTATAGCCTGGGATGAGCAGCGTTCTTGCAGCACAGGCCTATTTTTAAAGACGCTAAGCCCCATCAGATATAAAAGACAGGCATGTTGGGACGTGTCCCGGCCTATTTTGGCACAGGACCACACCTATGCAACGATTTTGATCAGCATTCAACAAAAAATTGCGTGCAAACTTTTTAGCATACCTGTACAAACTTTTTAACATACCTGTGTTTCGGACTCTCATGTCGTACCAGAAGCACCCAGTGCCATGTACTCTAGCTCATAATATTTCACATCGGGTATGGGACCTACATAGCTTTGTTTTCTCAGGTATTAAAAAAGCGTGGAAAACTGAAAATCCCGAGGCCTGAGGTAATTTACTGAGCTTCATGGGGATAAAATTTATCGAGTCTATGAACCTTATAGACAAAACGGGTAGCGTCACACACAAGACGACGACACCTCGGGCTAGCACATTTACCGGTAGTTTTCAAAAACCACGGCCTTAACAATAAAGTAAGAATCGTGGAGCCCTGCATTGTGGGCTATAAATGTATACCCTGAAAATTTACCGTTGGTAAAGAACAGTAAAAAGTCGTGCATACAACTATCATCCTCAAACTCCCAGAGCTATCACAAACACTATTGCCTAAAGAGGCGGCCCCGCGAGAATTTCTGGATGTGTGTATCAAGAGGCTCCTTGCTTTGACCGATTGTTTGCTCGTGAATGCTGACATTTCCAGGGTCATTATAGTTGTGTAAATGCGCTGTGGGGGCTCGTGTATCGGCCCCTAGGGTGTGATGCGTGATCATTTTAATTATTTTTCAATTCATAACCATACGTTCTCAGGCAGACAGGTTTATTTCACAGAAGTTGACTGTACAGTTGCATAATTTTTGTTTAAAATCATACATTTGCATAATTTTGTTTAAAATCGCACAGTTCTGCGATAATGTCGGGTGTTGGACACGCACTTATCAGTCTTTCATACGTGTCGCAGAAAGATTTTAGTCTGTTCTGCGAGAGTTTATTATGCACGTACTGTGCAGACATGTCAAGAAACATTTTGGTGTGTTCACCAGTCCATACGGGTGTTGGTGTGTAAGGTGATCGACCATCATCCTTCTGCTTCTTACTTACACGACGGCGCAATACCGCGCGTTTCTTTGACGGTAATGCATCGGCTGAATTGGCAGCTGCTGCTTCCGCGTTGCTATTTGCAGATTCTGTAGCTTGACACAGACGTATATTCTTAAGCCGACTACTCTCAGTATTCCCGGGGTGCTCGGTTGGCGCGTCGTTTTCTCCACGATCTGCGACACACCCGTGTGAAAGAGGCTCCGTTCTCACTTCCGTTCTGTTCTCAAATCCATAATTGCGCTGTTGCAAAACTCGCGAATGACGCTCCTCCGTAACTAAAGAAAAGATACGTGGTGTAGTTAACCGCTAAGTGGGGGAGATATAGGAAGAGCTACATGAGCCACTTTACACTGATTCAACGTGATATTTGTAAAGCTACCAGCACCGATTATCTGTGAAACCGATGCATGATTGTTTGTATAAGTACACTATAGAGTGGGCTAGACATATATACTTACAAATATGCCCCGGGTGCTGATCTACAGAGAATGCTGAATTAACAGACATCTCGCTGCTGGGGCGCCGCCGTATGGGGTTGTTTTCTCCCTCAAACTGCAACCTCACGGGCGATACTTTAGCAGCTGTAAATAAAATATAACATACATGAATGCGCACAACACATTCACAAAGCTAACTTGACACACGTAAATAAAATATATCTACTAGTTACCGTAGAAATTTTTATCTGCGTGTATAAGTACACTATAGAGCTGCGTAGACATATATGCTTACAAGTATGAGACGTGTAGTGTAGTTCAGAGATTGGTGAATTAAACGGTGTGGAGGTGCTCGGGCGTTTTCGTATGGGGGTGTTTTCTTTTTCAAGCTGCAGCCTCCTGCACGTTAGTTTAACATCTGTAAATAAAATATAACTATTAGTCGCCACAGAAATGATATCTACACGGGCCACACGCACAAAGCTAAATTCGCAAAGCTATCGTAACGCGCGTAAATAAAATATATCCACTAGTTATCGGTGGGGTCACAGGGTACAGAGGGTACAAACACATATCACCCGGGTTTCAAGGACCCGCTACCTTTTCTATTCCAGAGCCGTGTGCTTAGCGAATCACCCCATCTTTTAGGAGCGTTGGGTATCGCGCGAGTTAGAGGATTATAGTCCGGTTCTACGAACTCGACATCTGAATCCTGGGGATCCTCCACGATCTCAACATCAGAATCGCGATGCTCGAGCGGCTCAGTCGCCACAGGGTTTCCAACCGCCCAGTCCGCTTGGAGTCGATCTGTATCTGTATGAGAAAATGTTTATATTATTAAAACATGTCTAGCTAACGACCCAGTCAGCTAAAATAAAATTAACTGTATGGATTTTAGCGACAGTCTATATTAATTATTAATATTAATAGTAGGCGTTATAAATTTACAGCTACCACGTTTACCCGTCTAGATACATAGGTTTAAAACATCTGATATAGATATAGGTTTCTTGCCTGTGACAGACTGGTGAGAGCTGGAGGATCGTCGCCCGCTAGCAGAGTTGCCATCCTCTAACAGGTTCGGCGTAATGAACCGGTTCTCGTAAGAGTAGCCTGAATGGACTCCCTCTTCTTAAATAAGAAAGAATGAAATATATCGTTTATATATACAAAGCGCAGACTCAGACAGCCCGACACAATACGTCGTACACTATATACGGTGTAAAATTTACCCGATTGTTCTGGTGAAAGCAAAGCAGAATATTGAACGCGAGAATATCTGGACTCCATCTTGAATAAAAAGGGTCCGCTATTGAATTAAAGCAAATAAAGATCAAGTATGAAAACACGGGTAAGTTGTTCATGCAAATACTACACAAACTTAAATATAATTGAAACGAAAGACATAAAAATACTCACTTTAGTTCTGTTCAGATCGGGTGTGTGTCCTGTGATGTGCGAACCCTTACAGGTGAGCGTTGTATTGCTTGTGAGCTGCCTGTATTTATTAGGGCTAGCAGAGAGAACACGCCCTCTGTCACGGCCCCCACGCTAGGGACAGAAAAATCTATTAATGTTTTACAGAGGGATCATGGCGGCTAACCGCCTTGATGCAATATTGGAGAAGTAATATTTCATGCCAGAACCCCACCATCATTACCCTGTAGCTGTAAATTTATAACGCCTACTATTAATATTAATAATTAATATAGACTGTCGCTAAAATCCATACAGTTAATTTTATTTTAGCTGACTGGGTCGTTAGCTAGACATGTTTTAATAATATAAACATTTTCTCATACAGATACAGATCGACTCCAAGCGGACTGGGCGGTTGGAAACCCTGTGGCGACTGAGCCGCTCGAGCATCGCGATTCTGATGTTGAGATCGTGGAGGATCCCCAGGATTCAGATGTCGAGTTCGTAGAACCGGACTATAATCCTCTAACTCGCGCGATACCCAACGCTCCTAAAAGATGGGGTGATTCGCTAAGCACACGGCTCTGGAATAGAAAAGGTAGCGGGTCCTTGAAACCCGGGTGATATGTGTTTGTACCCTCTGTACCCTGTGACCCCACCGATAACTAGTGGATATATTTTATTTACGCGCGTTACGATAGCTTTGCGAATTTAGCTTTGTGCGTGTGGCCCGTGTAGATATCATTTCTGTGGCGACTAATAGTTATATTTTATTTACAGATGTTAAACTAACGTGCAGGAGGCTGCAGCTTGAAAAAGAAAACACCCCCATACGAAAACGCCCGAGCACCTCCACACCGTTTAATTCACCAATCTCTGAACTACACTACACGTCTCATACTTGTAAGCATATATGTCTACGCAGCTCTATAGTGTACTTATACACGCAGATAAAAATTTCTACGGTAACTAGTAGATATATTTTATTTACGTGTGTCAAGTTAGCTTTGTGAATGTGTTGTGCGCATTCATGTATGTTATATTTTATTTACAGCTGCTAAAGTATCGCCCGTGAGGTTGCAGTTTGAGGGAGAAAACACCCCATACGGCGGCGCCCCAGCAGCGAGATGTCTGTTAATTCAGCATTCTCTGTAGATCAGCACCCGGGGGATACTTGTAAGTATATATGTCTAGGCCGCTCTATAGTGTACTTATACAAACAATCATGCATCGGTTTCACAGATAATCGGTGCTGGTAGCTTTACAAATATCACGTTGAATCAGTGTAAAATGGCTCATGTAGCTCTTCCTATATCTCCCCCACTTAGCGGTTAACTACACCACGTATCTTTTCTTTAGTTACGGAGGAGCGTCATTCGCGAGTTTTGCAACAGCGCAATTATGGATTTGAGAACAGAACGGAAGTGAGAACGGAGCCTCTTTCACACGGGTGTGTCGCAGATCGTGGAGAAAACGACGCGCCAACCGAGCACCCCGGGAATACTGAGAGTAGTCGGCTTAAGAATATACGTCTGTGTCAAGCTACAGAATCTGCAAATAGCAACGCGGAAGCAGCAGCTGCCAATTCAGCCGATGCATTACCGTCAAAGAAACGCGCGGTATCGCGCCGTCGTGTAAGTAAGAAGCAGAAGGATGATGGTCGATCACCTTACACACCAACACCCGTATGGACTGGTGAACACACCAAAATGTTTCTTGACATGTCTGCACAGTACGTGCATAATAAACTCTCGCAGAACAGACTAAAATCTTTCTGCGACACGTATGAAAGACTGATAAGTGCGTGTCCAACACCCGACATTATTGCAGAACTGTGCGATTTTAAACAAAATTATGCAAATGTATGATTTTAAACAAAAATTATGCAACTGTACAGTCAACTTCTGTGAAATAAACCTGTCTGCCTGAGAACGTATGGTTATGAATTGAAAAATAATTAAAATGATCACGCATCACACCCTAGGGGCCGATACACGAGCCCCCACAGCGCATTTACACAACTATAATGACCCTGGAAATGTCAGCATTCACGAGCAAACAATCGGTCAAAGCAAGGAGCCTCTTGATACACACATCCAGAAATTCTCGCGGGGCCGCCTCTGTAGGCAATAGTGTTTGTGATAGCTCTGGGAGTTTGAGGATGATAGTTGTATGCACGACTTTTTACTGTTCTTTACCAACGGTAAATTTTCAGGGTATACATTTATAGCCCACAATGCAGAGCTCCACGATTCTTACTTTATTGTTAAGGCCGTGGTTTTTGAAAACTACCGGTAAATGTGCTAGCCCGAGGTGTCGTCGTCTTGTGTGTGACGCTACCCGTTTTGTCTATAAGGTTCATAGACTCGATAAATTTTATCCCCATGAAGCTCAGTAAATTACCTCAGGCCTCGGGATTTTCAGTTTTCCACGCTTTTTTAATACCTGAGAAAACAAAGCTATGTAGGTCCCATACCCGATGTGAAATATTATGAGCTAGAGTACATGGCACTGGGTGCTTCTGGTACGACATGAGAGTCCAAAACACAGGTATGTTAAAAAGTTTGTACAGGTATGCTAAAAAGTTTGCACGCAATTTTTTGTTGAATGCTGATCAAAATCGTTGCATAGGTGTGGTCCTGTGCCAAAATAGGCCGGGACACGTCCCAACATGCCTGTCTTTTATATCTGATGGGGCTTAGCGTCTTTAAAAATAGGCCTGTGCTGCAAGAACGCTGCTCATCCCAGGCTATACAGCGGGTCATGTATGTAGCGCATACCGAGAACATTGGCAATCACCACGCCTTGTGTGTTTTGTGAAGCAACTCGCTCAATATTTTCTAGATGACTGTGCGTGTGTTAATGGACAGCACATAGTTTTTGAATTTCAGGGTTGTTTTTTCCATGGTTGTCCCTCGTGTTATAATGAAAATGATGCAGATAAGGTCACAAAAAAGCGCTAGCTGCTGCGGTGCGGGTACACCATAAGAGTGCTGTGGGTTCATGAGTGGCATGAAATGTTTAAAAATGATTCAGAGGATCACCACCATCTATGAGATATGGTATTTTCCAAACACCAGCGATGATCTGTTTGCCACCTACATTAAACTACACTATAGGGGCGAGCTGTAGAGGCCCGGGACTTGTCCGGGCATGCCCGGACATGTCAGTTCCGAAACAACGAATTTGCTCTGAATTTGTCATCAAGTTGCTGAAATCGTGTTAGTAATCAAATTAACACATCTTGGTTCACTACAGTATTCATATGGTAACTATTAAAATAGCAGCTGAGAGCCAGAAACACAGGTATGCTAAAAAGTTTGTACCCGCTTTTGCTGGATGGTGGTCAAAATCGTTGCATAGGTGTGGTCCTGTGCCAAAATAGGCCGGGACACGTCCCAACATGCCTGTCTTTTATATCTGAGGGGCATAGCGTCTTTAAAAATAGGCCTGTGCAACAAGAACGCTACGCATCCCAGGCTATACAGTTGGTCATGTGTGTAGCTCATAGCGGGAACGTTGACATTCAGCATGTCTTGAGATGGCTTGTGAAGCAACTCGCTCAATATTTTCTAGATGACTATGCGTGTGTTAACGGATAGCACATAGTTTTTGAATTTCAGGCTTGTTTTTTCCATGGTTGTCACGTGACCAGGACTTGTCCGGGCATGCCCGGACATGCCTGGGCCAATATGTCTATCAGTATTAAACCATAAAAACTCCTCTGTACATGATCCTTAAGCAAAATAAAAAAATATAATGCAAAATAAATCTGTGAAGGAGCAAAAATGTTGAAAAATATGGTGTCTCACATGGACCCTATATGTCAGTTCACAATATGTCTATCAGTATTAAACCATAAAAACTCCTCTGTACATTATTGTGAAGGGGTTAAAAGAGGCTTCATGGTTAATATGATAAGCTGATCAGAATAGCTAGCATCATGAGAGATGCTATGGTTGACAGTGGTAGCGAACGCACAACTAATATTTGAAAAAGAGGCTTCATGGCTGATATGATAAGCTGATCAGAATAGCTAGCATCATGAGAGCTGCTATGGTTGACAGTGGTAACGAACGCACAACTAATATTTGAAAAATATGGTGTCTCACATGGACCCTATATGGCAGTTCACAATATGTCTATCAGTATTAAACCATAAAAACGCCTCTGTACATGATCCTTAAGCAAAATAAAAAAATATAATGCAAAATAAATCTGTGAAGGAGCAAAAATGTTGAAAAATATGGTGTCTCACATGGACCCTATATGTCAGTTCACAATATGTCTATCAGTATTAGCAACTGAGAGTCAGAAACATTTGTCATGTGCCAAAATATTACCATCAACTGTTCACATGTGCTTTGTGCCGGAAGACTTACAAATAGTTTTGAAGAACCACCTGGTTGTATTGTGATGTTAGACAAGAGGAAAAGTAGCAGTGAGGGTCACCTGTTAATAAGTTAGCTATCTCTAGCAAAGAGTGCTAGAAATGAGAGCTATACACAATATCTAAATATCCACGTTTTGTGAAATGAGGGCTATACACAAGGGGTGCCAAGCCGCATTCAGGTATGATCTCCCATCTATGGCGCTGCTTTTTTTAATATAGCTCCTATGAATTTGCTAATTGACTTCATATGCACACACAGTATGTATTGTGAGCCCTGCACTTGCATGGTAACATCATTATATTAGCAGCTGTGATGGGGAAGTTACTTTATTGATATACCTGCTTCATTGAGATACTTATAATCCTATATATAGTGCATATATGTCTGCCTATTGGGGATATTGTGAGTTACATAGATTGCATATATACGGACAAATATATGGAGGTTATTATTGTTTAGCCTCGGATTAGTCTATTATCGCTATAACATATAAGATATGGCGATGTGCACTATTATATATTGATTTGAATGTAGTTCATACCTGTCTGCATTTGGCTATTTTTCTGCATGCTGTATATCCCACTCTTTTGGATTTTTATCCATGATAATGTATTTTAGACCTTAATAAAAATTGTTGACTTTTCCCACACAAAAGACGGATCACAGAACTTGTCCTGTGTGAAACACACACACAGATAAATTACCTCTATGGTGCAGTAAAGATGTATATCTTTGTACCATGTTAGCCAGTAGATGGGTGTTAATAAGTTAGCTATCTCTAGCAAAGAGTGCTAGAAATGAGGGCTATACACAATATCTAATTATCCACGTTTTGTGAAATGAGGGCTATACACAAGGGGTGCCAAGCCGCATTCAGGTATGATCTCCCATCTATGGCGCTGCTTTTTTAATATAGCTCCTATGGATTTGCTAATTGACTTCATATGCACGCACAGTATGTATTGTGAGCCCTGCACTTGCATGGTAACATCATTATATTAGCTGCTGTGATGGGGAAGTTACTTTATTGATATACCTGCTTCATTGAGATACTTATAATCCTATATATAGTGCATATATGGCTGCCTGTTGGGGGATATTGTGAGTTACATAGATTGCATATATACGGACAAATATATGGAGGTTATTATTGTTTAGCCCCGGATTAGTCTATTATCGCTATAACATATAAGATATGGCGATGTGCACTATTATATATTGATTTGAATGTAGTTCATACCTGTCTGCATTTGGCTATTTTTCTGCATGCTGTATATCCCACTCTTTTGGATTTTTATCCATGATAATGTATTTTAGACCTTAATAAAAATTGTTGACTTTTCCCACACAAAAGACGGATCACAGAACTTGTCCTGTGTGGAACACACACACAGATAAATTACCTCTATGGTGCAGTAAAGATGTATATCTTTGTACCATGTTAGCCAGTAGATAGAAAAATATTTAGACTTCTAACACAACCCAAGTCTTGTACACACCCCTTGGTAATAAGTTACCTATCTCTAACAAACCATGCCAAGATTCTTCTTAGTATACAATGAATTGCTGAGATAAGTGTAGATACAGTGGCCGGCTATTTCATAAGACTTCTAGCAAATGAATATATAAACTCTGAATAAAACTATAAGTTGAGCGTCATAATTCCAAATGTGTTATAAGGTGATACTTCAAATTAAATTGCCTTTGCAGCTGTAGTTTAAAACTTATATCCTGGATAATACTAAAAAATAAACACCTTTTAGCAGCTTGATACAGCTTTCCACCACAGTAGTGCTTTACATGCATTTACTGGGTCCTTAAAAGTTTCTCTCCACAAAAAAGTATAAAATCAAGATTCACTCTTTAATTCACTAAAACTCCTTATATACTGGCCTCTGTATATACATTTACAGATTTAGTTAAAAGTTTACCCACAAAAAAGATCAAGATTCGCTCTTTAATTCACTAAAACTCCACAGACTAATCAAATCCACTGGATAAAATATAAATAGAGACTTATAGATCACTTTGATTGAAATTCACAAATCCAGCAGCTCAGATTTCCACAGCCTGATCAAAGTCCAGCCAGATCAAATCCCAGGGAGACGGATTAAATGATAGGGGGCGTGACGACCTGTCAGATTGAGTTTGACGAATAATGGAACTCCTTCCCAAGAGCTTCAGATAAAGCATTCTTAAACAAATCTTTAAAATTAGAAGGGACAGACAAGGGATTGATAAGTTCTCACCCGTCCTCAGGAAATTTTCATCCGGCGCTCGATCAGGAGCACAGCCTGCGCTCAAGCCCTCCAGGTTGGGCGAGCGCAGCTGTGATGCAGCTGCAGGAATATCGTCTTCCTCTCCATCAGATGCAGGCAGGTCACAGGAAGTTAGCGCCACTTGACCGCTAGTGCATGTGGGTGCAGCAAAAGCTGATCCCCTCGCCGTTGGAGCCGCCGCAGCGCTTTTACGACGCGTCGCTTGTCCATCCAGGTGTTAGCATCCGTTGATGGCAACGGAAACCGGGGCCGAGGAGGGAGAAAATCTCGCGATGGGCTGCGAGACTTCCTTGCAGGAGGGCAGCTGGGCTTCCTCTTTCGCTCTCTTGATATGCCGGCAGCTCTCTGGGATGAAGCATCAGGGGAGTAGGTGGACCGGGGTCTCCTTCTGGCACCGCCGACCGAACTCGGCGGTACTGCCACAACTGGATCTGATGGCTGAAGCGTGGTGAGTTGTTCTAGTGGAGGAGGAATGGCCTCGGAAGCCGCAGTATTAGGTTTCATGGCAAGGCAGCACCGAAGCCACTCCGCTCCGCCCTCTCCTCCAGCTCTCGCCAGCAGCTGTTGAAGGAGATCATCCATCTTCACAGGGATCTTCTTTCCTCAGCAGGAACCTGCGACTGAGGTAAATGACCCCGGGCTGGTCTATAAATAGTAAATAAAAACGCCCGCCAAAACAGGGATACCCAATCAAACAGCTGATAAAAAGCGCCAAAAAAGCCAGTCAGAACCAGTTCTGACTGCTCTTAAATGTAAACAAAGTCACCTCATTGAACTCTAGACGATGCCTCATGTGAGGGGAGAATATAATATAAAAACAGCTAAATTTAACCTATTACGGCCTGTGTAACCATGTGTCCCCCCCTTTATAATCCCCTCACTACGTTCAGGGCAGGGGGGCTATCATTCTCCACCACTTTTTCTGAGGTCTCCCACTTGGACTTACGAGGACTTAGCCCATATGCTGTGCAGATGTTCCTGTATACAATTCCCGCTACCTGGTTGTGGCGTTCAGTATACGCTGTTCCTGCTTGCATTTTGCATCCTGCCACTATGTGTTGTACCGTTTCTGAGGTTTCTTTGCATAGTCTGCACCTTGGGTCTTGTCTTATGTGGTATATTCCTGCTTCTGTGGATCTGGTACTTAGTGCTTGTTTTTGTGCCACTATGATTAGTGCCTCGGTGCTATCTCGGAGTCCAGCTTTCTCCAGCCATTGGTAGGATTTCTCCATGTCAGCCACCTACATTATCTGTCGATGGTACATCCCATGCAGAGGCTTGTCTTGCCATGGTGCTTCATGTTCCTGTTCTTCCTTCCAGATCTGTTGTTGCTGCCTTAGGCTTTCTCTCAGCATCTCATCTTTTGGCGCCATTCTTCTGATGTATTCCTGGATACTCCTTGTTTCATCCCTGATGGTGGCTTGGATACTTATCATGCCTCGATCACCCTCCTTTCTGTTGGCATACAATCTTTGGGTGCTAGACTTAGGGTGGAGACCTCCATGCATTGTGAGGAGCTTTTGCATCTTCACATCTGCAGCATCCATCTCTTCTTTTGGCCTGCACACCATGCCAGCAGGGTATCTGATAACTGGCAGGGTATATGAATTAATGGCATGAATCTTATTCTTCCCATTGAGCTGGCTCTTCAGGACCTGTATTACCCTTTGATAGTATTTGGATGTTGCTGCTTTCCTTGCCTCCTCATCATGGTTACCGTGTCCCTGTATATACAGTACAGACAAAAAGTTTGGACACACCTTCTCATTCAAAGATTCTTCTGTATTTTCATGACTATGAAAATTGTAGAATCACACTGAAGGCATCAAAACTATGAATTAACACATGTGGAATTATACATTACACTTTACAAAAAAGTGTGAAACAACTGAAAATATGTCTTATATTCTAGGTTCTTCAAAGTAGCCACCTTTTGCTTTGATTACTGCTTTGCACGCAGAACAGGTGAACAGATGGACTTTACATGACTGGTTCCCACCGTGAAGCATGGAGGAGGTGGTGTGATGGTGTGGGGGTGCTTTGCTGGTGACACTGTTGGGGATTTATTCAAAATTGAAGCGGTGAGCGGTCCAGATCACCCCAAACCATCTCAATTAGGTTCAGGTCTGGTGACTGTGGAGGCCAGGTCATCTGGCGTAGCACCCCATCACTCTCCCTCTTTGTCAAATAGCGCTTACACAGCCTGGAGGTGTGTTTGGGGTCATTGCCCTGTTGAAAAATAAATGATGGTCCAACTAAACGCAAACCGGATGGAATAGCATGCTGCTGCAAGATGCTGTGGTAGCCATGCTGGTTCAGTATGCCTTCAATTTGGAATAAATCCCCAACAGTGTCACCAGCAAAGCACCCCTACACCATCACACCTCCTCCTCCATGCTTCACGGTGGGAACCAGGCATGTAGAGTCCATCCGTTCACCTTTTCTGCGTGCAAAGCAGTAATCAAAGCAAAAGGTGGCTACTTTGAAGAACCTAGAATATAAGACATATTTTCAGTTGTTTCACACTTTTTTGTAAAGTGTAATGTATAATTCCACATGTGTTAATTCATAGTTTTGATGCCTTCAGTGTGATTCTACAATTTTCATAGTCGTGAAAATACAGAAAAATCGTTGAATGAGAAGGTGTGTCCAAACTTTCGGTCTGTACTGTATATATATATATATATATATATATATATATATATATATATATATATATATATAGCTTCTTTTTATAATATGACCTATATATACACACGACTAAAAAGTCAAGTGCCGAAGCTATATTATATTTTTGATTGATTTTTTTCTTCCGGCCACCACACGTCTAGGGTTGAGCACCCCCCTTTTTTCACTATATATACAACTATCAGTTTAAATCTATTTACAGTCGTGTTTTTCCAGAGGAAGGTAAAAAATTCCTTCCTGACTGCAAATATGGCAATTAGGATGAATCCTGGGATCAAAGTCTCGTGCCTACCTAGTGTAGTGTAAATGTGTTTTTTTTTTAAATATTGTATTTCATTGTTTAATCGCTTCACGACATGCGCCGTACTAGTACGGTGCATGTCATGTCTCCCCGTTTAATATGGGCTCTAGCGCTGAGCCTATATCTTTTCCGAAACATGTCAGCTATTTTAAACAGCTAACGTGTGCCTGGAACAGCCACTGGTGGAATCGCAATCTACCCGTGGCTATTGACCTGTTAAATGCCGCAGTAAAACTCTGACAGCTGCATTTAACATGTGAGTCCGGTAATCGCGCTCGAAATCCGCCCATCGGTGACCCCGCCGGAAATCCGCCTATCGGTGAAGTTTATTAAATCATAAGCTAAAATGTACAATATAAAAAGTCTGCTAGATTCTAGAATACAGGGAGGAGCCAAGGTTATTTTACAGTACTAGGAGTGACTTAAACCAAGTGATTAATATGCAAACAATAATAGAAACAATGCAAAAATAAAGGTATCAAATGTTAAATATTAGACCATGTGGCTAGTAAATTATTCAAATCATATTCATATCATAAATATAATAGTGCCGGACAATTCAGATTGAATCACCAAGAGTGTCAGAATACCTCTTGGTTTGATCAAACAATAAATAAATGTGAAAAACCTCAGTAATTACTAAAGCAAATACACTGTGTATTGATCACAAGGTTTGTTATGCAAAGTGCAGTATATCCAGTGTGCTCATGGTAAACTCAAAGAAGGAGTATTAACCCTAAGGTGGTGATGAGGTAAAATATAACCACTGGGGTCACACATGAGATAAAGAGTACATTTACTGCACTAAAATGCTGGCAACCATGGCGTCCCCGTCACCCCAACGCACGTTTCATAAATCTTCCTCCTGAATTTTTTTTTTTTTTTAATTTTGTGGAAGCATGGTTGAAAAGCAATGTCTGACTTTCATTAATTCATTTTCATAGATTTTTGATTTATGAATACTTTTATCAGATTCAAGTTATTTATGTGACCATTGTGGGTTTTTCTGTCATCAAACGAGGGGTACCAACAATTTTGACCACATGTGTATAATATAATATCAGACTTAAGTGAATATCTGCAGATAAATCACATTTCTTTATACTGTAGAAATTAGGGACATTTTGTGCTGCTTAAATGTTTCTGATATTCTTTATCTTTATACATTTTTGAGCTTCATTTGTCTAGCAGAGCTCCAAATTTCCTTCACCTTATTTTATTGTGCTATCTCACACACAAATCCTCTTATCGCAATAAAAATCTACTTTTTCAGCTCATAGCAGTCTTTTCACCACCTCAGGTTTTTTAAATATTTTCTTTATATGTTTAATCATTTTTATTACTTTCATTATTAATAATCTTCTCCATTACATTACCTAGAAAAATTATTTACCTGCTTCAAAGGCTATATAGACTGGTTGGCTCCAGATGTCTAAAGTAAGGGCTTAAGCCTCATGTGGAGCAGGACGTGAGTCTTAGGAGCTCTTGAGGAAAATCCTCAATCGCTACAAATACAGCGACATCACAAGCCATATATTCCTCTTTTGGCAAAATTCCACCGAGCCTAACTAAAGGCTTTAAAAGGATTACTTTATCATTGCAAAAAAACCTATTTTGGAGCATCTGTGACTTGCGGCCTAACGAGTCCTAGTTACGGCCTACACACGCTACTATAGGCCTTCCAACAGGCCTGAAGCTCTTAGACCTCTACAATCAACTCTTCCCGGACTCACTACACAATATAAAGTAAATTCTCCCATAGGAGCTGTTCTCCTCCTTCCCGATCCACATCCACAAGGCAAGATCCGAACAGTCCCGGACACCAAGTATCACTCAACACCGAGGCCTTACCTGAGTCCTGCTGAAGCCCCTGAAGTGCTACCTGCTGGCTGTCTTGGCGTGGGTTCGGCCGATTTGCGGTGCCCGGTCGCCTCAGGAGTCCCGGTGCTGGAGCCCGGCTGCCCTGGGGCCGGGGATCTCGCTCTCTCCCGCGGTGAGGACGCGGGTCCAGAGGCGCCTGCTTTCCGGCGGTGACGCACTCTCCGGCAGGGACAACAACGAGAATCACCCAGAGGATCGCTGCAATCAAGGTTCATACCATCACCGCCAACCTCCTTACTGGAATCGGGATCATCGGCAGCTGTGTCGCGGCTCCCTGGATCCACGCCCTCCTCCGGCTAAGATCGCCGTTGTCGCCCATCCGACCGGCGGTTCCTGGCAGCGGTGAGTCGGCGATCGCCGCCTGAGGTCCCTTGAGGGAAGCCGGCTTCTCGGCCATCGGATCGCTCCCAGCGGGGGGTGAGGAGACAAAGATCTGCAGCGGTCTATCATCTAGCCTCGTGGGATAGCTGAGAGGCATTGCCCGGCTGCTCTCCCCACCGGTGGGGGAGATCGGCTTTTCGCGGCTGTGCCGGCTCAATCTGTGGTTTATAGCGATCTCATATAATGTACGTCGCCCGAGTCCCTCTGTTTGGGTCCATTCACAGGGCCTCCGGCTCTTATTAAAGTAAACCGCTCTAATATATATAAAAAAGCGTTGAAGCAACGCTCTGCAGCAGCGATCAGCAAGTTGCCTAGCAACGCACCCTGTGCAGCTGCGACTTGGGCCAGAGAGCTATTTAAGACTTACTGGAGACACTTATTGTTTTCTCTTCTTCGGTCCTACTAAAGCATATTAAGTCGTTTCACTTATATGATCCCCTAAGATCTGGGTCTTTTCATACATTGAATTACTGAGAGCAACGCTCTGCTGCAATTATCTACAGTCAGAACAAGTTTTTCCCATACAGGGACTCGCTTTCTTCAACCCTGCTCAGCCTGGATACTTATAAAGACTCTCAGCCTAACCAACATTAGCAGATTTTGGACATTTAATTATAAGCACTCTGCTTGATGTAGGTTTGCATCCTACTCACACAGGAGTCTAGACCTCTTAATCTCTACTGTGCCTATTTTACATAAGAAGATATATCACAATAATCATAGCGACTGCCTTACTGCTAATTATCGTTTAATAAGACCTGGAAGTTATACTAAAGCTCTCTATTATCTGGTAATTTTGGCTGGAGCTTACTTGGTGGTACCCTGTGGGCTCGTTTTATATATTTGGCTCTCTATGTTGATGTTTCAGGCATATAACCAAAATAGCAACAACCTTGTCATATATTCTATACAATTGTTGGCTACATGCCTTGGAACACTTATACTAGTGCATTTAATGTATAACAATTGATTCTACCTACAGTCATGGTCAAAAGTTTTGAGAATGACACAAATATTAATTTTTAAAAAGTCTACTGCTTCACTTTTTCTAATGGCAATTTGCATATACTCCAGAATGTTATAAAGAGTGATCAGCTTAACAGCCATTACTTGCAAAGTCAATATTTGGCTAGAAAATGAACTTTATCCCCCAAAACACATTTCAACATCATTGCAGCCCTGCCTTAAAAGGACCAGCTAACCTCTTTTCAGTGATTGCTCCATTAACACAGGTGTGGGTGTTGATGAGGACATGGCTGGAGATCAATCTGTCATGATTAAGTAAGAATGAGACCACTGGACACTTTAAAAGGAGGCTGGTGCTTGGCATCATTGTTTCTCTTCTGTTAACCATGGTTATCTCTAAAGAAACACGTGCAGTCATCATTGCAATGCACAAAAATGGCCTAACAGGGAAGAGTATCGCAGCTAGAAAGATTGCACCTCAGTCAACAATCTATCGCATCATCAAGAACTTCAAAGAGAGAGGTTCCATTGTTGCCAAAAAGGCTTCAGGGCGCCCAAGAAAGACCAGCAAGCGCCAGGACCGTCTCTTAAAAGTGTTTCAGCTGCGGGATCGGGCTACCAGCAGTTCAGAGCTTGCTCAGGAATGGCAGCAGGCAGGTGTGAGTGCATCTGCACGCACTGTGAGGCGGAGACTCTTGGAGCAAGGCCTGGTCTCAAGGAGGGCAGCAAAGAAGCCACTTCTCTCCAGAAAAAACATCATGGACAGACTGATATTCTGCAAAAGGTACAGGCAGTGGACTGCTGAGGATTGGGGTAAAGTTATTTTCTCTGATGAATCCCCTTTTCGATTGTTTGGGACATCAGGAAAACGCCTCATTCGGAGAAGACAAGGTGAGCGCTATCACCAGTCTTGTCTCATGCCAACTGTTAAGCATCCTGAAACCATTCATGTGTGGGGTTGCTTCTCAGCCAAGGGAATCGGCTCTCTCACAGTCTTGCCTAAAAACACAGCCATGAATAAAGAATGGTACCAGAATGTCCTCCAAGAGCAACTTCTCCCAACCCTCCAAGAGCAGTTTGGCGATCAACAATGCCTTTTCCAGCATGATGGAGCACCTTGCCATAAAGCAAAGGTGATAACTAAATGGCTCAGGGAACAAAACATAGAGATTTTGGGTCCATGGCCTGGAAAATCCCCAGATCTTAATCCCATTGAGAACTTGTGGTCAATCATCAAGAGACGGGTGGACAAACAAAAACCTAAAAAATTCTGACAAAATGAAAGCATTGATTGTGCAAGAATGGACTGCTATCAGTCAGGATTTGGTCCAGAAGTTGATTGAGAGCATGCCAGGGAGAATTGCAGAGGTCCTGAAGAAGAAGGGTCAACACTGCAAATATTGACTTGCTGCATTAACTCATTCTAACTGTCAATATAAGCTTTTGTTACTCATATGTTTGCAATTATATTTCTGTCTGTGATAAAAACATCTGTCAAACACACACATAAAAACCAGAGGGCAGCAGATCATGTAAAAATATAATATTTGTGTCATTCTCAAAACTTCTGGCCATGACTGTATACTCTCATTTGGTAAGGTCAACCTTCACACATTCTCAATTGCAAAAGGTCAACCCACACAACTTTACCTTTCAATATTTGTTTCTACATATACACTCATTTTGCACATTCACTCTTCATATACACATATACACTTATTTGAAAGGTTAACTCAAATAGCTCGACCTTTTTTTTTTTTTGTCTATACTTTGTATTTTGTACAGAATTTAAGAAGTACATTCTTCTTAAAATGAGTAATCGACCTAACTCTCAAAAAATTGCTAATAATTCCCCAAAACAACAAAGGGAGTCCAAAACAAATAATTTGCGTTCCAATGACAGTCCGTCTAAGGATCAAATCAATCTGATCAGCCCCACCAGGTCGAGATCCCCATTAAAGACTGACATAAAGTCATCTTTACCGCGCCTGAGTGACAAAAAAGTAAAAAAAACGGTACTTTTTGCAGATACAGCAAAACCTCATCAAAACAAAATTCAAAATACCCCACTATCCATTACTCAATCACCCCCCATGCATGACATTATGGACCTCTCCATCTCAGCTAAAAGAAAAGAACCGGGGGATTGGGGGGAAAAATTCCCAGACTCTCAGGGTAATGAGGATGATGACCAAAGCGATTCCTCAACCTCACCCAATTCCACCCCAGCTAAACATAGGCACAAACGAAATTTAGAAACACTACCGGCCTCCTCAGGCCTCTCCTCTATACCTTTGAATGCTCCCTCTCCCAGCCCAATGTTGGAGCAAGTGGAAGCATTCATGACCAACCTAGCTACAAAAATAAATGAAAACATGAAAAAAAACTTTGAGGAACAAGCAAAGATGTTTCAAAGTTCCTTTGATCAATTAAACAAAAAATTCATGGATCAAGAGGAGAGGCTGTCAGAGGTCGAAAAAACTGCCTTAGAAGCATCATCTGAGATCTATAATCTGACCAATGAGGTCAAGAGGCTCAGAATTAAACTGGCTGATCTGGAAGATCGTAACCGCAGGAATAACTTTAAAATCCGAGGCATACCTGAGAGCATCACTCCGGATAATCTAGCAGAACATGCTCGCTCCATTTTCAAGAAAGCTATTCCTTCTTTAACAAATCTTGACCTGAATATCGACAGGATACATAGACTCCCTCGCCCTAAATCAATTCCGCAGGATGCTCCGAGGGATACCATCCTACGCATGCATTTTTATGCAACGAAGGAAAAAATCTTTCAATATCTTAAAGAAAAGAAAACATTCCCAGAACCTTTCCAAAATTTAAAAATTGACACAGACCTCTCTAAAGAAACCCTTGAATCTAGGAAAGCCTTTAATGAGGTCACTTCATTTTTCAGGGAAAAAGGAATTCCCTATAGATGGGGCTTTCCACTAAAACTTCTAGTCTATCTAAATGGGAAAACAATCCCAATTTTTTCTGTGGAGGAGGGGCTTGATCTCATCTCCACATTAAGAAATAAGGGACCCAATCATAAAAGTCCTCGTTGAGAATCCTCAAACGTTCCTTTTGCCTTAAGAGATTTATTATAAGTCAAAACTAATGGCTTATATCTTTAAGAGGATTTCCCTCTACTCCTAATTTGAAATACCTCCCTAGTAAAGTTCATCTAATTTTTGAGGTGAACTATCTTCTTATATTTGCTACTTGCATTTGTTTTAGCGAAACGCTTACAATTGTTATTCTAAATAGTTTTTCTTTTCCATCAAGGCGCAGTACTACCTCATTTTCCCAGTGAGACCACTCTCTTTCATAGACCTAATTCAAACTCTAACAACCCAACATGAGTATCAAGATTATGTCATACAATGTAAGGGGTCTGAATAACCCCAGAAAAAGATTTGCTCTTTGGAAAGAACTGGACAAATCCAGAGCGGATATCATATGTATCCAGGAGACAAAATTTAAATCTGAAAATCATCCCACCTTTTCCCACCAAAAATTCCCACATATCTTTAAAGCATGTAATCAGAAAAGTAAAGCAGGAGTCATTACCATCATAAAAAACAGCATCCCCTTTGCCCTAATTGAGGAAATTCCCGATCCGAATGGAAGATTTCATATCTTGATTGGTCGAATCAATGATCAACTTTGCACAATTGTAAACTTGTATGCCCCAAACAAAAATCAAACAAAATTTTTGAACAAACTGATTAACAAAACCAATAAAATCAAACAGGGTGAAGTTATCTTTCTAGGGGACTTTAATTCAGTTCCAGATTCACGCATTGATTCCTCTTCTAAACACAGAACATGCCATGGCAATATCAACAACTGGTTATCCCAAAACGAATTTGTCAGACCACTCTCCAGTGATAGCGGATCTCGTTTTGGGACCCCCATTTAAATACAAAAGTCTGTGGAAATGCAACTCCTACTTAATTAACAATCCACTACACAAATCATTTATTGAATCAAACATCAAACTCTACTTTGAGGAGAACAACACTGAGGATATAAGCCCAGCTATTAGATGGTGTGCCCACAAGGCAGTTATCAGAGGCCTCCTAATACAGATTTCGTCTAGGGAGAAGAGAGAGAAAAAAGCAGAAACTGAGAAACTACAAACTACAAACCCTACTTAAAAGCAAAATTGAAACTCAAATCGGTCTCTCTTCCCCTTCCCTCTCTCTCCAAAATGAAATTGCGAAAATTAGACAAGATCTGAAATTTCAAATTTTTTCATCATATGATGAGATGATTAAGGGAAAACAAAAAGCCATCTCCGCCTACTTAAAATCAATTAGCCTTCCAAAATTACAAGATGAAGACTTAACCCTTTTAACGTCCCCGTTCAACCTAGAGGAAGTCAAAAATTGTATCTCCCAACTGAAATCGGCAAAGTCTCCGGGTCCCGATGGGTTTGGTAACGACTATTATAAAATATTTTCCGACGTATTAACACCTCATCTTACGCAACTATTTAATACAGCATCGGATACAGGCTCATTTCCTGCTGAAATGCTAGAAGCCTCAGTGATACTAATACTGAAGCCTAGAGGTGACCTCGAGACTTTGTCGAACTATAGACCTATCTCTCTCATTAATTCAGATTTGAAAATTTACGCAAAAATTTTAGTGGATAGATTGGGCCAGATTTTACCTAAACTTATAAACAATGACCAGATTGGTTTTGTTAGAGGCAGACATACCTCTGATGGAACAAGAAGGGTCATCAATTTAATTAAATTAGCTAACTCTACCAAAATCCCCACTTTACTAGCGTCACTTGACGCAGAAAAAGCCTTTGACAGGCTCGATTGGACCTTTATGAATCAAACATTAAAAAAATTTGGCTTCAACAATAAATTACTCACAACTATTATGGCTCTTTACTCCAATCCTAAAGCCAGAGTGGTGTGCAATAACCATATTTCCCGTACCTTCCCCATATCCAATGGGACAAGGCAGGGATGCCCCCTTTCGCCACTTTTGTTCGTTCTGGCTCTGGAACCCCTTGCACAGGAAATAAGGGAGAATAAAAAAATCAAAGGTATCAATACTCAAAGTCGTCAACACAAAATCAGCTTATTTGCTGATGATATCCTTCTTTCTTTATCTGATCCAGTAGGTTCTATAAAAGAGCTACAAAAACTGTTGGAGACTTTTTCAACACTATCCAACTTAAAATAAACAATAAAAAATCTACCCTATTACCAATCAACATAGCCAAACCTGTGATTGAAGAAATAAAAAGCTTCTCCTCCATTAACTGGGCAAAGGGAGAATTCACTTACTTGGGTATCACAATTACAAAAAACCTCAAAAAAATGGTCGTCACAAATCTTAATAACTTGCTCAAAATTATCAATCTGGATTCAAACTCATTTGGAGAAAGAGAACTTTCCTGGTGGGGTAGAATTTTCTCAATCAAAATATTCACCCTCCCAAAAATTTTATACGTCTTGGGTTCTCTTCCTCTCCCAATTTCTTTATCCCAAGTTAAAAATCTTCAACAATCAATTAAAACTTTTATCTGGAACAATAAAAAACCTAGAACTTTACAAGCAATAGGTTACACTAAAAAATCCCATGGAGGTTTGGGTATACCAAATATTCTAAATCACCATCATGCTATGCTAGTCAAGCATAGTCTTTATTGGCTTTCCCCAAAAAATTCCCCAGCCTGGCTAGACCTCGAAATATCATTAAATAACAATAAACCGCTTCGCGACCTCATCATTAAGACAATGTCTAATCAATTCCCTGACTCGATGGCTCATCCTACTTTCATAGCCACAACACATGCTTGGAAGAAACTATCCTACACAAAAAAAAGTTCAGACAAAACTACCAATTTTAAAAATATATCCCTGGATATCTTGCTATCACTTAAAAATCAAATTCCACACCCCTCTTGGAAAGAGTTTGGAGTCAAAAAATTGGGTGACTTATATGATGGTACAGCTTTACTGCAGTTCTCTGTTATAAAAGACAAATTTAAAATTCCCTCTTCAATGTTCGGACATTATTTAATTTTAAAGGATCAAATAGTTCCCTGGCTTCGACAAAAACCTTTAGTCTCTGAAGCTTCTTTAAACATGATTTCCAACTTGGAACACAAAATTTTTTGGAGCCATAGCTACATATATGATTATTTAAATCAGGACTCAGACTTCACCAAAAATGCATACAACAAAAAATGGGAAGAGGAACTCAAAATAAATCCATCTTGTGAAGAGTGGGAAGACGCACTAACAACCTCCTACTCATCTACTCTCTCCATGTCTCTTCAAGAAACTCAATATAAAGTTTTCTCTAGATGGTACCTCACTCCAGTCAGAATAGCCCATTTCGGTGAAAACACATCTTCTCTTTGTTGGAGAGATTGCGGTCATAGAGGGGATCTTCTCCATATGTTTTGGAATTGCCCTAAATTGTCTCCACTCTGGTCTGAAATAAATAATCTAATAAACAAAATTATTGGCAGACGAATTAAGCTCACGCCTCAGCTAGCTTTACTCTCGTTGGAGTTCCCAACCATAGAAATTGACAAAATCTTTTTGATAATACACATCCTCTTAGTTACCAAAAACATGATAGCCTATAATTGGAAAAACCAATTCCCTCCATCATACTCAGATGTTATAGAGAGAATCCAACTTCATAAGGACTATGAGATAAAATTTGCTATCGCAAATAACCAAACCAAAAAATTCATAAATAAGTGGTCTCACTGGGAAAATATAATTTAACCCCACCCCCCCTCCTTTCCATCCCTTCCCTTCTTTCTCTCCCTTCCCTTCATTTTCCAAACCAGTTATTCCTAAAAAATAAAGTATTGCGCCATAACTTGCTATCTGGTTCTCATTGTGGTACTGGATATAATCCAGTTAAATTTTGACAGTACATGTCATCTGTTTACAAATATTTGTTTGTTTGTTTGTTTGTTCATCGGTTTATACATCCATCCGACATGGAACTCCTCAACTGTTTTTAAATCACTGTTTAAAATATAATATTTTGCTATAACTGAAAAGCATGTCTAATAATGCTTTTTACTTCTGTACTTATTGTTTCAGTATTAATGATTCATAAAATGTTCAATAAAAACACTGAAAAACAGATGTCTAAAGTAATATACCAAAAAATTATAAGTAGTACAAATAATCTATATAACAATCCTGAATTGTACTTTCTAAAAGATATCTTTATTATATATATTATTGTAAAATTAGGGATGAGGGAACGTGCTCAGTGATACTCGGATATCAATCAAGATGGTGCTGGGATGTACTCCTTACCCGGCGACAGAGTTGCTAACCTACTAAAAAAAATGTTTCTGTACAAGTGGACTCAAATTAATGGACAGCCTAAAATTTTTACGGACATTTGATATGCCCCTAAAAACCACAACCCAAAGAACACATCCCCCAAAGAACATGCCCCTAAAGAGCAGGATAGGAGTGCTCCCCGACAAAGAAAGGAATCTCAGAGGACAAAAATTATACCTGATTTGTCTATGATCCATAAACAACCCCTGGCAAAAATTATGACCGGCCTTGGAGGATGTTCATTCAGTTGTTTTATTTTGTTGAAAAAAAACAGATCACAGACATGGCACAAAACTGAAGTCATTTCAAATGGCAACTTTCTGGCTTTAAGAAACGCTAAAAGAAATCAAGAACAATTAATGTGGTAGTCAGTAATCGTTATTTTAAACCAAGCATAGGGGAAAAATTATCGAATCACTCAATTCTGAAGGAAAGAATTATGGAATCACTCTGTATTTATTCATTCCCAAAACTAACACCTGCATCAAAATAGATCTGCTCGTTAGTCTGCATCTAAAAAGTAGTGATCACACCTTGGAGCGCTGTTGCAACAAGTGGCTGACATGAATCATGGCTCCAACATGAGAGAGGTCAATTGAAACAAAAGGAGAGGATTATCAAACTCTTAAAAGAGGGTAAATCTTCACCCAATGATGCAAAAGATGTTGGCTGTTCACAGTCAGCTGTGTCTAAAATCTGGACCAAATACAAACAACATGGGAAGGTTGCTAAAGGCAAACATACTGGTAGACCAAAGAAGACATCAAAGCGTCAAGACCGGAAACTCAAAGCAATATATCTCCAAAACAAGAAATGCACAACAAAACAAATGAGGAACGAAAGGGTGGAAACTGGAGTCAACGTATGTGACCGAACTGTAAGAAACCGCCTAAAGGAAATGGGATTTACATACAGAAAAGCTAAACGAAAGCCATCAATAACACCTAAACAGAAATAAACAAGGTTACAATGGGCTAAGGAAAAGCAATCGTGGACTGTGGATGACTGGATGAAAGTCATATTCAGTGATGAATCGCGAATCTGCATTGGGCAAGGTGATGATGCTGAAACTTTTGTTTGGTGCCGTTCCAATGAGATTTATAAAGATGACTGCCTGAAGAGAACATGCAAATTTCCACAGTCATTGATGATATGGGGCTGCATGTCAGGTAAAGGCACTGGGGAGATGGCTGTCATTACATCTTCAATAAATGCACAAGTTTATGTTGATATTTTGGACACTTTTCTTATCCCATCAATTGAAAGGATGTTTGGGGGTGATGAAATCATTTTTCAAGATAATGCATCCTACCATAGAGCAAAAACTGTGAAAACATTCCTTGAAAAAAGACATATAAGGTCAATGTTGTGGCCTGCAAATAGTCCGGATCTCAATCCAATTGAAAATCTTTGGTGGAAGTTGAAGAAAATGGTCCATGACAAGGTTCCAACCTGCAAAGCTGATCTGGCAACAGCAATCAGAAAGTTGGAGCCAGATTGATGAAGAGTACTGTTTGACACTCATTAAGTCCATGCCTCAGAGACTGCAAGCTGTTGTAAAAGCCAGAGGTGGTGAACAAAATACTAGTGATGTGTTGGAGTGTTTTTTGTTTGTTTTTCATGATTCCATATTTTTTTCCCTCAGAATTGAGTGATTCCATAATTTTTTCCCTATGCTTGGTTTTAAAAAAATAACCATTACTGACTACCACATTATTTGTTCTTGATTTCTTTTAGTGTTTCTTAAAGCCAGAAAGTTGCCATTTGAAATGACTTCAGTTTTGTGCCATGTCTGCGATCTGCTTTTTTTTAAACAAAATAAAACAACTGAATGAACATCCTCCAAGGCCGGTGATTCCATAATTTTTGCCAAGGGTTGTATAACCAATGTAGAAAGCTGATCAAATATTTAAAATGCTATAAAAGAGTTTATCAATAAAAATCAACATGAAGAACAATTATATAACAGAACACCAACAAAAAATGAATCATGAATAACTCATAAAAATATTTCAAAGTACTTTATTAATGAGACAATAATATATCATATAAAACCAGTATAAAAGATCCCGTGAACACCACAAAAGAAAAGGTGGGTCACCTGGACTCATAGATGTAATGTATATATATGACCAATAGTAATAAAAATATACAACACATATATCATATATAGATAGATCCAAGAGCAACCATTATAAATGATGTTACCAAAAATTGGACATCACAGACCAAGTATACATGTAACGTTACTAATAAATGCCCAAATAACCAAATAATCAAAGTATAGTCCCAGAAAAGAGGTCATATATCTTACCTATTATGGTATAAGTAGTCCAGGCACCCACCACACCCGATGCGCGTTTCGCATTGAAATGCTTCAATGGACGAAGCATTTCAAAACGAAACGCGCGTCGGGAGTGGTGGGTGCCTGGACTACTGATACCATAATAGGTAAGATATATGACCTCTTTTCTGGGACTATACTTTGATTATTTGGTTATATGGGCATTTATTAGTAACGTTACATGTATACTTGGTCTGTGATGTCCAATTTTTGGTAATATCATTTATAATGGTTGCTCCTGGATCTATCTATATATGATATATGTGTTGTATATTTTTATTACTATTGGTCATATATATACATTACATCTATGAGTCCAGGTGACCCACCTTTTCTTTTGTGGTGTTCACTGGATCTTTTATACTGGTTTTATATGATATATTATTGTCTCATTAATAAAGTACTTTGAAATATTTTTATGAGTCATTCATGATTCCTTTTTTGTTGGTGTTCTGTATAGATATTTTAATATTATAGGTGTACAATTATATAACAGAAAGAACAACATAAAAGACACACAACACAGTCCTCAAAACAGTATTATCAGCACCACATAGTGCTCCATATAGTATAATGAGCCCCATATATTGCTCCAAACAGTATAATGGGCCCCATATATTGCTCCATACAGTATAATGGGCCCCATATATTACTCCATACTGTATAATAAGCCCTATATATTGCTCCATAACAGTATAATAGGCCCCATATATTGCTCCATACAGTATAATATGCTCCATATATTGCTATATATAGTATAATAGGCCCCATATATTGCTACATACAGTGTAATAGGCCCCATATATTGCTCCATACAGCTTAATGGGCCTCATATATTGCTCCATACAGTATAATGGGCCACATATATTGCTCCATACAGTATACTAGGCACCATATATTGCTCCATACAGAATAATAGGCCCCATATATTGCTCCATACAGTATACTAGGCCCATATATTGCTACATACAGTATAATAGGCCCCATATATTGCTCCATACAGTATAATAGGCCCCAGATATTGCTACATACATTATAATGGGCCACATATATTGCTCCAAACAGTATAATAGGCCCCATATATTGCTACATACAGTATAATGGGTCAATATATTGCCAAATACAGTATACAATTGCCCAATATATTGCTACATTCAGTATAATGGGCCTCATACATTGCTCCATTCATAAAAAAATTCAAATACTCACCTCTCCCTGTTCCCTGCTGCCAGTGCTCTAGTGTCCACTGCTCTGGTCAGGTTTCCTCAGTGTCTTCTGACTCTTTGATATCTCAGTGCAGAGGTCATTCTGTAGTGACATCAGTGCAACCTCTGCACTTAGACATCAAAGAGAGTCAGAATACACTGAGCAGACCGGAAAAGTGAACACCGGAGCAATTGCAGTGGTAAATGGGGAGAGGTGAGTATTTGAAACAGTTTAAGGGGTGAGTACATAGAAATCATGGGGCCCCATAGCAAAAGTCTGAATGGGCCCCCCCCCAAAAAAAAAAGCCAGAGCCATTGTAAATGTAAAGTGCCAGCACAGTGAGGAGACACATTTAACAAAAAAAATGTATTATGCCCCCATAGATGCTCCATAGATGCACCGCTGACCGCCGCTGTCTTCTGGGTCCTCCGCAGTGAATGCTCAGGCAGAGGGCGCAGCGCGCACAAACTACGTCATCGCGCCCTCTGCCTGAACATTCACAGCAAGAGAGGATGCGAGCACACAGCAGCGCAGCGGTGGAACGGGACAGGTAGATATCCCTTATACTCACCTCCTCCTGGCGCGGTCTCTGCCCTGCTCTTCTCCCGCGGTCTAAGGCTCCTGTGTTCAGCGGTCAGGTGGTACCGCTCATTAAAGTCATGAATATGCACATATTCATGACTTTAATGAGTGGTACCACGTGACTGCTGAACACAGGCGCCAGAGACCGCGGGAGAAGAGCAGGGCAGAGACCGCGCCAGGAGGAGGTGAGTATAAAGCACACAGCTGCGCTTCGCCTCCCCCACCTCCCCCTGTAGTGCTGAAACTGATGCTGAAGATGAACCATCATGTTTACAGTCCTTCTAAAGGCAAATTGCTTTGCTTTGCTGCTTGTATCATATACATTCTGCTTTTTGCCTAGGGAGGGAGAGAGAGTGTTGCAGAAGCAGGTCTGTAGACAGGGATAAGGTTGTGCAGTCACTTGCAAAATATATAAATACAGCATTTTTTTGTGTGTAAACAAATTGAATATACTGAGTGATCTACTGAGTATTATGTGCTTTATGGTGGTACATTTTGGTGTTATATAACATTCAAAAAAGTGTTGACATTTTTTATGGATTAAATTACTCACCGACAAAGCATTACGTGCTCTGGGGTATTATTTTGTGATATATAACACTAAAAAAATTGTTTAAACATTTTGATGGGTTAAATTTCTCAGCCACACGGTATTCATTGTTCTAGTATACATTTTTGTGATAAATAACTCTCAAATAAAGCATAAAAAAATAATGCTGGGCTAAATGTCACACCCATACAGTATTGCATGGTGTGAGGTACTTTTATGTGATATCTAACACTACAAAAAAGCATTTACAAATTTTTGGGGTTCAATTACTCACCCATACAGTATTCCGTGCTGTGGGTTAAATTTATATCATATCTAACACTACAAAAAAGCATTTAAAAAATTTTCAGGGTTCAATTACTCAAGCATATAGTATTTCCTGGTCTGGGGCACATTACTGTGATATCAATCACTCCAAAAAAGCGTTCAAAAATTTTGCTGGATTAAATTTCTCAGTAATAAAGTATTCCATGACATAGGGTACATTTTTGTGATATATGCCACTCTAAAAAATTATTTAAAAATTTTGTTACTTTAAATTTCTTAGCCATATTCATTGGTCAGGGATACATTTTGTGATATATAACACTCAAAAAATTAATAAAAAAATTTTGCTGGGCTAAATTTCTCAGCCATAGAATATTCTGTGGTGTGATGTACATTTATGTAATATCTGACACTCCAAAAAAGCGTTCAAAATTTTGCTTGGTTAAATTTCATAAAGTATTCTGTGATTTGGGGTATATTAGTGTGATATCTATCACACAAAAAATGTGATAAAAATTGTGTTGGGTTGCATTTCTCAGTCATATAGTAAGCTGTGGTAAGGGATAAATTTTTTTGATATATAACACTCCAAAAAAAAAGCTTTAAGAAATTTTGTTGGGTTAAATTTCTCACCCATACAGTATTCCATACTGTGGGTTTTTTTTCTGTGATATTTAACACTTCCAAAAAGCTTTGAAATTTGTTTCAGGATTCAATTCCTCATCCATAGACTATTACCTGGTCTGTGGTACATTTCATTGGTATATAACACTCACAAAAAGCATTGCAAAATTATTCTTGCTTGAGTTACTCATCCATACAATATTACGTGCTCAGTGGTGCATAACGATGGTATTAAACTAAAAAAAATGCCTTGACTGCAGACGGTGACCACATTTTTTATTTAAATATAAAAAACTTGATTTTAAGAGACATAGAAATTGAAAAATGCGTAAGACGTGCGGCAGCTCATTTCCCAGTGGTTCTCAGCTGCGACAGTCATATTTATTAATCCCCAGGCATGGATTAAGGCGTGGGACAGAACAACAGACAGGTGAGGGATATTCTTGAGTTTTTATTTTTGTTTTATTACAGGAGACGAGGGATTCAATGGAATGGGCATTAGGTGAGTATATGTGGCTTATAGATGCCTCTCCATTACTAAGTCGTAGGCTTGATGTCACAGGACAATACAAAGGTGACATCAACCCCACAAATATGAACCCCACTTGCCACCGCTACAGGGCAAGTGGGAAGAGCTGGGTAAGGCACCAGAATTGGAGCATGGCCCCTTACCAGCCTGAGAATACCAGCCCCCAACTGTGTGCTTTAGCTTGGCTGGTTGTCAAAAATGGGGGAACCCCACACCATTTTTTTAAATGATTTATTTAAATAATTTAAAAAATTGGAGTGGGGACCCCTCTATTCTTGATAACCAGCCTTGCTGAAGCTGACAGATGAGGGTTGCAGCCCTGAGCTGTGAGTTTTGTCTGGCTGGTTATCAAAAATACAGGGGAACCCATGCATTTTTTTTATTTTTTATTTACAGATAAGTGTGCTGGCTGATGAATATTCGCTGTTATTAGTGGCAGAAGCCATCGACTGATGGGAGCAGTAGACCCATCAGCTGACACCAGTGACCAGAGGTAAACTTTATACCTCCGATCACAGCTGCAGGCTCACATGGTCATTTGACAGTGTGAGAACCATGGCTATATGATCAGTGGTGATGATTTTACTGCTGATCAGAAGCAGTGTTTGCTGGGCTGTGACAGCGTGACAAACATCTGTTGTTTGGGGGGTCAAACCCGAACAGTAACATGGACTTCCTGGTGAAGAGTTCATGCCCGAACAGTAGATGTTTGGTATGGACGGCGAACTTTACTGTTCAGGTTCACCCATCTCTAGTTAGTAGCATTAAAGGGGTTATCCAAGTTTATAATGAGTGTTCCGTCATTCTGTGTGACTGCAGACTACTGAATTCTCAAAGTGTGCACTGCATTCTGTCAGGATTCTCTCTTGCCAGTGATTTACATGCAGTCCCATGCTGCCTAGACTTGTGTGCCTCACTTAATGAAAATGTATTGAGTGAGGCCGCAAACATCTAGTTGAAATGTGGGCAGAAGGATACAAATCTCATACTTGTGCAAGGGAGAATCCTAAAAGTTTACAGTGCCTGCACTGTAAGAATTCAGAAGCCTTCAGCCACCTATAGTAACTGCAGATTTTCATCGTGAACCTGGACAAGCTCTTTAATTATAAAATGAAGTCCTATAGCCAATCCTAACAGCATGTAATATACTCACTGTCAGGATTCAGCTATGCTTGTGGTTGCAGCAGTCATCACATGGTCACCACTCATGTGATTTTCATTCTTATGGTCATGTGAAAACGAGCTTCTCTTCTGCTTCTCTCAGTTTTTCACTGAAATTGAATTAGGGCGAGCAGGTCATCGGCAAGTGACTAAGGCCGGGATCACACTAGCGAGAAACTCGCACGAGTCTCGCACCTCAATACTCGGCACTCCCGCCAGCACTCGGACAGGAGCGTTCAGCTGCATAGAAATACATGCAGCCGTACAATCTGGTCCCGAGTGCCAGGTATTGAGGTGTGAGACTTGTACGAATTTCTCGCAAATGTGACCCGGCCTAAGTGTGCAAATCGCATATGTGCTTGGGGGGACAAACTGAATTCTTGACCTGGGTGACAGAAAGCTTAGATACACCTCTAGTCACCCATACACTGCAATGCGGCTATTGTTACATTTCGCTGGTATATTAAACTCACAAAAAACCTTTAAGAAATATTTATGGATTCAATGATTCATCCATACATTGTAACATGGTTTTTGTTACATTTCATTCATATATTAAACTCTACAAAAACCTTCCAAAATAGTTTATTCATTCAATGATTCAAGCATACAGTTTAACGTGCTCTGTGTAAAACTACGGTAGATTCAAATTTTTAAAAATTTTGGTCTGGTAGAGTTCATAAAATATCTTTGGTCACAAAATTGACTATTGTCATATATACTGTAGAAATGTTGTTTATTTGAAATAAAAAAACTAAATTGGCATGCTACAGGTGTATACTTTCTTAATATTTTAATGAGTCCATCCAGTTGTTGCCTTCAATTGTCTATAGATGACCATGCTTGTAATTTTTGGAAAGCTTTGCATTTAAATTAATTAAGTGATCTTAAGTGTCTTAAGCCGGGGTCACACTACCGCAGCATACAGACGAGTGCTAGGCGAGGAAACATCGCCTAGCACTCGGACCAGTGTTAATCTATGGGGCTGCTCACAGCACCGTATTTTTTCTTGAGCGTATTCTACGTGCGTGTAAAATCATAGCATGCTGCGATTTTACACGTATATTGGCCGAGTCTCGCCAATGCAAGCCTATTGGTGCGAGGAAAAATCGGACACCACACGGACCATGCGATTGCTGTCTGAAGTTTACCAACCGGTGTCCTCTGTAAAGCTGGCAATTCATGTGTGGTGTACAGTAAAATCACACTTACAGGTTAGAATAGAAAAGATAGAATATATATATATATATATATATATAATATATATAGAGTACATAGATATATAGATGTCAGTGACACACATATGAATATGTATTTATATTGCATAGATAGATACAAGAAAAGCCAGCAAATCATCTGCCGCTCACAGTATAATCACAGAGTGACAAGTTACAATAGAATAGATATATACACATAGAAAAGATGTATATATAAATATATATGTCAGTGACACACACACACACATATATATATATATATATATATATATATAATATATATATATACACAGTAAAGACCAAGAGTTTGGACACACCTCATTCAAAGATTTTTCTGTATTTGCATGACTATGAAAATTGTACATTCACACTGAAGGCATCAAATATATGAATTAACACATGTGGAATTATATACTTAACAAAAAAGTGTGAAACAACTGAAAATATGTCTTATATTTTAGGTTCTTCAAAGTAGCCACCTTTTGCTTTGACGTGTTGTATAAGCTCTAGTTAACACGTACTCCATATACCTATACATGTACAAGAGTGCCCCTCTAGTTACCTCTCTAGCTCACCTGGCTTGCTAATTACCTTCAACGGCCGATTTCTTTATATATTGTGGCCACTATTATACAGCACTGCTGCACTTTACACCCACTGTGGGCATTTAATACTACTTATATTTCCTTTGCTAAGGATTACAACACATGAATGTCACTCCTCTGCATAGTAGCACTTTATAGACTCTCCTGATAGTTTTTTTTGCTTTTCCTTTCAACAATCTGAGAGGTTGTCTTATCCTATTTTAACCGATTTTTACCTATTTTTAGTGTGAGACCTCAGAATCATTTTATATATATTTATTCATTTATTTATGTATAATTTTTATGTACGACTTTATAGATATATTTCTTTTAAATCCTATTTTATTCTCTTAGCTTCCTAAGCACTTCTGAAAAAGGCGCATTTCCACCTGAAGGCCCCCCTGCATTTCTACTTTCAAGCACCGCTTGCACTCCTGAACCTCCACATTCGTTTCTATGAAACTTCCACACCTATACAGGTATTTACCCTATCAGTAATGTTGGTACACTTATATCATAGCGCGAGTATACTCCCTCTTTAACATTTGCATTTTTTAACCTTTTAAGTGGTGGTACATGCCTCTTATCACTGACATATATATATATATATTTATATATACATCTATTCTACATGTATATATCTATTCTATTGTAACTTGTCACTCTGTGATTATACTGTACGTGGCAGATGATTTGTCGGCTTTTCTTGTATCTATCTATGCAATTTAAATACATATATATATATGTGTGTCACTGACATCTATATATCACGAGAAACCGCTAGGTGGGCACTTACCAGCGGTTTCAGCAACCCTGACAGTGGGAGCCCGGAGCCTCCGACGGCCTGTGACAGCGGTACTCACAGTGCCCGAGAGCTGGGCAAGATGATAGCAATACAGCAGAGCTGGAGTGAGCAGAACACCAGGTGGTGAGTGTACTGCCAGGACCTGTGGTCATGTGACCCCAGGGGGCGGAGCTTAGCATCCTGCAGCTGGGGATGAGTGCAGGAAGCTACAGGGACCCTGGAGAAGGGAAAGGGGGTCACCGGACACCAGGGAGAGGACGGGGAACCAGAGGGAGACGGAATACAAGACAAGCCGAGGTCAGTAAACGTGAGAGACAACGCAGTACACAAGGAGCAGGCTAATAAAGTATAGTCAGGGACGTGGCAGGAGTCAGAAAACCAGAGAAGCATATACGCAGTACAGAATCAAGAGGCAAAATCATAACGGGAAACAGAGCCGGGTCAGAACCATACAAACAAGCTAGGACACAGGCACAAGGCACAGGCAATCAGGGTCAACACACTCAGCCAAGGGCAAAAGTATAACTGACGGGGATTGGAGCTTCCTAGGGCTATAAGAAGCTCTCCCCGAACCAAAGAGAGGCCACAATAATAAACCCCAGGTGTGCAGGTCAGAGCCTGCACTGGGATCAAGACATTAACCCCTGGTGTGCAGGTCAAACCTGCACTGGCCTTAAGACCTTAACCCCTGGCGTGCAGGTCAAACCTGCACTGGGGTCATGACAGTACCCCCCTCTCAACGGGGGCCTCTGGACCCCCAGGCTTGCCCGGGTACCTGGCATGGAAAGCCCGAACCAGGCGATCCGCATGTACCGAGTGAGCAGAGACCCATGAACAATCCTCCGGTCCATATCCCTTCCAGTGGACCAGGTACTGCAAGGAGCGGCGCACCCGCCGAGAGTCCACAATATGTCCGACCTCGTACTCCAAGTGACCCTCCACTAACACTGGAGGAACAACAGACTCCGAGTCCTCCTTGACAGACCCCACGGGTTTCAACAGAGATTTATGGAACACATTGGTTATTTTTAAGGATGGGGGAGATGCAACCTATATGCCACAGGATTAACTATCTCCACAATCTCGTACGGACCGATGAACTTCGGTCCCAATTTAGCTGACGGTACCTTCAAGTTGATGTTACGTGTGGAAAGCCAAACCTTCTCTCCCATCTGAAACATGTGTCCCGGGGCTCTCTTTTTGTCCGCAAAATATTTATACCTCCCCTTGGCCCGAGAGGTATTGCGCTGGACTTCAGCCCAGATATTTTTTAACCATTGAACAGATCCCTCCGCCCCTGGACAACCGGAATCCAACCGTGAAAACTCCCCAAAATGGGAATTAAACCCATAATTGATCAGGAATGGGGACATGTTGGTGGATTGACTCACTCGGTTGTTAAAAGCGAATTCCGCCATTGGTAACGCATCACACCAATCCTCCTGTCTGGCAGAGGTCAGACACCTGAGAGTTTGTTCCGGGGATTGATTGGTGCGTTCCGTCTGACCATTACTGTCCGGGTGATATGCCGACGAGAAGGAGAGTGAGATACCCAATTTCTTACAGAATGCCCTCCAAAATTTTGCCACAAACTGCACACCTCTGTCAGACACAACATTCAGGGGTACCCCATGCAAACGGACCACATGCAGCACAAACAATCTTGACAATGTTTCTGCTGAGGGTAATGCTGCCAAGGGAACAAAATGGGCCTGTTTAGAAAACCTGTCCACCACCACCCAGATCATGGTATTGCCCCTGGAAGGTGGAAGACCGGTAATAAAGTCCATGGAGAGATGAGTCCATGGCCTATCAGGAACCGGTAAAGGTATGAGTTCCTTAGCCGGCCAGCTATGCGAGCTTTTGGAACGGGCACAAACTCCAGAAGCAGAAATGAATTTCTTAACATCGGACCCAATTGAAGGCCACCAAAACACCCTGGCTACTGCCTCTCTAGTGCCCGTGATACCAGGATGAGCACTAAGCCTAGACTCATGAAATTCCTGCAGAAGTCTAGGCCGCAATAATTCTGGAACAAACAATTTATCGCCTGGCCTGGCCGCCGGAGCTAGGAACTGAGCCCTCAAAATTTCTTGTTCCAACTCTGACGAGATCCCCGCCACTACCACCCCCGGACGAAGAATGGAGGACGGTGGCTCTTGGGGAGACACTGGTCAAAACTTCTGGACAGGGCATCCGCTTTAACATTTTTGGACCCCGGTCGAAAAGTAATGGAGAATTGAAATCGTGAAAAAAAAGTGACCAACGGGCTTGTCTAGGTGTAAGCCTTTTAGCAGATTCAAGGTATGCCAAATTTTTGTGATCCGTGATAACAGTGATAGGGTGAGCTGCCCCTTCCAAAAAGTGCCTCCATTCTTCGAATGCCAGCTTGACCACAAGAAGTTCTCTATTGCCTACATCATAGTTTCTCTCGGCGGAAGAGAACTTCTTGGAGAAGAAGGCACAGGGTTTGAGATTAGTAAGGGTGGCCGGACCCTGGACAACACTGCCCCCACCCCCACTTCAGAAGCATCCACCTCCACAATAAAAGGTTTGGACGGTCTGGCTGAACCAACACCGGGGCGGACATGAAACATTTCTTAAGCGCTGAGAAGGATTCCTTAGCAAGTCCCGGCCAATTTTTTACATCAGCACCCTTCTGGGTAAGATCCGTGAGTGGTTTAACCACTTGTGAGAAACCTTTAATGAATCTCCGGTAATAGTTTGCAAATCCTAAAAAGTGCTGGAGCCCCTTGAGAAATTCGAGGCTGAACCCAGTCTACAATAGCAAACACCTTCTTAGGATCCATACGAAACCCCACACCGGACACAATCAGCCCCAAAAAAGACAGTTCCTGTTCGAAAAACGAACATTTCTCCAATTTCACAATTGATTCTCCCTGAGTCTCTGGAGAACTGTCTGTAGATGTTGCAAGTGAGACTGACTGTCTGGGGAATATATCAAAATGCCATGCAAATAAATGATAACAAAACGTCCTATCAGGTCTGAAAACACAACATTGATAAAGTTCTGGAAAATAGCGGGGTATTAGTTAACCCAAATGGCATCACCAGGTTTTCAAAGAGTCCCTCTGATGTGAGGAACGCCGTTTTCCATTCGTCCCCTTCCCAAACCATTATCAGGTTGTAGGCCCCCCGGAGATCTAATTTGGAGAACCATTGGGCCCCTGATAACTGGTTACATAAGTTTGGAATGAGGGGAAGCGGGTAAGTGTTCCTAACCGTTATCTTGTTAAGTTCCCGAAAGTCGAGGCACGACCGCAAACCACCGTCTTTCTTCTTCACGAAGAAGAATCCTGCTGCCACAGGTGAAACAGAAGGCCTAATATGCCCTTTACGGAGACTCTCAGCTATGTACTCCTTCATGGCTTGACGCTCTGGCCCGGACAAATTGAACAACCAAGCCTTAGGCAACTTGGCTCCGGGTACTAAATCAATGGTACAATCATAGGGTCTATGTGGTGGCAGCGCCTCAGCCTTGCTTTCGGAAAACACGTCTTCTAAATCCTTCAGGTATTCCGGAATACCCTCCAGACCGACAGACGACACAGATACAGATTTAACAGAGTTGACAAGAGGTCCCAGGTTACAACATTTATCCCTGCATCCCCATTGAGTGATCTCCCCCGTCACCCAATCAATGGTAGGAATATGGTGTTGAAGCCAAGGCATCCCCAGTACCAGTCCCGCAGGCAAGTTATTTAACACAAGACAACTTAGTTTTTCCACATGAGTGGGACCCACTTTCAGAGAAAAAAGTTCAGACCTGAAATAGATACCGTCCCGGGTAAGAGGGGACAAGTCAATCTTATTAAGAGTCATAATCTGGGTGTCAATCAGATTAACAGCAGAACCACAGTCAATAATGGCGGTAGTCTGAACAGGACCATCACCAAGTTCCAGTTCCACCTGAAGCACAATTTTTGCAAGTGAGGAAAAATGTACCTGAAAGTCTGGGTAGCCTCCTCGACTACTACCCAAACCTAGTCGTTTCCCGCCACCTTGGAAGATGACGGACAGGGGGGCAGTCCTTCTTCCAAAGTCCAGATTCCCCACAATAGAAGCACAACTGCTTCTCACGGCGGCGTATTCTTTCCTTCTCACAGGTGATAGCACTCACCTCCATAGCCACAGGAGTCCGGGTCTCACCTCCACTGGAGAATAACGATGTTTCGAGTTGCATAACGCCTCTAGCCCGCAGTCTGCGATCCATGCGAACCACTTGGGTCATGGTGTCTTCCAGGGAGTCAGGTGGAGGATGAAGTGCCAGGGCATCCTGTAGACGTTCATACAGACCTCTACGGAACAACCCCCGAAGGGCGGCATCACTCCATGAAACCTCGGCTGCCCAACGTCTAAGTTCAGAACAGAACCACTCTGCCGAGTGCTTCCCCTGACAGACACTCATCACCTTGTCCTCAGCCAAATGCACTATCCGGCTCATCGTAAATATGCCCTAAGGCCTCAAAAAGTGCATGCACAGTCATTCTCTCCGTGGCAGAAGAGGAAAGAGAAAACACCCAGGCTTACGGGGCCCCCTAAGGAGGGACATAACCACCCCCACCCTCTGTTTCTCATCCCCAGAGGAGCGGGGTCTCAAGGAGAAAAAAAGTTTATAGCCCTCCTTAAATACTCTAAAATCACTTTTGTTACCAGCAAAAGTATCCGGTAACTTAACCGGGGGTTCGGGTGAGACTAAAAAGACATCTGTAGCCCACTCCTGCTGAAACCCTGTGGATAGCGCCCCCTGAACCGAGTCCGCAAACTGCCGTTGGGACTGGGCCGGAGTTTGGTGCTCCAAATTTAGCTTCTGCAGCAACTGAGTCAAGTGTTTCAGCTGCTCAGATAAAGCATGCATTGGGTCCATGCTGCAGAAAAAAAAATTTCAAGGTCAGTTTTAATATCACGAGAAACCGCTAGGTGGGCACTTACCAGCGGTTTCAGCAGCCCTGACAGTGGGAGCCCGGAGCCTCCGATGGCCTGTGACAGCGGTACTCACAGCGCCCGATAGCTGGGCAAGATGATAGCAATACAGCAGACCTGGAGTGAGCAGAACACCAGGTGGTGAGTGTACTGCCAGGACCTGTGGTCATGTGACCCCAGGGGGCGGAGCTTAGCGTCATGCAGCTGGGGATGAGTGCAGGAAGCTACAGGGACCCTGGAGAAGGGAAAGGGGGTCACCGGACACCAGGGAGAGGACGGGGAACCAGAGGGAGACGGAATACAAAACAAGCCGAGGTCAGTAAACGTGAGAGACAACGCAGTACACAAGGAGCAGGCTAATAAAGAATAGTCAGGGACGTGGCAGGAGTCAGAAAACCAGAGAAGCATATACGCAGTACAGAATCAAGAGGCAAAATCATAACGGGAAACAGAGCCGGGTCAGAACCATACAAACAAGCTAGGACACAGGCACAAGGCACAGGCAATCAGGGGTCAACACACTCAGCCAAGGGCAAAAGTATAACTGACGGGGATTGGAGCTTCCTAGGGCTATAAGAAGCTCTCCCCGAACCAAAGAGAGGCCACAATAATAAACCCCAGGTGTGCAGGTCAGAGCCTGCACTGGGATCAAGACATTAACCCCTGGTGTGCAGGTCAAACCTGCACTGGGGTCATGACAGTACCCCCCTCTCAACGGGGGGCCTCTGGACCCCCAGGCTTGCCCGGGTACCTGGCATGGAAAGCCCGAACCAGGCGATCCGCATGTACCGAGTGAGCAGAGACCCATGAACAATCCTCCGGTCCATATCCCTTCCAGTGGACCAGGTACTGCAAGGAGCGGCGCACCCACCGAGAGTCCACAATATGTCCGACCTCGTACTCCAAGTGACCCTCCACTAACACTGGAGGAACAACAGACTCCGTGTCCTCCTTGACAGACCCCACGGGTTTCAACAGAGATTTATGGAACACATTGGTTATTTTTAAGGATGGGGGAGATGCAACCTATATGCCACAGGATTAACTATCTCCACAATCTCGTACGGACCGATGAACTTCGGTCCCAATTTAGCTGACGGTACCTTCAAGTTGATGTTACGTGTGGAAAGCCAAACCTTCTCTGCCATCTGAAACATGTGTCCCGGGGCTCTCTTTTTGTCCGCAAAATGTTTATACCTCCCCTTGGCCCGAGAGGTATTGCGCTGGACTTCAGCCCAGATATTTTTTAACCGTTGAACGGATCCCTCCGCCCCTGGACAACCGGAATCCAACCGTGAAAACTCCCCAAAATGGGAATTAAACCCATAATTGATCAGGAATGGGGACATGTTGGTGGATTGACTCACTCGGTTGTTAAAAGCGAATTCCGCCATTGGTAACGCATCACACCAATCCTCCTGTCTGGCGGAGGTCAGACACCTGAGAGTCTGTTCCGGGGATTGATTGGTGCGTTCCGTCTGACCATTACTGTCCGGGTGATATGCCGACGAGAAAGAGAGTGAGATGCCCAATTTCTTACAGAATGCCCTCCAAAATTTTGCCACAAACTGCACACCTCTGTCAGACACAACATTCAGGGGTACCCCATGCAAACGGACCACATGCAGCACAAACAATCTTGACAATGTTTCTGCTGAGGGTAATGCTGCCAAGGGAACAAAATGGGCCTGTTTAGAAAACCTGTCCACCACCACCCAGATCATGGTATTGCCCCTGGAAGGTGGAAGACCGGTAATAAAGTCCATGGAGAGATGAGTCCATGGCCTATCAGGAACCGGTAAAGGTATGAGTTCCTTAGCCGGCCAGCTATGCGAGCTTTTGGAACGGGCACAAACTCCAGAAGCAGAAATGAATTTCTTAACATCGGACCCAATTGAAGGCCACCAAAACACCCTGGCTACTGCCTCTCTAGTGCCCGTGATACCAGGATGAGCACTAAGCCTAGACTCATGAAACTCCTGCAGAAGTCTAGGCCGCAATAATTCTGGAACAAACAATTTATCGCCTGGCCTGGCCGCCGGAGCTAGGAACTGAGCCCTCAAAATTTCTTGTTCCAACTCTGACGAGATCCCCGCCACTACCACCCCCGGATGAAGAATGGAGGACGGTGGCTCTGGGGGAGACACCGGGTCCAAACTTCTGGACAGGGCATGCGCTTTAACATTTTTGGACCCCGGTCGAAAAGTAATGGAGAATTGAAATCGTGAAAAAAAAGTGACCAACGGGCTTGTCTAGGTGTAAGCCTCTTAGCAGATTCAAGGTATGCCAAATTTTTGTGATCCGTGATAACAGTGATAGGGTGAGCTGCCCCTTCCAAAAAGTGCCTCCATTCTTCGAATGCCAGCTTGACCACAAGAAGTTCTCTATTGCCTACATCATAGTTTCTCTCGGCGGAAGAGAACTTCTTGGAGAAGAAGGCACAGGGTTTGAGATTAGTAAGGGTGGCCGGACCCTGGGACAACACTGCCCCCACCCCCACTTCAGAAGCATCCACCTCCACAATAAAAGGTTTGGACGGGTCTGGCTGAACCAACACCGGGGCGGACATGAAACATTTCTTAAGCGCTGAGAAGGATTCCTTAGCAAGTCCCGACCAATTTTTTACATCAGCACCCTTCCGGGTAAGATCCGTGAGTGGTTTAACCACTTGTGAGAAACCTTTAATGAATCTCCGGTAATAGTTTGCAAATCCTAAAAAGCGCTGGAGCCCCTTGAGATCTCGAGGCTGAACCCAGTCTACAATAGCAAACACCTTCTTAGGATCCATACGAAACCCCACACTGGACACAATCAGCCCCAAAAAAGACAGTTCCTGTTCGAAAAACGAACATTTCTCCAATTTCACAATTGATTCTCCCTGAGTCTCTGGAGAACTGTCTGTAGATGTTGCAAGTGAGACTGACTGTCTGGGGAATATATCAAAATGTCATGCAAATAAATGATAACAAAACGTCCTATCAGGTCTGAAAACACAACATTGATAAAGTTCTGGAAAATAGCGGGGGTATTAGTTAACCCAAATGGCATCACCAGGTTTTCAAAGAGTCCCTCTGATGTGAGGAACGCCGTTTTCCATTCGTCCCCTTCCCAAACCCTTATCAGGTTGTAGGCCCCCCGGAGATCTAATTTGGAGAACCATTGGGCCCCTGATAACTGGTTACATAAGTCTGGAATGAGGGGAAGCGGGTAAGTGTTCCTAACCGTTATCTTGTTAAGTTCTCGAAAGTCGAGGCACGACCGCAAACCACCGTCTTTCTTCTTCACGAAGAAGAATCCTGCTGCCACAGGTGAAACAGAAGGCCTAATATGCCCTTTACGGAGACTCTCAGCTATGTACTCCTTCATGGCTTGACGCTCTGGCCCGGACAAATTGAACAACCAAGCCTTAGGCAACTTGGCTCCGGGTACTAAATCAATGGCACAATCATAGGGTCTATGTGGTGGCAGCGCCTCAGCCTTGCTTTCGGAAAACACGTCTTCTAAATCCTTCAGGTATTCCGGAATACCCTCCAGACCGACAGACGACACAGATACAGATTTAACAGAGTTGACAAGAGGTCCCAGGTTACAACATTTATCCCTGCATCCCCATTGAGTGATCTCCCCCGTCACCCAATCAATGGTAGGAATATGGTGTTGAAGCCAAGGCATCCCCAGTACCAGTCCCGCAGGCAAGTTATTTAACACAAGACAACTTAGTTTTTCCACATGAGTGGGACCCACTTTCAGAGAAAAAAGTTCAGACCTGAAATAGATACCGTCCCGGGTAAGAGGGGACAAGTCAATCTTATTAAGAGTCATAATCTGGGTGTCAATCAGATTAACAGCAGAACCACAGTCAATAATGGCGGTAGTCTGAACAGGACCATCACCAAGTTCCAGTTCCACCTGAAGCACAATTTTTGCAAGTGAGGAAAAATGTACCTGAAAGTCTGGGTAGCCTCCTCGACTACTACCCAAACCTAGTCGTTTCCCGCCACCTTGGAAGATGACGGACAGGGGGGCAGTCCTTCTTTCAAAGTCCAGATTCCCCACAATAGAAGCACAACTGCTTCTCACGGCGGCGTCTTCTTTCCTTCTCACAGGTGATAGCACTCACCTCCATAGCCACAGGAGTCCGGGTCTCACCTCCACTGGAGAATAATGATGTTTCGAGTTGCATAACGCCTCTAGCCCGCAGTCTGCGATCCATGCGAACCACTTGGGTCATGGTGTCTTCCAGGGAGTCAGGTGGAGGATGAAGTGCCAGGGCATCCTGTAGACGTTCATACAGACCTCTACGGAACAACCCCCGAAGGGCGGCATCACTCCATGAAACCTCGGCTGCCCAACGTCTAAATTCAGAACAGAACCACTCGGCCGAGTGCTTCCCCTGACAGACACTCATCACCTTGTCCTCAAACAAACGCACTATCCGGCTCATCGTAAATATGCCCTAAGGCCTCAAAAAGTGCATGCACAGTCATTCTCTCCGGGGCAGAAGAGGAAAGAGAAAACACCCAGGCTTGCGGGGCCCCCCTAAGGAGGGACATAACCACCCCCACCCTCTGTTTCTCATCCCCAGAGGAGCGGGGTCTCAAGGAGAAAAAAAGTTTATAGCCCTCCTTAAATACTCTAAAATCACTTTTGTTACCAGCAAAAGTATCCGGTAACTTAACCGGGGGTTCGGGTGAGACTAAAAAGACATCTGTAGCCCACTCCTGCTGAAACCCTGCGGATAGCGCCCCCTGAACCGAGTCCGCAAACTGCCGTTGGGACTGGGCCGGAGTTTGGTGCTCCAAATTTAGCTTCTGCAGCAACTGAGTCAAGTGTTTCACCTGCTCAGATAAAGCATGCATTGGGTCCATGCTGCAGAAAAAAAAAGTTCAAGGTCAGTTTTAATATCACGAGAAACCGCTAGGTGGGCACTTACCAGCAGTTTCAGCAGCCCTGACAGTGGGAGCCCGGAGCCTCCGACGGCCTGTGACAGCGGTACTCACAGCGCCCGATAGCTGGGCAAGATGATAGCAATACAGCAGACCTGGAGTGAGCAGAACACCAGGTGGTGAGTGTACTGCCAGGACCTGTGGTCATGTGACCCCAGGGGGCGGAGCTTAGCGTCCTGCAGCTGGGGATGAGTGCAGGAAGCTACAGGGACCCTGGAGAAGGGAAAGGGGGTCACCGGACATCAGGGAAAGGACGGGGCACCAGGGGGAGACGGAATCCAAGACAAGCCGAGGTCATTAAATGTGAGAGACAACGCAGTACACAAGGAGCAGGCTAATAAAGAATAGTCAGGGATGTGGCAGGAGTCAGAAAACCAGAGAAGCATATACGCAGTACAGAATCAAGAGGCAAAATCATAACGGGAAACAGAGCCGGGTCAGAACCATACAAACAAGCTAGGACACAGGCACAAGGCACAGGACAATCAGGGGTCAACACACTCAGCCAAGGGCAAAAGTATAACTGACGGGGATTGGAGCTTCCTAGGGCTATAAGAAGCTCTCCCCGAACCAAAGAGAGGCCACAATAATAAACCCCTGGTGTGCAGGTCAAAGCCTGCACTGGGATCAAGACCTTAACCCCTGGTGTGCAGGTTAAACCTGTACTGGCCTTAAGACCTGAACCCCTGGCGCGCAGGTCAAGCCTGCACTGGGATCGTGACAGTATATATCTATGTACTCTATATGTATATATCTACTCTATCTATTCTATTCTAACCTGTAAGTGTGATTTTACTGTACACCACACATGAATTGCCAGCTTTTCAGAGGACACCGGTGGGTAAACTTCAGACAGCAATCGCATGGTCCGTGTGGTGTCCGATTTTTCCTTGCACCAATAGGCTTGCCTTGGCGAGACTCGGCCAATATACGTGTAAAATCGCAGCATGCTATGATTTTACACGCACGTAGAATATGCCCAAGAAAAAATACGGTGCTGTGAGCAGCCCCATAGATTAACACTGGTCCGAGTGCTATGCGATGTTTCCTCGCATAGCACTCGTCCATATTCTATGGTAGTGAGACCCCGGCCTAAGACTTAGAAAATGATCACTTAATTAATTTAAAATAATTGAGCTACAGCCAATCTAGCCAAGAGTGACTAATGCACAGTATTAATGAAATTGGAAATTGCAGAATAAACAGATGCAAATGAACATTGTTCTATATAAGTGTCAAATATATATATATGCCGATTAATGATAATTTCATCCAGATCAGAAAAAGTGAAAAAATAAATACGTATCACACCCACAAATCTCTCATAATTATCCTTTTCCCAATGCGAGAAAGTACAAATTTTGATAATTATACCAAGGAACGCAATCAAGTCTTGTAAATAGAATGTTTTGCTCTATACTTCATTTTTATATTAGTATTATCTATAATTACATTCCTGTGCATTATTGCAACCAGACATATTTATGCATTATGATTTGCTTATATCGCTGTACACTGATTTACAGACATCATCACTGTCCCCATCAGACTCACAATTTAAATTCCCCATCAGTAAGCATTTGGAAGAAACTGGAGAAAATGCACGCAAACATGGGGAGAACATACAAACTCCTTGCAGATGTCCTTGGTGGGATTTGAACCAAGGACCCCAGTACTGCAAGGCTGCAGTGCTAATCACTGAGCCACCATACTGCCCTTATACAAGCTATACAGTCCATGATTAGTCCAATATTGGAAAGAAAAATCAATGCATGATGTGATATGTGGCCAGAAGTTCAACAGTTTAATGAGATAGTAAGGAATATACATAGCACCGCTATTGTGGATATAGTAGTTAAGTATATATAAGTCCTCTGGTGGTGAGGGAATGCCATAAAAAGTAACCAGTTAAGTCCACCATTAATCACATCAGGTGCACCATCCTCTGATGCAAGTACCCCAGCAATGTTTTGAGCAAATATTATCCTTAAATGGTAAAAAAAAATAGTCTAGTTCTTTGCTAATCATCTAAAAATAACCCAGAAGAGGATAGAAGCAAATAAATCAACAGTGATGTCTTAAAAAATCAATATTAATGCATAATACAAAAATAATTAGTAACAAAAAAAAAGAAAAATTGTTAACAGTGCTATACAAACAAATAGTTGACAAAAAACAAACTAACACAGAACTGCGAAACTGTCAAAACCTAACCTGTAAATAAAGTGTTAAAAAACCTTATACAAATACACAAATAGTAATGTGATAAACATGACCTAACATGAAAGTGTAAAAACTAAAATGTGGAAGTGAAGCCAAGGATCAGCACTGTTGGATTAGTGGATGTGTAATGCAAAATAAAGATGACCTTGTAAAAAAGTGTAAAAACTCAAATAAATGTGGTAAGGTTAAAAAGAGAACTCAATACGAAAGTGCAAAAACTATTTGAAAATGCTGTATACAAAGGCCCCATAATTCGTATCATGGAGTCCCTACAGCGCTGTATAAGGGTATGTGCACATTACACCTTTTAGACATCTAGATATCAAGTTTTTCACGCAGAAGACTGTTGGGGAAACACAAGCTTTTTTTTGCTGAAGCATCTTTTGCAGCTTTTTTTTGGTTATTTTTTACCAAGTTCTCCTGCTACCATTTTTTTTCTTTACTGGTACAGTATTATATTCTCGTGTTATTTGTTTTAAGTACTCTGAGGCAGTGACCAGCATTGCTGTAAATGGCTGTTGTGTCGCAGAGGAGGAAGTCCTCTGTAAGCTGTAAGCCTGAAGTGTTGTTCTGGGATCTGTAGTTCTACGAGCCTTGCTTTAGTTTATAGGGGTTACAGGGTTAGCCAGGGAGCTGGGCGGGTCTGGCTAACCACACACACCTGCCACCTATGGGGGTGGTTACAGCTACTTATGGTGACTGTGGTTTGGTCACATGGTCTATGTTGTAAGGTCCTGAAGGAGGACAGGTCTGTGTTGGAAGCTCCTGCAAGTGGACCGGATTCCTAAAGAGCACAATGGTGAGGCCATGTACCTGGATGGTCTCTGTGTTGGAAGGTCCTGTGAGTGGACCAGATTCCTGAAGAGCACATGGTGAGGCCAAGTACCGGGATGGTCTCTGTGTTGGAAGGTCCTGCGAGTGGATCGGATTCCTGAAGAGCACAGGGTGAGACTATGTATCTGCAGTCTGTGATGGCACTGCATTGGGGAAGCTATCATCCTTCTGAGGGTCTGGAACTGTCGGGAGTGCCCTTGTCTCAAGGCAACTTATGGGATGGTGATCCCAGTAAGACAGCTTCCCTGGAAGCCAAGACTGACAGCGTGTGGAGAGGAGCTCCTGGAAGGTAACCTCAGACAAGGGGGGTTGTAAGAAACGGCAGAGAGATTTATCTGCTATCTGCTACATGAAAAGACTGGTGGTCATGATTAGAGTTGAGCGATACTTTCCGATATCCTAAAGTATCGGAATCGGAATGGTATCGCCGATATCACTAAAATATCGGCGATACCCGATATCGATACCGGAAGTCCCATGTAAGTCTATGGGAACAAAATATCGAAATTAAAAAAACCCATTCTTGCCTTGTTGGTTAATTGTACATGAAGGAAAACAAGAAAGAGTAATGTAGAATGTATTGTGGAAGGTTGAGGAGACATTAAAGGCATAGATGTTTAACCCAATCAAATGGAATAGCATAAATATTTTTTTTTTAAAGATGTTCGGATTGACGAAGAAATTGACAATGTTAACGTTTTTTATATTTTGGCAAATATGTATATTACACAACTTCCATGCTCTTCATCTTCACCTTTTTAACTTTTCACACACTTTCTCCTTCATAATCTTCTGCAGCATCATCTTTTTCATCAAATTATTCTTCATCTTCACCTTCTTTATCTTCTTCTTAAACTTCTTGCTATTCATCTTTGTTAACATTACTCATATTCTTCTTATTAAACTATTATTCTTATTCATATTCTGCTTCATCTTCTTCATCATATTCTTATTTGTGACAGAGAATCCTGTACTTGTAATCTGTCAAAGTATGAATTTTTCATCCTTCCGTTCTTGCTGTCACAAAAGATTTAAATTACAACAGTATTTGTCCGTGTTCAGTTTAGCCTGCAGCAGCAGGCATTTTCCAGGGGCACCACGAGGAGGAACGGACTCACCCCCATACACTGCTTAGTCTTCTTCTGCTTAGAATTTAGAGCATATTTTGCTCTTCATTTTGGTCTTATACTTCATGTTCTTCTGCTTTTAGATCTTCTGCTTATTGTTCTTGTGTCTCTTGTTCCGTATCTTGTATTTGTAGCACAATCTTGTACCAGCTGATGTTACTGGGACACGGTTACTAAGCAGGAGGTACCTGTGCTCCAAAGCACTACCAAGGACCAGCAGACGTTGCTGGAACTCGGATACCAAGATGGAGGCACCTAGGCCAAAGGCACTGCGGAGAACCAGCTGACGGTACTGGAACCCGGAGGGGCAGCAGAAGGAAAAGAGCCAATGGCACAACCGAGGACCAGCTGACGTTACTGAACCCGGAGGGGCAGCAGAAGGAAAAGAGCCAATGGCACAACCGAGGACCAGCTGACGTTACTGGGACACGGTTACTAAGCAGGAGGTACCTGTGCTCCAAAGCACTACCAAGGACCAGCAGACGTTGCTGGAACTCGGATACCAAGATGGAGGCACCTAGGCCAAAGGCACTGCGGAGAACCAGCTGACGGTACTGGAACCCGGAGGGGCAGCAGAAGGAAAAGAGCCAATGGCACAACCGAGGACCAGCTGACGTTACTGAACCCCAGTAACACAGGAGCAAGTGTTGACTGTGCTAACAGCACTTCCGAGCAACAACTGGCGGTGTTGGAGCCCAGGGTCAAGGAGGATGTTTAAATACTAGATAAAGTAATTTCCTTGTTACCTGTCAATTTTAAATGTCTATACTTCAAACAAGAGAAAGATAACCTTTACTACCATAAGATGATGATTTCATTTAAACTAATATCTAGATAAATAAAGAATTGACAAACATAAACACATACATTAACATGTTGAACAGCAATGCAAACCACAAAATAAATTAGTTAAGGAATCTGCTATACGGTTGTACATAAAAGCATACAAGTACATATCTGAATCCATTAATGATGGATAAGTAACAGTATATACACCATTTTTATTGTATAGACAATGAATGTCTGACTTCAAAACATCATCAGCATTACAAGTTATCTGTGACATTACTAAAATGTTACATTTGCTGAATAATGTCACTAAACAGTTTATACAAAATTATACAATTTCCATCATGTAATACTCATAATATGTGGCAATAATCATGTTTATTAACAAACATAACCTTTAAAAAGTGCATAGTGCATAGTGAAAATTGCTATTTATGCCTGACTGTCGACTTGCAAGCATGACAACGGATAGATAAGGTATATATAGATGAGACTGCATAGCCACAGATGGTGAATGGCGATGTAATACTGTACCTCAATAAAGTGTGCGTCACTACTACATAATTTTTTTTATATAGCTTTATAAACAGGGTACGTGGATGTATGCTTGCGCCTTTGTTTTGACGCACAGACTGCCTTCCTGCTGAGACGTGTTGGGTAGTGAACAGTTGTGTGCAGTGTTCACTGTAGTCTGAGGTTTTCCTTTTTGGAGTGCAGATCACGCTCCAGTTAGTTCTTCAACCACTGCTGGTTGTAGTCTGCTGAGCGTGTGTCACTGGCACATCCTTGAAATTTTTCTCTAATTGTTGCTGCTCCACTCTATTACAAATAAATAAAATCTATTAGTGTGACGCGCTTCCATCCGTATACAATACATTGGTTGCAAACACTATAGAAGTACACAAAGGGGCCTTTCACACCTACTGAACAGTTGTGTGCAGTGTTCACTGCAGTCTCTGCGGAATAACCACACTTAGGCCTTATAACTTTTCAGACTTTCTTTATCAATCTACCAAGATGAAGAAGGCAGGGAGTAAGGCACGTGGTCGTGGAGTTTCTTCAGGGAGAGGACGTGGGATTCTGTGGCTGCTGCGGCCCCCAGTGACACAGCATCCACCAGTTTTCCCCGGGCCGTGAGCGTTCCTTTATGCGCACTTTTGTAGGAGCTCGGAATACCCCCCTGCTGCGGGAAGAACAAATTGAAGCCGTTGTTGTTTGGATCTCAGCCAATGCATCGACTTCAATTGCTTCCACCTCCTCTCAGGACCACAGCACTGTTGGGCAACCATCTGTCTCTTCACCGCCTGGCAAATTGCCCAGGCAGTCAGAGAGTTCTGTACAGGAGCCAGCTGAGTGTCTGCTTCTGTTCTCAGAATCTATTGGCTTGCAAACAGGGGCCCAGCCAAGCAGCATTCTGTAATGTGAAGAAGAGGGAGTATGCAGTGATGCGCAACAGCTGTGTCTCTCTGAATCTGAAGAGGCGGGTGAGACAGTGCCGATGGTCAGCACACCGCAGAACGCATCTGATGATGATGATGAGACCCAGGTGCCAGTTTCTGTTGAGCATGGTGCTGGCCAGACCACCCAACAGCAGGTGTTGGAAGAGGGTAGTGGAGATGATGAGGTCCAATACCCAACATGGCATGAAGAACAGGAAGGTGGTGGGAGCAGCTCAGAGGAATAATAATAATATTTATTTATATAGCGCCATCATATTCCGCAGCGCTTTACAGTTTAGCAGTTTCAGAACACAAGTCATAAGTAACAACGTTAACAATACAATAATTTAAGCTAAATAAGTCGCCCCTGCTCGTGACAGCTTACAATGTACAATGAGATGGGGGAGATACAAAGTATAGGTGTTTATATACAATGGTGCATTTACAATGATGTTCCAGCCATCTTAAGGGACTGAGGGATGGAGATAGTGAATGGGCTAGAGACACCACACACTTACACAGAATACATAGAATGACTTTGATTAGTGAATGTGATAGGCCGCTCTGAACAAATGTGTTTTGAGGGAGCGCCTGAAACCATGCAAATTGTGGATAGTCCTAATTTCTTGGGGTACAGCATTCCAGAGGATTGGCGTACAGCAGGAGAAGTCTTGGAGTCGGGAGTGGGAGGTACGTATTAGTGCAGAGGTTAGTCGAAAGTCGTTTGCAGAGCGCAGCAGTCGGTTAGGCCGATAGATAGAAATGAGGGAGGAGATGTAGGAGGGGTGCTGCACTGTGGAGAGCTTTGTGGGTGAGAACCAGTACTTTGGTTGAAAGCTGGGAGAGGCCTAGAGAAATGGTTAGTGATAGAAGGAAGATAGAGGAAGACATTGCCCCAACGGTACAAACAGGAGGGAGAGTTAGGCTGCAGACTCGGTTGCCTGTAGCCTCCAGTTTGGCACCTGTTCGGAGCAGTTGTGTTCCAAAAGTCAAAACGTGCGCTCCCAGGACTTGCACTGCGTGGTCCTTTTTTCACACACTTGCACATGATATTTGCTATGTGAAATGCAAGCTGTGTAATCAAAAATTAAAAATAGCTAAAAGTGTCAGTCACCTCAATACCAGAAATATGTGTAAACATGTGCGGACAAAGCACGTAGTTGAGTTACAAAGACACACTGGAGATGTAGGCCAACCTACAGCAGCACCTACATCTTCAGGTTGTGTTGAAGCCTCTTCATCGAGCTCACACACAGCTGGTTATGCTTCCTCACAGGATCGCCATGGAAGAACCTCGGCCACTGTTGTCCAGAGACAAACTGTTATTCCACACACAGCAGCAAGTTCCCTGTCATCCTCACACTCCCAGGCCACAAAACAGCCAGCGGTAGCACAGGCATGGGATAAAACACGGCCATACTCCGCAAACCATGCACGAGCACAGGCTCTGAATGCTGGCATTGCAAAACTCCTGTCCCTTGAAATGCTGTGATTCAGGCTGGTGGAGACAGACAGTTTCCGTAACTGAATATCATTGTCAATCCCACAATACAATGTGCCAAGCCGATTTCATTTCAGCAGGCAAGCCGTCCCTGGTCTGCAAAAGCATGTTGAGGGAAAAATTAAACATGCGCTACTAAAAGCCCTCAGTAGCAAGGTCCACCTGACCACCGATGCGTGGACCAGTGCCCATTGTTATGATCTGCTACAACCAGTAAGGAAAGAAGGGAATTCTGTCCCTACAATACAACTAAGCTGAATCCCTACGATGTAACGGGGAACCTGATCCTGCGACCAGACCCGCTAAAGTCCTCATCTAGTGTGAACGAAGACCTATAGTTGCGAGGGAGTAATCCCTACAAGATCTAGGGACTGGGAGAAAAGGTGGACACCTCCTAGTCCTAACATAAATTGTAGCATGGATAATTAAACAGAAAAATAAATACTTTGTGATCCTAACATCAAGCAAAACTCACAGATTAAGGCACCTAAGCACCCGGCTAGCTTAACAGTAGATAATACAATGAAGTCAAGCAAAGCCAGAAGGGCGGAGCCAGACTAAATAGGGAAAAAAGGTCATGTGACCAGCAAACTGAAACAAAACCTAACAAGAGGGTTCTAACACCCATGGCCAGGGACAATACCTTTCCCTCACTGCCCATTGGGTCAATGTTGTGCAGCCGGGTACTGATCTTGCGAGTGGCGCTGTACGTGTTCTGCCAACTCCAAGGATTGCAGGAATCAAGTCTGTACACATTGATTCCTCCTCCTATTCCAGTTCCTCAGAATCATCGCTGCAGGAGCCGTCACGGTCTACCTCCACATGGACCCGTGAACGTTTACCTGTTGCGACCGATATGAGCACAGCCGTGTCCAAATGTCAACAGGCCATCCTGAAATTAATTTCCATGGGGAATCTTAGCCACACAGCGCAGGAGCTCTGTAATGCCATAAAGCAGGAGAGCGACGTGTGGTTTTTGGAAGAGAATCTACAGGCAGGCTTGGTAGTGTGTGACAATGGCCGAAATCTGGTGTCAGCTCTGGGCCTTGGCAACCTCACTCACATACCATGTCTGTCATATGTGCTCAACTTGGTCGTGCAGAGTTTTTTGAGGGACTATCCGGATCTTGATGCACTGCTGCACAAGGTCCGCCTAGAGTGCGCTCACTTGCGACGTTCCAGCATGGCCAGATCGCTGATTGCAGCTCTGCAACGCAGATTTCACCTTCATGAACATCGCATTATATGTGACGTACCCACCAGGTGGAATTCCTCGTTACATATGTTGGAGCGGTTGTGTGAGCAGCAGCCAACAGTAATGGAGTATCAGCTGCATCAGGCGCAGTCAACTCGCAATTTGCGGCGTTCACACTTCACCACTACTGAGTGGGCCTCTATAATAAGAATAATAATATTATTTATTTATATAGCGCCATAATATTCCGCAGTGCTTTACAGTTTAACAGTTTCAAAACACGAGTCATAAGTAACAACGTTAACAATACAATAATTAAAGCAAAATCAGCCGCCCCTGCTGGTGAAAGCTTACAATCTACAATGAGGTGTGGGAGATACAAAGTACAGGTGTTTATATACAATGGTGTTTTTACAATGATGGTCCAGCCATTTTAAGGAAGTGAGGGATGCATGGAGATAGTGAATGGGCTACACACACAGAATTACACATAGAATGACTTTGATTAGTGAATGTGATAGGCCACTGTGAACAAATGTGTTTTGAGGGAGCGCCTGAAACCATCCAAATTGCGGATAGTCCTAATTTCTTGGGGTAGAGCATTCCAGAGGATTGGCGCAGCGCGGGTGAAGTCTTGGAGTTGGGAGTGGGAGGTACGGATTAGTGCAGAGGTTAGTCGAAGGTCGTTTGCAGAGTGCAGCAGTCGGTTAGGCCGATAAATATAAATAAGGGAGGAGATGTAGGGGGGTGCTGCGCTGTGGAGAGCTATGTTGGTGAGAACCAGTAATTAGAATTGGATCCTATAATGAATGGGCAGCCACTGCCAGTGTAATGAGTGGCGAATAACTCTATGAAGGATATCTGCCACGTTTTGCGTGCGTTTGATGAGTCAACGCGGATGGCGAGTGCAGATGATGCACTAGTCAGCCTGACTGTCCCCCTTATCTGCCTGCTTCAAAAAACACTGCAAGCACTAAGGCATGAGGTTTTGGAAGAGGTGGAGGATGAGGAGTCACAAATTCCATCACCTTCTGGACAGTCAGCGCAACGTGGTTCTTCACAAAGGGCTGGAGGACTTTCAAAGTACCATGCTGTATCAACAATTGAACCTCCAGAGTCGCTGTCTATATTTTCATAACCATTACAAACTTTTAATGTATTTACAAAGCACATAATGTACATTTTTTGTCTATCCTTTTGTAATGCTATTGTGTTTCCATAAACTGATGTTACAGAATTATGATACAAAGTTTTTAAATTTTGAGTTTTAAATTTTGTAAATTTATATGTATTTGAAGGACTTTGTGAGGAGGATGAGGAGTCACAAATTCCATCACCTTCTGGACAGTCAGCGCAACGTGGTTCTTCACAAAGGGCTGGAGGACTTTCAAAGTACCATGCTGTATCAACAATTGAACCTCCAGAGTCGCTGTCTATATTTTCATAACCATTACAAACTTTTAATGTATTTACAAAGCACATAATGTACATTTTTTGTCTATCCTTTTGTAATGCTATTGTGTTTCCATAAACTGATGTTACAGAATTATGATACAAAGTTTTTAAATTTTGAGTTTTAAATTTTGTAAATTTATATGTATTTGAAGGACTTTGTGAGGAGGAGTCAATGGAGGAGGAAGACATCGCTCCAGAGGGAGGTAGACAATGCTCTAGTCAGTATGTAGACCAAGGGTGGGGTGATGCACAGCAGGCGGAGATGACGCCTCTTGCAGGGGACAACGTTTCTTGGCCAGTTGGGAGTCTGCAGCACATGGTTGATTTCATGCTGCAGTGGCTGAGAAACGACCGCCGCATCGAACACATTCACACCACGTCTGATTATTGGGTGTACACCCTCCTAGACCCTCGCTACCGGGACAACTTACAAAGCCTCATCACACCGTTGAACCGGGAGCGTAAAATGCGGAAGTACCAAGACACACTGGTGCAATCCATAATGTTCTCCATTCCAGCCGAGAGCACTGCTGCTGCTACTGATTTACAAAGCAGCTCTGTGCGTCGAGGCAGTGGAGACAGCTCTGCAACAAGAGGGAGCACAAGCAGCGCCTCTGCACAGGGCAAGAACAGTATGTTCCAAATGTGTCGAAGTTTTGTGGCAGCGCCACCAATGTCTACACCATCCGAGACGGCTCCAGTCAGCAGGAGGCAACATTTCCGTAAGATGGTTACAGACTACATGTCTTGCCCTCTCAGTGTACTCTCAGATGGCTCTTCCCCATTCAAGTTTTGTGTCTCTAAGCTGGATACATGGCCAGAGCTTAGCCAGTATGCATTGGAGGTGCTGGCTTGATCTGCTGGCAGTGTATTATCGGAGCGCGTCTTTACTGCTGCAGGTGGTGTACTAACAGACCGTTGCATGCGACTATCCTACGATAATGTACAACGGCTTACTTTTCTGAAAATGAACTAGGCATGGATCTCGCCTGAATTTGCCTGTCCGGTTTCAGATTAACTAACTGGTTGACAACGTTTTCCATGTCTCCTGTTATGTTCATCTTTCTACCACCTGAGCTATACTCCCTGGGCTACAACACTGCCAGTTGCTGCTCAGAAGTGTCGTGTCCACAGACCAATACACAAGCTATAGTAATAGTGGGGTTCAGTAACGCCTGCTGTTCCCCTGCTGTGTGTCCGGCAAAAATTACTGCTACCTAGCTACACATGTTTAAAAAAACATGACATGTTAAAGTGGCTAGTGCTACACATAGATATCAGGCTACACCCTTATTTCTAAGCTGTAAACAAGTGAAACGTCAAATTTAAAACCATTCAATGATTAGTGTTGGTAACAAATCTGTAACTAAATAATTGTGACATATTATGGCAGATATCCACATGTCTAACACAAATGCTAACACAAAAGCATACTTATGCTATAGGGTACTGATGGTGAACCTTCTCACTCCATAACTTTGACCAATCCAACTCACATCATGCCTCAAATGCTGCAATGTTGGAAGTGCATAATGTGGGTTGAACTTTGACAACAGCTGCAGTGCGAAGGTTATCCTTCTGTGTTCTTGGCTTTTAAATAAAAGCATACAAGTAAATATAATAATACATTGTTGATTAAGGGACATGATGTACACCTGTAATATTGTGCAAACAATGGATGTAGGACTATTCCTCTTCAACATTACTTATATTTGTGTCATTTGAAAAAATACATATTTTAGTTAAAAATTAAAAACCCATGTTCAGTAGCTGTGAAAGGCCCGTTTGTGTACTTCTATATTGTTTGCAACCAATGTATTGTATACGGATGGAAGCGCGTCACACTAATAGATTAGATTTATTTTAAATGGAATGTAGCAGAACCAATTGGAGATAAATGAAAAGGATGAGCCACTGAGACACGCTCAGCAGAGTACAAGCAGCAGTGCTTGAACATGTAACTGGAGCGTGATCTGCACTCAAAAAAGTAAAAAACACAGACTGAAGTGAACACTGAAACACAACTGTCCACAATCTGTGAAAAGCTCCTTTCTGTACTTCTATAGTGTTTGCAACCAATGTATTGTATACGGATGGAAGCGCGTCACACTAATAGATTAGATTTATTTTAAATGGAATGTAGCAGAACCAATTGGAGATAAATGAAAAGGATGAGCCACTGAGACACGCTCAGCAGAGTACAAGCAGCAGTGCTTGAACATGTAACTGGAGCGTGATCTGCACTCAAAAAAGTAAAAAACACAGACTGAAGTGAACACTGAAACACAACTGTCCACAATCTGTGAAAAGCTCCTTTCTGTACTTCTATAGTGTTTGCAACCAATGTATTGTATACGGATGGAAGCGCGTCACACTAATAGATTAGATTTATTTTAAATGGAATGTAGCAGAACCAATTGGAGATAAATGAAAGGATGAGCCACTGAGACACGCTCAGCAGAGTACAAGCAGCAGTGCTTGAACATGTAACTGGAGCGTGATCTGCACTCAAAAAAGTAAAAAACACAGACTGAAGTGAACACTGAAACACAACTGTCCACAATCTGTGAAAAGCTCCTTTCTGTACTTCTATAGTGTTTGCAACCAATGTATTGTATACGGATGGAAGCGCGTCACACTAATAGATTAGATTTATTTTAAATGGAATGTAGCAGAACCAATTGGAGATAAATGAAAAGGATGAGCCACTGAGACACGCTCAGCAGAGTACAAGCAGCAGTGCTTGAACATGTAACTGGAGCGTGATCTGCACTCAAAAAAGTAAAAAACACAGACTGAAGTGAACACTGAAACACAACTGTCCACAATCTGTGAAAAGCTCCTTTCTGTACTTCTATAGTGTTTGCAACCAATGTATTGTATATGGATGGAAGCGCGTCACACTAATAGATTAGATTTATTTTAAATGGAATGTAGCAGAACCAATTGGAGATAAATGAAAAGGATGAGCCACTGAGACACGCTCAGCAGAGTACAAGCAGCAGTGCTTGAACATGTAACTGGAGCGTGATCTGCACTAAAAAAAGTAAAAAACACAGACTGAAGTGAACACTGAAACACAACTGTCCACAATCTGTGAAAAGCTCCTTTTGTACTTCTATAGTTATGTTTTGAGGGCACAAATACAATGTATATGTATATACTGGATAAAAGGGAAAAGCCACGTTGACACTGTTAATTGTTTTTATTTTTTTTTCTTATTAATAATGGAGCGTGCAACCACCCAATTTCACATCCCAAAATAAATCAAAACAAAATAAATAAAAAAAACAATGAGTACATGAAACGGAGAGCCACTAAAATCAGCGAGTAGGATGCTGACAGTAACTGGAGCGTGACTGCACTGTCAACTACACAACACCTTGCCACATCTGAAAGCTTTTTATAAACAACAATGGTAAGATGGGAAGCACTTTACACAAGATTGGTTAGATAAAGCTGCCTTCCTAGAGCACAGTAGTGCCACAAAAATCGCAAATCTAACTGTCCCTCAGAGTGAGCATGGTAAGCTTTACCACTTTACTGAGTTCAACACAGCGCAACACAGTGGACGCTAAAATGGCGGCGGCGCCTTTTATAGTGCATTCTGACATCATTTCAGCAGCCAATCACAGCCATGCCATTAGTTAAGATGACCGCAGCATTACAGGATGTGCCCACACTTCGTAGGATTCCTCATTGGCTGACTAAAATCACATTGCCTCTCAAAGAATTATGGGAACTTCCGATTCCGGTATACGATATGGAAAAAGTATCGGAATTAAGTATCGGAATTCCGATAACGCGAATATCGGCCGATACCCGATACTTGCGGTATCGGAATGCTCAACACTAGTCATGATATGTTTCGTTGATGTAATGAAATGGATTATACGTTATGCGGTTTACACTGAGTAAATAAACTGAATAGGTTGTTTACGTAAGAAAGCGTTCCTGTGTGCCTTTATCCCATTGCCAAGCGAGTGTCCACCAACACACACAGTGAGCGTTTAATAGACACTCCAAAGACTGAACATATGCACAACAATTTGTTTTTACCTTGCAATGCACATGTTCATTCTTTTTAGCCTTTTATTTTAGAGCTTTTTCAGGAATGTTAAGAAGTGTACCTACCTGAAAAAGATAGCATGTGCACATACCCTTCATGGAGCCTAAAAGACTGAAAGTGCTTTCATTCAGGCTCTGTGCACAGCAGCAGAGTAGCTACTAAGTGGGCAGAGGGGGCAGTTGCCCCAGGCCCTACACCCATAGGGGCCCAGCCAGGTCTATACTACCCTTAACTGATACAGTTAAACCCCGCGGTAGAGCAAGGAGGCACGATCTCCCCACACTGTTACTTTCTGTAGCTTGTAGTCTACAGAAAGGCTGAGGCACCAATGCAGGACGTCCAAGTCAAGGCACGGTGACATCATCGCACCTTCCCAGGAATCTGACATCCTATACATGCGCCATTGCAATGACAGCATGTTGGTCCGGCCGAGATTTGCCAGCGAACTCATGAGGGTCCTGGATTATGTGAGTATATGATGTTTTTTTTATTTTGATTAAAACTTAGGGGGCATCATAAACAATGGGGGACTCTGAAACAGTGAGGGGGTTCTCATACATTATAGGGACTACTGTGGGGACCCTTATAAAATATGAGGCCAATTATACAATTTGGGGGCTAATGTAAGGGTCATTATACAGTTTGGGGGTAATGTGGAGCCATTATACAGTTTGCGACTAATGTGGGATCAACTATACACTGTAAGAGCTAATGCGGGGACCATTAAACACTTAGGGGAAAATGTGGGTCCATTATACAGTTTGTGGGCTAATGTGGGACCCATTATACAGTTTGGGGCCATTATACATCTTGGGGGCTAATGTGAGGACAATTATACTGTTTGGGAGCTAATACAGGACATTATACAGTCCCTGACAGAAATTATGTCGCTTATCCATGTTATGTAAATCAAAGCTTATAAACTGACGTTAAATTCATCCATTGGTTTTATAAATTACTCTTTTGAAAGCTGAAACCCTCCCAAATTTGGTTTAGGTGAAGAAAATAAATTGGCATCAATGCTGAAATATTGATCATTTAATGAACATAAAATGGTCAGATTTTGGCAAGACAAAAGTTTTGTCGCCCACAGAAAGTAATGTGATATTCAAACAAATAATTATCTTAAAATACAAATATATGTTGCATAACATTGGTGAATTAAGTTGTGGTGCTATTAGAGTCATATTTAATATTTTGTGTGACTTCCATGAGCTTGAAGGACTGCATCCATGCGGTTCAACAATGATTCATACAATTTATTATTGAAGTCATCAGGAATAGCAAAGAATGCAGTCTTACATGCCTCCCAGAGTTCATCTAGATTCCTTGGTTTTGTCTTCCAAGCTTCCTCTTTCATCCTACCCCAAACATGTTCATTGATGTTCATGTCTGGTGACTGGGCTGGCCAGTCATTGAGCATCTTGATCTTTTTGCCTGGAGTAACATTGTTCTAGAGATGGATGGATGTGATGGAGCACCATTCTGCTGCAAAATTTGATCCCTTTTATGATTTGGAATGTAAGAGGTAGCTAATACTTCTTGATATTTTAGACTATTGATATTGCCTTCCACCTTGCAAATGTTTCGCACACCCCATACTGAATTTAACCCCAGACCATGATCTTTCCACCACCAAATTCAACTGTTTTCTGGGTGTATTTTGGATCCATACGGGCTCCAGTAGGTCTCCTGCAGTATTTGCGCCAGCTGTGGTGTAATTCTACTGAAGATTCATCAGAGAAATCCACCTTCTGCCACTTTTCCAGCGTCCATCTGTTTAGCAGGCTGTGGGACTTTGCAAATGCCACATGGATTTTTGTTTAGTGCTAGCTTCTGGGCACTGATTCGACCATGGAGGCCATTTCAAGACAGAATCCTACAAACTGTTCTAGTTGACACAGGGACTTGAGGTGACCAGGCCTGTTGGAGCTCTGCTGCAGTGGAAGAGGGGCTTGCTTTGGATTTTCTAACAAACAAACGTTCCTCCTGAGCAGTTGACTTGGGGGGTCTGCCGGACCTGGGCTTGTCAAACCCACCTCCAGTCTCTTCAAATCTTTATTTTAATTCTTTGTACTTGACGCTGAGACACACCAAAGGTGCCAGCCACCTCTGCAGTGGATCAGTTCTTCAGCCTCTTGATAATCAAGGATTTGGTCGCAGGGTGGATTTTTGGCATGTTGTCAGAGCTCAAGTTGCAGTTCAAGTGAAGGTCTGGGGTGCTGGGTTTCTTTTTATACACACCCACTAATTAACCAATCATTTACTGAGCACTGGTGAGGATGTAAACTAGGATTGGGTGCATTATATGACCAGGTGACAAAACTTTTGTCTTGCCAAAACCTGACCATTCTGTGTTCATTAAATGATCAATATTTCAGCATTGATGCCAATTTATTTTCTTAACCTAAACCATTTGGGAGGGTTTCAGCTTTCAAAAGAGTAATTTATAAAACCAATGGATGAATTTAACGTCAGGTTATAAGCTTTGATTTACATAACATGGATAAGCGACATAACTTCTGTCAGGGACTGTACATCTTAGGTAGTAATGTGAGAGCCATTTACAGTTTTGGGGCTAATGCGTGGCCATTTAACAGCCTGCTGTGGGAGCAATTATACAGTGTGCCGTCTATTGTGGGTGACGCTTATGCAATGTGGGGGGCTCCTACATTATACAGTTTTAAAGCCAATGTGGGGGGCATTGTACAGTTTGGGGCTTACTGTGAGGTCATTATAAAGTGTGAGAGTTAATGCTGGGGCCATTATACAGTTTGAGGGCTAGTGTGGGGACTACTGTAGAGGCCATTTACAGTATGAGGACCATTATACAGCTTGGGTTCTATTGTTGGGGCCATTATACAGTGTGAGTGCTTCTGTGGGGATCAATATGCTGTGTTTGGGGAAGCAGAGGGTACATCATACTATGTATAGAAAAGCTGTGGGCCCATCATACTGTGTATGGAGGAGCTGTACATTTGGGGACACTTAAGAAGCATTATTGTTACAGAGGCACTCAGAGTATTGTGACCATCAAAGGGGCAAAAAGTGAACACTTTTCTAGGGCATTTGCACAGGGCAATAATACTTTCTAGAGGGAAATTTTACCATCTAGAGGGCATGTTGGAGGCATTATTACTATGTAGAGGGGAACAGTGGTGGGTATTATTATGTGGGTCTCTAAAAGGAGCACAGTTATTCTGCCAAACAGCAGGTGCAGTAATAGGGACACATATGGCAGTAGCCGCTCAGTATTGGGGTAGCAGCAGGATGAGGCTTTTGTGCAGGTTGGGAATAGATGAGGACGGTGCTGGAAATATGAGAAGTCAGATGTGTCTGTTCTGTAATCTCTGCAGATGAGTCCTGGACGGAAGTCGTTATGTTGATCTGGGCCAGGTGGAAAAGACGGGAAAAGTGATCGACTGCATTAGAAAGAACGTCAGCTGTAAGTTACTATACATAAGCATACTGTGATCACTTATGTGTTCTGCCGGACTGGTATCTACCACAATATGTCATTGTAGTGGAGAGAGGCCCCGCTGTGGGTCTGAGCCGGAACAAAGGGGGCTGTCACTTAAGATCCTAGGGGAAAGATTCCCTGGGGAAGAATCTGCAAGACGACCCAGAGACTGTTCTGAAAGATACAGGGGGGGGGCGACTATAAAAGGAGGGGAGGAGACCAGCAGGGGGCACTTGATGCAGAGGCAGACAAGAGGCCAGAAGGAGTAACCTGACGGGGTTTGCAGAGCAAGACAAGACAAGTGGCCACGTGTGGGAAAGTGCAGGAACTCACATGGCTCAGGGAGAGGACGATGCCTAGCCGAGCGAAGAGGCAGGAGAACTCTGTCATCCGCGTACTCCACTGCCCCACTCCAGCCTGCGGTTGCGGCCTGTACGCCTCCAGCCGCGACCGCCACTGCTCCAATCCAGCCTGCGGTTGTGGCCTGTATGCCTCCAGCCGCTCCACCACGCCCCGTTCCAGTCTGTGGCCGCGGCTTGTGCATGGCCATCCGCAGCCGCTACTGTCCCGCTCCAGCCCGCGGCTGTGGCTTGCACGACAGGGACCGCAGCTGCCGCCATCTCGCCTCCGGGAGGGGTGATCTCAATGCCAGGGAATTTCTCCAGGGCCTGTTGCGCCCTATCCGCACCTGGGTGTAGGAATGCCCGAAGCCTACAATAGCTCCTCGTCGGTTGGGCCCAGCGGCTGAGACGCCAAATGGACACCTTCTAGACCACAGCTCTGCAGATGTCAGAGAAGGATAAGTGACACTCTGTTAACCGTTAATTATAGTTCTACGACATTTAGACGGCCATATTGCGGCCCTTTAGTCATTGGCACCTGCCTAATAGCCGTTTGCTCAGTTAATTGTGTATTGTTGCATATCGTCCCTGTGAGGAGAATTACTGTCAGCTTACTAAGTACTCCTATAGCCCTCTTAGTTCAGTTAAAGCTTGCTCCGTCTCCGACTCGTCACTGCATCCCATGTAACTGCGAATACCACATCATCATATGGCGATAATATCACAGCACCACAATTGTTGTAAACAGGATTACCAGTTAGGGGTCCACTCAGTTGTTTTCCCCCTGAGCTGAACCCTAGCCAAGTCTCTGGTCCAAACGGCACTATTGTCGACATTTAATGTTGTATCTACTACGGTATATGGTATGCACTTGTTCAGATATACATTACTTTTGGAAAAAGGAGTTAAGCACAGTTCGACTATGCAGCAAAAGTTGGATGAAAAACACATAACTAAGGCTACATGAGAGTGATTCATGATAAAAATTATTATATGATAATAATTATATGATAATAACAGAAAAGACAAAAGCCGAATCTATAATCATATGGGAGACTAATGATGTTTATAGCCACCAATATATAAATAACAAGGATGCATCCAATAGACATCAAAATGTCCAAAACATTCTATAGACACTGAGTGGTATCAATATATTTGTATAGACTCAACAATATCAAACAGTACATAATAAAGTGTCAAAACAGTTGATAATAATAAACACTTCATAAATATAATAATTAAATATCAAAACATGGATATGTAAAACAACTATCAGCTAACTAATTGTCGCTATATGAGTGGTCAAAACCATGGATACCTAAGCTACTGCAATGCCCTACACATGGGGTAAATGACTGTGACGAATCAGAAGAACTATACTACATTTGTAATTGGAGGTATTTGCTATTATTATTATTATTACGCCTACTACATATTGGGATAGAATCTTTGAGATGGGGGTACCTTTTGAGTGTAGTCTAGCATAGTATGAATCTGTAAAAAATGGCACCCTTCCACTGATAACGATGATCTATCCTAATGATGGGCCATCAATATAAAGTACTGGATAAAACCTAATTTCCCTAGAAAGAGTATTTTACATTATACTGCATTAAAATATTTTTTTCAAGGATGATAAAGATTTCATGTTGAGGTAGAAAGAAGTTGCACTGTGTATTTGCTTTTAACATGTTAGTAGTGTTTTTAATACTTCTAATATTTTATGCCAAATCGGTCATTAAAGTGAACCTGTCAGCAGGATTGTGCACAGTAACCTACAGGCAGACACCGATAGCTAGTACTACACCGGTGCTGTTGGTACCATCGCGCTATCTCCACTAAAATGGCGACATCCGTGCCTGCTCAGTAGCATCAATCGGCAACTGGAGGAGGCTCCATCAATCTTGGAGGAGGCTTTTTCTTTTCTCTAGCAAGATGGCGCTGCCCGCACAGCAGCAGCTATCAGATCGCCGATAGTAGCAGGAGCACACGGAACCATTTTCAAACTGATTTTTTTTTTTTTTAGGAATTTATGGATATCATCAAAAAGAATAATTAAATGCACAATATGGATGTGATCATGGTGCAGCGCAGAAGGGGATTTTTTTTTTAATATATATAATATTCATTATATAACTAGGGGGCAGGTCACTGAGGGATGGGTGACCTGTCAAAAGCCATACAGGAGAATATCTAATTAGAGCATAACATGAAGACCCTCCACAGGCCGCACTGGAGCACGAGAATCTCATTAACTGAAAACTACAAATAAAGATTAAACAACAACCACAAGACGGATTTCATCAACCAAGGTATCATTGTAATCAGTATAAGGCCGGCGTCACACACAACTACAAAAAATCGGTCCGTTTTAGTCGGTCGATTGTCGGATCAAAATGCAAACATCACACATCCTTCTGGCATCCGATTTTCCTTCAAAGATGCGATTTAGTCGCATGTGTGTGTACCTTGTAACATCCGATTTTCATCCGACTTGCGAGAATTTCTCGCAGGCTTGCAAAACTGACATATAATGGATCCAAAAGAATAGTATTTCAATCACAAAAGAAAGAATAGATATATACACATAGAATACATATATATATATATATATATATATATATATACATGTCATTGTGACATGTATATATATATATATATATTTATAGTTCCTAGACTTCTACATACTGTAATAGCCGCTAATTCAATTGCCGGCTTTTGTGAAATCACAGAAGCCGACATGAAATGATACATTGTTTCCACACAGTTAACCATGTAATTTCCTGTATTTTGATATTTGTTTAGAACTTACAATTACATGAGTGTATTTGTGCAAAATTTCAGACATGTAGGGGTTAATTAAAGGTGTAAATTCGTTGGAAAAAAATGCGTGGGCTCCCGCTGTATTTTCTCCACCAGACAGACAAAGCAAGCGAGTGGGGGCAGATAATAACAGCCTAGGGAGGGTACAATTTTTTTGTGCCCCCCCTGGCTACTAACATCTGCCCCCAGACACCCCAGAAAGGGCAAATCTATAATTAGATTCGCCCTTTCTGGCACTTTGCCCTTCTATTCCCATTGCCCTGTAGCGGTGGCGAATGGGTTAATAATGTCACCTTAATGTCACCTTAGTATTGAAAGGTGACCTTAAGGCAGGTTAATACTTGAGAGCTGTCAATTAGACAACTATCAATTATTAATCCTATTGTATGATAGAAAAATCAAACACACACAGTTTAATAAAAAAGAAGTTTAATGAAATAATCACACAGTTTTTGACCATATTTTATTTTCCTGCTAAAACCATTTCCTGTAATAAAAATAAAATAAAAAAGCAAAATGATTCTTACCAATCCGATGTACAGTCAGGTCCCACGGTGTAATCCATCAGAAAGGGTTAACAGGTTACAGGTCGCAGAGAGCTAATAATGCTGTCTCAGACCTGTATTCCCCTGAATGAATCAGTTACTCTCCCAGTGAAAGGAGAGGAATAGATTCATGAATGGAGCTTAATTGATTTATTGCCACTTTCACTTCAGTGACCTGACCTAAGGTGAAAGTGGATACAATCAATTAAGCTTCATTCATTAATCACATCCTCTCCTGTCGGCAGGAGATAAGCTCATTCATTCAGGAGCTATCAGATGAGCACGCAGGATTACTTGCGCTGCTTATCTGATTGCTAGTTAACCCTTTGTGAAGGATTACATCGTGGGACGGGACAGATTGCCAGATAGGTAAGAATAATGTTGTTTTATTATTTTATATTTATTTTAGAAGAACAAGGGCTTCGAACGGATTAAGAGTGAAATAAAAGATGGTCAAAAATATGTGTTTTGATTTCATTAAAATTATTTATTCTTAAAGTGTGTGTGTTTTTTTATTTACTTCAATAGGATTAATAATTGATAGTTGTCTAATTGACAGCTCTCAATTATTAACCTGCCTTAAGGTCACCTTTCAATACTAAGGTGACATTAAGGTGGCATTATTAACCCATTCGCCACCGCTACAGGGCAATGGGAATAGACGGGCAAAGTGCCAGAAAGGGCGAATCTAATTATAGATTTGCCCTTTCTGGGGTGTCTGGGGGCAGATGTTAGTAGCCAGGGGGGGCACAAAAAAAATGTACCCTCCCTAGGCTGTTATTATCTGCCCCCACTCGCTTGCTTTGTCTGTCTGGTGGAGAAAATACAGCGGGAGCCCACGCATTTTTTTTCAACGAATTTACACCTTTAATTAACCCCTACATGTCTGAAATTTTGCACAAATACACTCATGTAATTGTAAGTTCTAAACAAATATCAAAATACAGGAAATGACATGGTTAACTGTGTGGAAACAATGTATCATTTCATGTCGGCTTCTGTGATTTCACAAAAGCCGGCAATTGAATTAGCGGCTATAACAGTATGTAGAAGTCTAGGAACTATAAATATATATATATATATACATGTCACAATTACATATATATATATATATATATATGTATTCTATGTGTGTATATCTATTCTTTCTATTCTTTATTAAAGCTGTCAGTGTGATTTTACAGTATAGCCGGGGATGAATTGCCGGCTTTTCTAAAGGACACCGATGCGATTTAATCGCAAGTCACACATGCAGTCCGTTTGTAATCAGATTTTTCATCGCTCCCATAGACTTGCATTGGCGATAGTCGACCCACAATCGGTGACAATCGCAGTATGCTGCGATTGCACACGGACGTTTAAAACGGACCACAAAAAATCTGATACTAGGAGCTGCTCCATAGATTAACATAGGGCAGACTGCAATACGATTTTTCATCGTATTGCAGTCGTCCGATTCTGTCGCCAGTGTGACGCCGGCCTTACAGTGCCAACCTGACACTGTCCGTAGGTTACTGTGCACAATCCTGCTGACAGGTTCACTTTAAGGAATTGTACACACTAGAGGGTTATTCCAGCACCTCCTGACTGGTCTCATAGCATGTTTGTGGTTATTCTGGAACCGTGTACATTGTTTCAAGGAGGAGACAGCATCCATTAATACCTGTGCTTTGCTTCTTCCTTCTTAAGAACAAATCTACAAATCTTGAGTAGCGAGTCATAAATTGGTAACTTGTAGCTTCATGTGCCTGTGCCAAATGCTCCTATAAAGGATAGGTGCAGTAAAGAGACAAGACAGGCTTTCATATGACAGCAGCTCCATTCTGATTTTCACATTGTATCAGTAGATCAGTAGAGGTTGTACATATGCCGGACTAGCACAGTAGAGCATACGTGGATTATGTCTCCTCTGCTTGGTATATGGCAGTGTAAATGTCTGAAAACATTGCACTGAAATTGCTATGCAGTACGACAGATATAAAACAAAGAACAGAAAAAAAATCCTTCCCAGTATCTAATAGAACAAAAGTATCTCAACATTTGCTTTTAGGCCAAATTACTGTGTAATCCTGTAGCAAATATTACCAGTAAAGCTTTGTCAAGCTATCGTGCATGGATAATTGTTAGCAAATTATTGAACAGCGAGTTATTTTTCTCACTTTTCTGCATATAATGGACTGAAAATAATAAGGCTTCCTAGAAAATAATCACACCGAAATACGGTCCAATAAAACAATCCGAATACAGCGTGACTGGAGAATACAATTAGCATATCCTAATCCTATAAAAAGAATGCATCAATTGCTCAGACTAATTGCTGCCATCTCCCTCTGAGACATACAATAATATACTATATATATATATATATATATATATATATATATATATATATATATATGAAAAGTTAAATTAGCAGCTTAGAAAACGAACTGTATATGTTATGTGCAAAAGTAAAAATGCTGCAACTTCCCTGCATAATAGTGGGGCTTCATGGCGGCTTTTGAATGACTTTCTTGTGTTTTGCTACCTTGGAAACAGCAAAAACTCTTATTTTTCCTCTGATTTCTTTAAGCCTAGAGTACTGTAAATCAGTATAATGATGATCGTTCCCAACACTTAACCCCTTCCCAAAAGAGCGTTTGATTCACATCATGAGCAGGGGTCCTCAGCTGTGGAAGGGGCTCAGTAGCTCAGCCCCCTCCACACGGCAGAACCCGGCTGCCATATATTACATAATTGCTGTCTGTCTTAGGCCTCATTCACACGTCAGTATTTGGTCAGTATTTGGTCAGTATTTTTCATCAGTGTTTGTATGCCAAAACCAGGCGTGGACCTTACAGAGAAAAACTATAATTGAAAGACTGACACCTGTTGTGTGTTTTGGAGACACACCTGGTTTTGGCATACAAATACTGATGAAATACTGATCAAAAATACTGATGTGTGAATGAGGCCTTAGACAACCACAACTGGCACCAAGTTCCAGCTGCAACTAATACCATTTAAATGCCTCTGCCAATCTCTGATAGTAGCGTTTAAATAGAATGAACACCATTGGTTGCCCTAATGATTATGTCTCTCTGACAGCCGGGGGTCTGCTGGAGATCCCCTTCAGGCCGGCGTCACACTGGCGACAGAATCGGACGACTGCAATGCGATGAAAAATCGTATTGCAGTCTGCCCTATGTTAATCTATGGAGCAGCTCCCAGTATCAGATTTTTTGTGGTCCGTTTTAAACGTCCGTGTGCAATCGCAGCATGCTGCGATAGTCACCGATTGTGGGTCGACTATTGCCAATGCAAGTCTATGGGAGCGATGAAAAATCTGATTACAAACGGACCGCATGTGTGACTTGCGATGAAATCGCATCGGTGTCCTTTAGAAAAGCCGGCAATTCATCCCCGGCTATACTGTAAAATCACACTGACAGCTTTATTAAAGAATAGAGTCAATACATATACACACATAGAATACATATATATATATATATATATATATATATATATATGTAATTGTGACATGTATATATATATATATATATATATATATATTTATATTTCCTAGACTTCTACATACTGTAATAGCCACAAATTCAATTGCCGGCTTCTGTGAAATCACAGAAGCCGACATGAAATGATACATTGTTTCCACACAGTTAACCATGTCATTTCCTGTATTTTGATATTTGTTTAGAACTTACAATTACATGAGTGTATTTGTGCTAAATTTCAGACATGTAGGGGTTAATTAAAGGTGTAAATTCGTTGACAAAAAAATGCGTGGGCTCCCGCTGTATTTTCTCCACCAGACAGACAAAGCAAGCGAGTGGGGGCAGATAATAATAGCCTAGGGAGGGTACTTTTTTTTGTGCCCCCCTGGCTACTAACATCTGCCCCCAGACACCCCAGAAAGGGCAAATCTATAATTAGATTCGCCCTTTCTGGCACTTTGCCCGTCTATTCCCATTGCCCTGTAGCGGTGGCGAATGGGTTAATAATCTCACCTTAATGTCACCTTAGTATTGAAAGGTGACCTTAAGGCAGGTTAATAATTGAGAGCTGTCAATTAGACAAATATCAATTATTAATCCTATTGAAGTAAATAAAAAAACACACACACACTTTAAGAATAAATCATTTTAATGAAATAAAAACACATATTTTTGACCATCTTTTATTTAAGTCTTAATCCGTTCGAAGCCCTTGTTCTTCTAAAATAAATATAAAATAATAAAACAACATTATTCTTACCTATCTGGCAATCTGTCCCGTCCCACGATGTAATCCTTCACAAAGGGTTAACTACTAGCAATCAGATAAGCAGCGCAAGTAATCCTGCGTGCTCATCTGATAGCTCCTGAATGAATGAGCTTATCTCCTGCCGACAGGAGAGGATGTGATTAATGAATGAAGCTTAATTGATTGTATCCACTTTCACCTTAGGTCAGGTCACTCAAGTGAAAGTTGTAATAAATCAATTAAGCTCCATTCATGAATCTATTCCTCTCCTTTCGCTGGGAGAGTAACTGATTCATTCAGGGGAATACAGGTCTGAGACAGCATTATTAGCTCTCTGCGACCTGTAACCTGTTAACCCTTTCTGATGGATTACAGCGTGGGACCTGACTGTACTTCGGATTGGTAAGAATCATTTTGCTTTTTTATTTTATTTTTATTACAGGAAATGGTTTTAGCAGGAAAATAAAATATTGTCAAAAACTGTGTGATTATTTCATTAAACTTCTTTTTTATTAAACTGTGTGTGTTTGATTTTTCTATCATACAATAGGATTAATAATTGATAGTTGTCTAATTGACAGCTCTCAATTATTAACCTGCCTTAAGGTCACCTTTCAATACTAAGGTGACATTAAGGTGAGATTATTAACCCATTCGCCACCGCTACAGGGCAATGGGAATAGACGGGCAAAGTGCCAGAAAGGGCGAATCTAGTTATAGATTTGCCCTTTCTGGGGTGTCTGGGGGCAGATGTTAGTAGCCAGGGGGGGCCAAAATAAATGCACCCTCCCTAGGCTATTATTATCTGCCCCCACTCGCTTGCTTTGTCTGTCTGGTGGAGAAAATACAGCGGGAGCCCACGCATTTTTTTTCAACGAAATTACACCTTTAATTAACCCCTACATGTCTGAAATTTTGCACAAATACACTCATCTAATTGTAAGTTCTAAACAAATATCAAAATACAGGAAATGACATGGTTAACTGTGTCTAAACAATGTATCATTTCATGCCGGCTTCTGTGATTTCACAAAAGCCGGCAATTGAATTAGCGGCTATAACAGTATGTAGAAGTCTAGGAACTATAAATATATGTATATATACATGTCACAATGACATGTATATATATATATATATATATATATATGTGTTCTATGTGTATATATCTATTCTTTTTTTTGTGATTGAAATACTATTCTTTTGGATCCATTATATGTCAGTTTTGCAAGCCTGCGAGAAAATCTCGCAAGTCGGATGAAAATCGGATGTTACAAGGTACACACACATGCGACTAAATCGCATCTTTGAAGGAAAATCGGATGCCAGAAGGATGTGTGATGTTTGCATTTTGATCCGACAATCGACCGTCTAAAACGGACCGATTTTTTGTCGTTGTGTGTGACGCCGGCCTCAATGTCATCTCGGTCATCCTGTAACACTCAGTCATGGGCTCATACTCATTTGCGAGAAAAAATCTGATTGCACTCTGACCAATGTTATTCAGTGGGTGACATCTCATCTGCGATTTTTTTCTCAGCTGAAATTAGACTGAGAAAAAAATCGCAGCATGCTGTGTATTGCTGCATATCTCGGACGAGACTCGCCAATGCAAGTCAATGGGTGCGAGAAAAAAAAAAAAAAACGGCACTCGGACCATCCGTATGCCATCCGTTTTTTACAGATACCTTACCATTCTATGGCATAGAACACTGTAAATGACTGTAGAATAATAGTTCTAGAGAAAAAAAACGCATTGCATACGCATGTCATACGGATGCAGTAAGAAAAAATAATTTACATTTTTACCACCAAGATCGTGTGTTAGCCCCAAATTTCACATTTTCATATGGGGAAAAGGGTAAAAATGGCACCAGAATTCGTCCCACAATTTCTGCTGAATGTAGAATTACCCCATATGTGGATGTACAGTACTGAGTGAAAATTGCAAACTGCCGTTGTAGTGGCCAGTATGTTGCAATCTCCAGTACATTATGCCCAGCTCATGCTTCTGGAGACATGCACCTGTAAAATAGGTGGGCTCTCATCACTATAGAAATGCCTAACATGTGGGTGCTAAATGTAGTTTAGACAGACTGGGGTTCAGAAGGGAGGGGGGAACATTTGGATTTGGGAGCGGAGAATTTGCAGAATTTCTTTTGGAGGGTTATGGAGCCATTTAGCTTTTTCAGAGCCTTTGTGCTACCAGTAACGTGGAAGCCCCCTATATTTCCATTAACAGATGACAGACCTGAGTGGGGACTTGCTTTTTTCGTGGATTGAGTTGAAGCTTTTATTGGGAACATTTTACATGACATATATAATCACATTTATCCAGCACTCTACGCTGACCACTTACTGTACATCAAGGTTTCCATCTAAATCTCCGAGTGACGTGAGAGATTAAACCACAAAAGGATCCATTCACTATAATGAGGCAGCAGAATTACTCTGGACTCCTTCTGGCCTCTGTTCAGCGGTGTCCTTTTCAGAAGTGCACAAAACTGTGGCCGACGGCACTTTTATGCAATCCTAAAAATACGGACACCGTGGATCACAGGTCCTATGGTGTCCACAGTGCCTCATTATAGGGAACTTTCTGCCAGGGGTTCTGTCTGAATCATGTATTTCAGAGATTTATACGGAAACCCCGGTGTAAGCGCTCAGCGTAGTACGAAGGATAAATGTGCGCCGAGGCTTACTGCGATCTTTGGGAGGCAGAATGAAAAAATCAACAGCATGTGAAGAATTGGTTTTATTTATTTTTTACGGCGTTCCTCATGCGGTATAATTGATTAGGTGACTTTATTCTTTGAGTCGGTGCGTTTACAGCGATACTAGATTTATATTGAGGTTTTATATTTGGCTGCTGTCACACACTAAAATACAATTTTATTGCAAAAACTAGTTTTTGCATTACCATATTTTTGAGAGCTATAATTTTTTGGCCGACAGAGTCATATTATGGCTTGTTTTTTGCAGGATGAGCTGACATTTTTATTGGTACCATTTATGGGCACATGACATTTTTGATTGCTTTATATTTCGATTTTTGGGAGACAGAATGAACAAAAACCACCAATTCAGGAATTGCTATTTGTTTGTTTTTTTTTATACCGTTCCGTGTGTGGTAAAATTGGTAAGGCAGCTTTATTCTTTGAGTCAGTATGATTACGGTCATACCCAATTTAAATAGTTTTTTATGTTTTGGTGGGCTCACACAAAAAAAACAATTTTATAGAAAAAATAATTATTTTTGCATTGCTTTATTCTGAGAGCTATGACTTTTTTATTTTTCTGCTAAAGGAGCTGTATGGTGACTTTATTTTTGCAGGACAAGATGACGTTTTCAGTGATGCCTTTTTTATTTACATTTGTTTTTTCAGTGTGTTTTATTTCATTTTTTGTTGCAGTATGATGAAAAAGCATTGATTTTTCCTCGTTTTTTATTTTTTTACGGTGTTCACTAGAGTTGAGCGATACTTTCCGATATCCTAAAGTATCGGAATCGTAATGGTATCGCCGATATCACTAAAATATCGGCGATACCCGATACCGATACCGGAAGTCCCATGTAAGTCTATGGGAACAAAATATCGAAATTAAAAAAAAACCATTCTTGTCTTGTTGGTTAATTGTACATGAAGGAAAACAAGAAAGAGTAATGTAGAATGTATTGGGGGAGGTTGAGGAGACATTAAAGGCATAGATGTTTGACCCAATCCAATGGAATAGCATTATTTATTTTTTTTTAGGAAATACGTTCGGATTGACGAACAAATTGACAATGTTCTTAACCTTTTTTCTATTTTGTCAAATATGTCTGTTTCACAACTTCCATGGTCTTCACCTTTTTAACTTTTCACACACTTTCTCCTTCATAATTTTCAGCAGCATCATCTTTCTCATCAAATTATTCTTCATCTTCACCTTCTTAATCTTCTAAAACTTCTTGCTATTCATCTTTTTGTTAACATTACTTATATTGTTCTTATTAAACAGTTATTATTCTTCATATTCTACTTCTTCATCTTCTTCCTATTCATCCTTTTCATCATATTCTTATTTGTGACAGACATTCCTGTACTTGTAATCTGTAAAACTCTGAATTTTCATCCTTCCGTTCTTGCTGTCACAAAAGATTTTAATTACAACAGTATTTGTCCGCGTTCAGTTTAGCCTGCAGCAGCATCAGGCATTTTCCAGGGGCACCACGAGGAGGAACGGACTCACCCCCATACACTGATTAGTCTTCTTCTGCTTAGAATTTAGAGCATATATTTTGCTCTTCATTTTGGTCTTATACTTAATGTTCTTCTGCTTTTTGATCTTCTGCTTATTGTTCTTCTGTCTCTTGTTCTGTATCTTGTAGTTTGTCTTAACCTTCTTTGTCCTGTTGGTGATGGTACAAAAGCCAATGGAAGTAACGAGGACCAGCTGACTGTGCTGGAACCCGGAGGGTCAGCAGAAGGAAAAGAGCCAATGGCACAACCGAGGACCAGCTGACGTTACTGGGACACGGTTACTAAGCAGGAGGTACCTGTGCTCCAAAGCACTACCAAGGACCAGCAGACGTTGCTGGAACTCGGATACCGACATGGAGGCACCTAGGCCAAAGGCACTGCGGAGAACCAGCTGACGGTACTGGAACCCGGATGAGTAGCAGAAGGTACAAGAGCTAATGAAAGTAACGAGGACCAGCTGACTGTGCTGGAACCCGGAGGGTCAGCAGAAGGAAAAGAGCCAATGGCACAACCGAGGACCAGCTGACGTTACTGGGACACGGTTACTAAGCAGGAGGTACCTGTGCTCCAAAGCACTACCAAGGACCAGCAGACGTTGCTGGAACTCGGATACCGACATGGAGGCACCTACGCCAAAGGCACTGCGGAGAACCAGCTGACGGTACTGGAACCCGGATGGGTAGCAGAAGGTACCCATGGAAATTAAAGTTGAGGCAGCAGGACTGTTTGCTGTTCACACAGCAGGGGAACAGCTGACATTACTGAACCCCAGTAACACAGGAGCAAGTGTAGACTGTGCTAACAGCACTTCCGAGAAACAACTGGCGGTGTTGTAACCCAGGGATGAGAACAGAACAGGGTGGAGGCAGCAGGACTTTTTGCTGTTCACACAGCAGGGGAACAGCTGACATTACTGAACCCCAGTAACACAGGAGCAAGTGTAGACTGTGCTAACAGCACTTCCGAGAAACAACTGGCGGTGTTGTAACCCAGGGATGAGAAGAGAACATGGTGGAGGCAGCAGGACTTTTTGCCGTTCACACAGCAGGGGAACAGCTGACATTACTGAACCCCAGTAACACAGGAGCAAGTGTAGACTGTGCTAACAGCACTTCCGAGAAACAACTGGCGGTGTTGTAACCCAGGGATGAGAACAGAACAGGGTGGAGGCAGCAGGACTTTTTGCCGTTCACACAGCAGGGGAACAGCTGACATTACTGAACCCCAGTAACACGGGAGCAAGTGTAACTGTGCTAACAGCACTTCGAGAAACAACTGGCGGTGTTGTAACCCAGGGATGAGAAGAGAACATGGTGGAGGCAGCAGGACTTTTTGCCGTTCACACAGCAGGGGAACAGCTGACATTACTGAACCCCAGTAACACGGGAGCAAGTGTAGACTGTGCTAACAGCACTTCCGAGAAACAACTGGCGGTGTTGTAACCCAGGGATGAGAACAGAACAGGGTGGAGGCAGCAGGACTTTTTGCCGTTCACACAGCAGGGGAACAGCTGACATTACTGAACCCCAGTAACACGGGAGCAAGTGTAGACTGTGCTAACAGCACTTCCGAGAAACAACTGGCGGTGTTGTAACCCAGGGATGAGAACAGAACAGGGTGGAGGCAGCAGGACTTTTTGCCGTTCACACAGCAGGGGAACAGCTGACATTACTGAACCCCAGTAACACGGGAGCAAGTGTAGACTGTGCTAACAGCACTTCCGAGAAACAACTGGCGGTGTTGTAACCCAGGGATGAGAAGAGAACATGGTGGAGGCAGCAGGACTTTTTGCCGTTCACACAGCAGGGGAACAGCTGACATTACTGAACCCCAGTAACACAGGAGCAAGTGTAGACTGTGCTAACAGCACTTCCGAGAAACAACTGGCGGTGTTGTAACCCAGGGATGAGAAGAGAACATGGTGGAGGCAGCAGGACTTTTTGCCGTTCACACAGCAGGGGAACAGCTGACATTACTGAACCCCAGTAACACGGGAGCAAGTGTTAACTGTGCTAACAGCACTTCCGAGAAACAACTGGCGGTGTTGTAACCCAGGGATGAGAACAGAACAGGGTGGAGGCAGCAGGACTTTTTGCCGTTCACACAGCAGGGGAACAGCTGACATTACTGAACCCCAGTAACACAGGAGCAAGTGTAGACTGTGCTAACAGCACTTCCGAGAAACAACTGGCGGTGTTGTAACCCAGGGATGAGAAGAGAACATGGTGGAGGCAGCAGGACTTTTTGCCGTTCACACAGCAGGGGAACAGCTGACATTACTGAACCCCAGTAACACAGGAGCAAGTGTAGACTGTGCTAACAGCACTTCCGAGAAACAACTGGCGGTGTTGTAACCCAGGGATGAGAAGAGAACATGGTGGAGGCAGCAGGACTTTTTGCCGTTCACACAGCAGGGGAACAGCTGACATTACTGAACCCCAGTAACATGGGAGCAAGTGTTAACTGTGCTAACAGCACTTCCGAGAAACAACTGGCGGTGTTGTAACCCAGGGATGAGAAGAGAACATGGTGGAGGCAGCAGGACTTTTTGCCGTTCACACAGCAGGGGAACAGCTGACATTACTGAACCCCAGTAACACGGGAGCAAGTGTAGACTGTGCTAACAGCACTTCCGAGAAACAACTGGCGGTGTTGTAACCCAGGGATGAGAAGAGAACATGGTGGAGGCAGCAGGACTTTTTGCCGTTCACACAGCAGGGGAACAGCTGACATTACTGAACCCCAGTAACACGGGAGCAAGTGTACACTGTGCTAACAGCACTTCCGAGAAACAACTGGCGGTGTTGTAACCCAGGATGAGAACAGAACAGGGTGGAGGCAGCAGGACTTTTTGCCGTTCACACAGCAGGGGAACAGCTGACATTACTGAACCCCAGTAACACGGGAGCAAGTGTAGACTGTGCTAACAGCACTTCCGAGAAACAACTGGCGTGTTGTAACCCAGGGATGAGAAGAGAACATGGTGGAGGCAGCAGGACTTTTTGCCGTTCACACAGCAGGGGAACAGCTGACATTACTGAACCCCAGTAACACAGGAGCAAGTGTTAACTGTGCTAACAGCACTTCCGAGAAACAACTGGCGGTGTTGTAACCCAGGGATGAGAAGAGAACATGGTGGAGGCAGCAGGACTTTTTGCCGTTCACACAGCAGGGGAACAGCTGACATTACTGAACCCCAGTAACACAGGAGCAAGTGTTAACTGTGCTAACAGCACTTCCGAGAAACAACTGGCGGTGTTGTAACCCAGGGATGAGAACAGAACAGGGTGGAGGCAGCAGGACTTTTTGCCGTTCACACAGCAGGGGAACAGCTGACATTACTGAACCCCAGTAACACAGGAGCAAGTGTAGACTGTGCTAACAGCACTTCCGAGAAACAACTGGCGGTGTTGTAACCCAGGGATGAGAACAGAACAGGGTGGAGGCAGCAGGACTTTTTGCCGTTCACACAGCAGGGGAACAGCTGACATTACTGAACCCCAGTAACACGGGAGCAAGTGTAGACTGTGCTAACAGCACTTCCGAGAAACAACTGGCGGTGTTGTAACCCAGGGATGAGAAGAGAACATGGTGGAGGCAGCAGGACTTTTTGCCGTTCACACAGCAGGGGAACAGCTGACATTACTGAACCCCAGTAACACAGGAGCAAGTGTTAACTGTGCTAACAGCACTTCCGAGAAACAACTGGCGGTGTTGTAACCCAGGGTCAAGGAGGGTGTAGGCATAAAATATTGAGTTATTGCCTTGTTACGTGGCCATTGCAAATGTATGTACTTCAAACAAGAATAAATGAAGTTTTACTACAACAATAAAATGATAAATTTCAATTACAAGAATAGAAAAATATTTATACTTGACAGTCCTCTGTGGTTGATAACGTTTAATGGCTAACTGAAAATATGGTAACAAATTCAAAGCTTTCGAGACTACTCAGGTGTCTTCATCAGGCTAAGAGTAAAGCCAAAAATGAAGAATCACATATTTCTACACACAACAGGACACAGGAATAGCTAAGACAAGTGAGGGAGGGACAAGTGAGGGGAGACCGGCAACAAAAAGGAGAACAACGATGAATTATCAGCGCCACACAATCACAGATAAATTAATGAATTTAGCTGTGGCAAAAGACTTTTGTATGCCCGCCCGGTCATAGCATCATGGATATGGAATTACTGTTATTAAAATATAACTTCAAATATGAGAAACGTACAAAGGTTTCAGAATATAAGCTCATCATGACCTTTGACACTGTTAGTGATGGAATGAATAGATCACATGGATTTATGTCATTCTATATCAATTAAGGAATCTGCGTCTATGCCCTTCCAGGGTCATGAAAACCCCAAAAAATACGCCAATGAGAGGGCAATCAAACTTTCTATCCTTATCTAGGAACTGTTAGAATATTTATGTTCATCCCTGTGAGATAATGACAGTTCTGATACACGTCACTTACTTGTCTTACCTATTGCAATATTCCTGTGTCCTGTTGTGTATAGAAATATGTGATGCTTAATTTTTTTAGTTAGTCTTTCCCTGATGAAGAGACGTGAGTAGCCTTGAAAGCTTGCAATTTGTTTCCATCTTTTCAGTTATCCATAAAAAGGTATGAACCACTGCTGACTCTGAAGTCTAAATATTTTTCTATCTACTGGCTAACACGGTACAAAGATACACATGTTTTCTAATTTCAAGAAGGAAAAATAAAGAAAATACAAATCTAAACGCATATATGCACATGCCAAAAATAAATGGAACAACACAACACCCAAAAAATTGGTAACAAAATATAGTGTTGTAAATTTAAGAATAAAAGTACATTTTTTTTTTTATGAATAATGCTTAAGGAACGCAATGTTAAACTATAACATAGTGAAGACAATGGATTTTGTAATAGTCACTCATCATCATCATCGCAAATTTTATGTGACAGTCACAGACAATTTAATTATTTAAGTTCATAAAATCGTAACTTTCTATAGCATGTATGACATGTCCAGCATGGACTCATCAATGTGATTGATGACACAATAATGTACAATAAAAAATAACCATTTAAAAAAACATTAGGCATTGTTTGTCACAATTTAAGTGTGTGCCTGCAAGTGTAGGTGAAACAAAGGCTACGGATAGCAAAGGTATATTCTATGTCTGTATCACACAGTGGACAGCTTCTGATGGGTAATGCCGATGTTATACTGTACGTCAATAAAGTCTGCGGCTGAAATCATGCATTTTTTGCTTGTAGAGTGTTGAAGAGGGTAAAAGAATGTCTGTTTGCGCAAAGCTTTATCCGTCAACACTACCTTCCTACTGTCACGCGTAGGGTAGGGTAGCGTGTGGCAATTAGCTGACTATCAAATGTGAGGTTAGGCTGCGTTATTGCGCACTAGGGACGCCAAAAAAAATACAGCAGTAATAATTTAATGTGTAATACTACACCTATGACAAACCAAAAAATTACGTTCCCTCTTTAACAATGTACAAGACTAACAAGCCTAATGGTTGACGCTGACTTAATTGAGATACAGTATTACATCAACATTGTCCATGAGTAACTATGCACTGTGATACCTATATACCAGTATTAATTTATATCTCTTGTGGTTGTTTCAACAGCACTTGCAGGTATAAGTACCTATTGTCAGTATGCATGATGCACTTTCTAGATGTAATAATTTATTATTGGACATTATTACCATGTTTACATGCTGGCCATTTCATATATGGTGTTTGAAGTTACAGTTGGCATCAGTATGTGTATTTTATAATGTCTGTCATAAATAAAACTCGTCATGATGATGATGAGGATGTAATGATTCGTACATCCATTGAGTGCATTATCTTACAGGTACAGATAAAGTTCCTTTAAAAGCATTAATTCATAAGTCTGAAATGTACTTTTATGCATTAATTTAAAAATGTGAAGAGTAGACTATGTTTTATTTTTTGTTACCATTTCTAATAGACATGTGCAGATATGCGCTGTGATGACAAATTATTATTTGTCCATATTTTTCTTAAAAATTTATCATTCTAGGCCTGCAAAACTTCACAATTTCATGTTTTCAGCATAACAAGCAGGGTGACGGCTCTTCCCTATTTGGAGCATGTTGGTCATGTGTTTTTCTGTCCATGTGTCGGGAACAGGACACTTCTTGCCGTTGACACAGCAGGGGAACAGCTGGCGTTACTGAACCCCACTAACAGTAGAGCTTGTGTTTTGTTCTGTGGACACGACACTTCTGAGCAGCAACTGGCAGTGTTGGAGCCCAGGGAGTAGAGTTCAGGTGGTAGAAAGATGAACATAACAGGAGACATGGATAACGTTGCGAACCAGTTATTTAATCTGAAAACGGACAGAGAAATTCTGGCGAGATCCATGCCTTGTTCATTTTCAGAAAAGTAAGCCGGTCTACATTATCGGAGGATAGTCGCATGCGACGGTCTGTTAGTACACCACCTGCAGCACTAAAGACGCGCTCCGATAATACACTGGCAGCAGGGCAAGCCAGCACCTCCAATGCATACTGGCTAAGCTCTGGCCATGTATCCAGCTTAGAGACCCAAAACTTGAATGGGGAAGAGCCATCTGGGAGTACACTGAGAGGCAAAGCCAAGTAGTCTGTCACCATCTGACGGATACGTTGCCTCCCGCTGACTGGAGCCCTCTCGGATGGTGTAGACATTTGTGGCGCTGCCACAAAACTTTGCCACATTTTGAACATACTGGTCTTTCCCTGTGCAGAGGCACTGCGTGTGCTCCCTCTTGTTGCAGAGCTCTCTACACTGCCTCGACGCACAGAGCTGCTTTGTAAAGCAGTAGCAGCAGCAGTGCTCTCGGCAGTAAGGTAGAACATTAGGGATTGCACCAGTGTGTCTTGGTACTCCCGCATTTTACGCTCCCGGTTCAACGGTGTGATGAGGCTTTTGACGTTGTCCCGGTAGCGAGGGTCTAGGAGGGTGTACACCCAATAATCAGACGTCGTGAGAATGTGGGCGATGCGGCGGTCGTTTCTTAGGCACTGCAGCATGAAATCAACCATGTGCTGCAGACTCCCAACTGGCAAAGAAACGCTGTCCTCTGCAAGAGGCGTTATCTCTGCCTGCTCTGCATCACCCCACCCTCGCTCTACATACTGACTAGAGCGTTGTGTACCTCCCTCTGGAGCGATGTCTTCCTCCTCCATTGACTCCTCCTCCTCATCCTCCTCACAAAGTGAGCCCTGCCCAGCCCTTTGTGAGGAACCACGTTGCGCTGACTTTCCAGAAGGTGATGGAATTTGTGACTCCTCATCCTCCACCTCTTCCAAAACCTCATCCCTTATTGCTTGCAGTGTTTTTTGAAGCAGGCAGATAAGGGGGACAGTCAGGCTGACTAGTGCATCATCTGCACTCGCCATCCGCGTTGACTCATCAAACGCACGCAAAACGTGGCACATGTCCTTCATAGTGGCCCACTCATTAATGGTGAAGTGTGGACGGCGCAAATTGCGTGTTGATTGCGCCTGATGCAGCTGATACTCCATAACTGCTGGCTGCTGCTCACACAACCGCTCCAACATATGTAACGTTGAATTCCACCTGGTGGATACGTCACATATGATGCGATGTTCAGGAAGGCGCAATCTGCGTTGCAGAGCTGCAATGCGCGATCTGGCCATGCTGGAACGTCGCAAGTGAGCGCACTCTAGGCGGACCTTGTGCAGCAGTGCATCAAGATCCGGATAGTCCCTCAAAAAACTCTGCACGACCAAGTTGAGCACATGTGCCAGACATGGTATGTGAGTGAGGTTGCCAAGGCCCAGAGCTGCCACCAGATTTCGGCCATTGTCACACACTACCAAACCTGGCTGGAGATTCGCTGGCAAAAACCACACGTCGCTCTCCTGCTTGATGGCATTCCAGACCTCCTGCGCTGTGTGGCTTCGATTCCCCATGGGAATTAATTTCAGAACGGCCTGTTGCCGTTTGGCCACGGCTGTGCTCATATCGGTCGCATCAGGTAAGCGTCCACGGGTCCATGTGGAGGTAGACCGTGACGGCTCCTGCAGCGATGATTCTGAGGAACTGGAGTAGGAGGAGGAGTCAATGTGGACAGACTTAAATTCCGGCAATCCTTGGAGTTGGCAGAACACGTACAGCGCCACTCGCAAGATCTGTACCCGGCTCCACAACATTCACCCAATGGGCAGTGAGTGAAAGGTATCGTCCCTGGCCATGGGTACTGGTCCACGCATCGGTGGTCAGGTGGACCTTGCTACTGACGGCGTTTAGTAGCGCATGTTTAATTTTTGCCTCAACATGCTTTTGCAGACCAGGGACGGCTTGCCTGCTGAAATAAAATCGGCTGGGCACATTGTATTGTGGGACTGCCAATGCCATTAATTCACGGAAACTGTCAGTCTCCACCAGCCTGAATGACAGCATTTCAAGGGACAGGAGTTTTGCAATGACAGCATTCAGAGCCTGTGCTCGTGGATGGTTTGCCGAGTATGGCCGTCTTTTATCCCATGCCTGTGCTACCGATGGCTGTTTTGTGGCCTGGGTGTGTGAGGATGACAGGGAACTTGCACCTGTGGGTGGAATAACACTGTGTCTCTGGACAACAGTGACAGAGGTTCTTCCATGGCGATCCTTTGAGGAAGCCTTACCAGCTGTGTGTGAACTGGAGGAAGAGGCTCCAACAGGAGCTGAAGATGTAGGTGCTGCTGTAGGTTGGCCTACATCTCCAGTGTGTCTTTGTAACTCAACAAAGTGCTTTGACCGCACATGTTTCCACATATTTGTTGTATTAAGGTTACTGACACTTTTACCTCTTTTAATTTTTTGATTACACAGCTTGCATTTGACATAGCAAATATCATCTGCAACTGTATCAAAAAAGGACCACGCAGAGCAAGTCCTGGGAGCGCCCGGTTTGGCTGTTGTAAGAGAACTGCTCCGAACGGGTGCCAAACTGGAGGCTACAGGCAAGCGAGTCTGCAGCCTACCTCTCCCTACTGTTTGGACCGTTGGGGCAATCTCTTCCTCAGAGCTGCTCCCACCACCTTCCTGTTCCTCACGCCATGTTGGGTCTTGGACCTCATCATCTCCACCACTACCCTCTTCCAACACCTGCTGTTGTTGGGTGGTCTGGCCAGCACCATGCTCAACAGAAACTGGCAACTGAGTCTCATCATCATCAGATGCGTTCTGCGGTGTGCTGACCATCGGCACTGGCTCACCCGCCTCTTCAGATTCAGAGAGACACAGCTGTTGCGCATCACTGCATACTGCCTCTTCTTCACATTCCAGAATGCTGCTTGGCTGGGCCCCTGTTTCCAAGCCAACAGATTCTGAGAACAGAAGCAGAGACTCAGCTGGCTCCTGTACAGAGCTCTCTGACTGCCTGGGCAATTTGGCAGGCGGTGAAGAGACTGATGGTTGTTCAACAGTGCTGTGGTCCTGAGAGGAGGTGGAAGGTATTGAAGTCGATGCATTGGCTGCCATCCAACCAACAACGGCTTCAATTTGTTCTTCACGCAGCAGGGGGGTACGCTGAGCTCCTACAAAAGTGCGCATAAAGGAACGCTCACGGGGAAAACTGGTGGATGCTGTGTCACTGGGTGCGGCAGCAGCCACAGAATCCCCACGTCCTCTCCCTGCTGCAAATCCACGGCCTCGACCACGACCACGTGCCTTACTCACTGACTTCTTCATCTTGGTAGATTGATAAAGAAAGTCAGAAAAGTTAAGGCCTAAGTGTGGTTATTCCTCACAGACTACAGTGAACCCTGCAGACAAACTGTTCAGTATCTGTGAAAGGCCCCTTTGTGTAGTTCTATAGTGTTTGCAACCAATGTATTGTATACGGATGGAAGCGCGTCACACTAATAGATTATATTTTTTTCCACTAAAATGGAGCAGCACCAATTAGAGAAAAATGTGAAGGATGAGACAGTGACACACGCTCAGCAGACTACAACCGGCAGTGGTTGAAGTACAAACTGGAGCGTAATCTGCACTCACAAAATGAAAAGCTCACAGACTACAGTGAACACTGAAACACAACTATTCACTATCTGTGAAAAGCTCCTTTGTGTAGTTCTATAGTGTTTGCAACCAATGTATTGTATACGGATGGAAGCGCGTCACACTAATAGATTAGTTTTTTTTCCACTAAAATGGAGCAGCACCAATTAGAGAAAAATGTGAAGGATGAGGCAGTGACACACGCTCAGCAGACTACAACCGGCAGTGGTTGAAGTACAAACTGGAGCGTAATCTGCACTCACAAAATGAAAAGCTCACAGACTACAGTGAACACTGAAACACAACTATTCACTATCTGTGAAAAGCTCCTTTGTGTAGTTCTATAGTGTTTGCAACCAATGTATTGTATACGGATGGAAGCGCGTCACACTAATAGATTATTTTTTTTTCCACTAAAATGGAGCAGCACCAATTAGAGAAAAATGTGAAGGATGAGGCAGTGACACACGCTCAGCAGACTACAACCGGCAGTGGTTGAAGTACAAACTGGAGCGTAATCTGCACTCACAAAATGAAAAGCTCACAGACTACAGTGAACACTGAAACACAACTATTCACTATCTGTGAAAAGCTCCTTTGTGTAGTTCTATAGTGTTTGCAACCAATGTATTGTATACGGATGGAAGCGCGTCACACTAATAGATTAGTTTTTTTTCCACTAAAATGGAGCAGCACCAATTAGAGAAAAATGTGAAGGATGAGGCAGTGACACACGCTCAGCAGACTACAACCGGCAGTGGTTGAAGTACAAACTGGAGCGTAATCTGCACTCACAAAATGAAAAGCTCACAGACTACAGTGAACACTGAAACACAACTATTCACTATCTGTGAAAAGCTCCTTTGTGTAGTTCTATAGTGTTTGCAACCAATGTATTGTATACGGATGGAAGCGCGTCACACTAATAGATTAGTTTTTTTTCCACTAAAATGGAGCAGCACCAATTAGAGAAAAATGTGAAGGATGAGGCAGTGACACACGCTCAGCAGACTACAACCGGCAGTGGTTGAAGTACAAACTGGAGCGTAATCTGCACTCACAAAATGAAAAGCTCACAGAATACAGTGAACACTGAAACACAACTATTCACTATCTGTGAAAAGCTCCTTTGTGTAGTTCTATAGTGTTTGCAACCAATGTATTGTATACGGATGGAAGCGCGTCACACTAATAGATTCGATTTTTTTCCACTAAAATGGAGCAGCACCAATTAGAGAAAAATGTGAAGGATGAGGCAGTGACACACGCTCAGCAGACTACAACCGGCAGTGGTTGAAGAACTAACTGGAGCGTGATCTGCACTCAAAAAATCAAAACCTCACAGACTGCAGTGAACACTGAAACACAACTATTCACTATCTGTGAAAAGCTCCTTTGTGTAGTTCTATAGTGTTTGCAACCAATGTATTGTATACGGATGGAAGCGCGTCACACTAATAGATTAGATTTTTTTCCACTAAAATGGAGCAGCACCAATTAGAGAAAAATGTGAAGGATGAGGCAGTGACACACGCTCAGCAGACTACAACCGGCAGTGGTTGAAGAACTAACTGGAGCGTGATCTGCACTCAAAAAATCAAAACCTCACAGACTGCAGTGAACACTGAAACACAACTATTCACTATCTGTGAAAAGCTCCTTTGTGTAGTTCTATAGTGTTTGCAACCAATGTATTGTATACGGATGGAAGCACGTCACACTAATAGATTTGATTTTTTTCTAATATAATGGAGCTGCACCAATTCCACTAAATAAAATAAAAAAAAAGAGTCAGTGACACGTGCAGATGCCTACAAACAGCGGTGGATGCAGAGCAAACTGCAGCGTCACCTGCACTGTCACACACACACCTTGCACAGAGCTGTTAAAACAACACTGGCAAAATGAAGCTTTACACAGCGGTTGGTAAACTAGCCTGCCTCAAGCACAGTAGTACACAAAATCGCAATATGTAACTGTCCCTCAGAGTTAGCAGAGTAGCGTTCTGTCCCTTACTGAGTTCACAGCACAGTGACGCTAAAATGGCGGCGGCGCCTTTTATAGTGCATTCTGACATCATTTCAGCAGCCAATCACAGCCATGCCATTAGTTAAGATGACCGCAGCATTACAGGATGTGCCCACACTTCGTAGGATTCCTCATTGGCTGACTAAAATCACATTGCCTCTCAAAGAATTATGGGAACTTCCGATTCCGGTATACGATATGGAAAAAGTATCGGAATTAAGTATCGGAATTCCGATAACGCGAATATCGGCCGATACCCGATACTTGCGGTATCGGAATGCTCAACACTAGTGTTCACTGAAGGGGTTAACTAGTGGGAACATTTTCTATAAACCGAGTCATTACGGACACGGCAATACCAAATATCTGTACTTTTATTGTTTATTTTTTTATTTACATAAATAAATGTATTTATTGGAAAACTGTCTGTTTCTCTTGTTTTTCTTTATTTGGGAATTTAAAAAAAATGTTTTTACACTTTTTAATATTTTTTTTAAACTTTTTTACATTGTCCCATTCTGGGACATCACTGTATAATGTCAGAGCGCTGATCTGACACTTTGCAATGCTTCTGCAATGCAGACTATCACATCACCATCTGACAGGCAGGGAAGGAGGCATATCACAAGCCACCTTATCATTATGTTTGAAGCATGATATGTGGGAAAAGGTTGAAAAGTTCCAGGGAGCCGAATACTTTCGCAAGGCACTGTATATCAGTCTGGAAAAGGTTATAAAGCCATTTCTTAAGCTTTGGGACTCCACTGAACCACAGTGAGAGCCATTATCCACAAATATCAAAAACTTGTAACAGTGGTGAACCTTCTCAGGAGTAGCTGACTGCCCAAAATTGCCCTAAGAGCGCTGCGACGAATCATCCAAGAGGTCATAAACGATCTCATAACAAGATCCAGAAAACTGCAGGCCTCACTTGCCTCAGTTAAGGTCAGTGTTCATAAATCCACTATAAGAACGAAACTGGGCAAAAATGGCCTGCATAGCAGAGTTCCAAGATGAAAACCACTGCTGAGGAATAAGAACTTAAAGGCTTGTCTCAGTTTTGTCAGAAAACATATTGATGATCCCCAAGACTTTGGGAGAATACTCTGTGGAATGAAGATACAGAAGTTGAACTTTTTGGAAGGTATATGACCCATTACATCTGGCATAGAAGTAACACAGCATTTCAGAAAAGGAACATCATGCCAACAGTAAAATATGGTGGTGGTAGTGTTATTGTCTGGGGCTGTTTTGCTGCTTCAGGACCTTACAACAATTCTCCAAAGATTAGTGAGCCAAAAATTCCCCAGAGCGTTGTAAACAACTCATTGCCAGTTATCGCAAACAACTGGAGTTGTTGTTGCTAAGGGTTGCCCAACCAGTTATTAGGTTTATATAGCAATCATTTTTTTACAAAGGACTTTGTAAGTTTGGATTTATTTGTCCCTTAAATAATAAAGACCTTAATTTAAAAACTGCATTTTGTGCTTACTTGTGTTATCTTTGTTTAATGTTTAAATTTGTTTGGCGATTTGAAATATTTAAGTGTGACAAACATGCAAAATAATAGGAATTCAGGAAGGGGCAAACACTTTTTTCACATAACTGTATCTCTTAGACCAATGATCATCCATAGGTTTTTTTATTGACTCGGTACAAGGACACCTCTACACAAAAAAGCAATTAGGTAAAACTAGGATGACCCCTAAGAAAATATTGGTCTGTTTTTCTTGGATTTGAACACTCACACTGATGTGAGAATGTGGCCTTAGGGCTCAAACAGCGAGGTGTTTAAATCTTCTGTGTGCTGTCTGATTTTTATTAGATTGCACACAGACAGCGCACCGTTATTCAATACAGCTGTTCAGATGAGCAATTTTTTTCTCCATCCGACTGTCCATGAAAGAAAATCGCAGCATGCAGTACTTTGTACCGAGACTCAGATGACACTCACATATTTAGGCTATGTGCACACGTTCAGGATTTTTCGCGTTTTTTTTCGCGTTTTTTCGGTGATTTTCCACGTCAAAAAACGCTTAAAAAACGCATGCAGTAAGCATCCTATTATTAGAATGCATTCTGCAATTTTTGTGCACATGGTGCATTTTTTTCCGCCAAAAAATGCATCGCGGTAAAAAACGCAGCATGTTCATTAATTTCGCAGTAAATTTGCGTATTTCCCACTATATTATTCACTTAGAATGTTCAGGAAAAAATTGTGGTAAAAACGCGCAAAAAAACGCGGTAAAAACGCATCCGGATTTCCTGGGAAAAAGTCCGATTTTTTTCAGGAAATTTCTGCAAAGATTCCGCAACGTGTGCACATAGCCTAAAGTCTATGGGTGCAAGAAAAAAAATCTGATCCCACACCGTATATCCAATTGGCATCCAATTTTTAAAAAACAGATACATGGATGGCACATGGATTAAAATCTGAAAATTAGAAAAAATTGTACGAGTTTTCTGGAAGAAACTCAGGTGATTTCTCATATGCTTGTCTGCATGCATCCTTTGACCGTCAGACAAACCTGGTAATACCGGCGAGCTTGGCCGACATTAGTCTGGTGTGCATAGGCGACTTTAACTACTATCTACAAGGTATGCGTATGTGCCCATGCTGTGGGAGATCCTCTCCAGGTAGATCAGCATAAACTGAGACACAGTCCATTTCAATTTCAACAAGAACATCTTTGCGGGGTTCATTACACAACACATCCAAAGTCTTCATATCTTTTACAACAGGCTTCACAAAACAATGTTCCTTTTCTTTCCCTGCGTCACTCTCGTGATCACAAAGCGCGACTCAGGTCGGATCATCCCTGACGGTTCCTCAGCATTCTCTCTGTACAGCTCTGCTACGGATATGCATCCCTCGGTCTGTTTCGCCCAGGCATAAGATCATTAATTCCCGGAGTAAGAAGCCACTGGGAGAGAGTACGGCCCTTCTGTACTGTCCTCTGCGTTTGCACCATGTCTTTACTGTTCGTACTGACTGTATTTGTGGGGTCCCTTGGCCGTTTCACCCCTGTCCTAGGGGTATCTGCCCAAGCAATGAGTTGCCACGTTCAGGTCCTCCAAACTGCACTGGCCCGTTGCTATACTGTTCTTATGCTGTGGACGGCTGAGCTTCACTTCACTAATGTTGCATGGCTGCTGCAGTGTCCTGGGCCTATAGCCCTTGTGGATGGTTCAGGCATCCCCTACCCTACTGACTAAACCTAACACCTGCACTGGCTTACCACACTGCAGCCCCTCCTACTATTAACCATATACTTACACTATACGCTAAGAACTGTGGGCACTATAATGCCCCATCTAGTGGCCAATACTGCAAACTGCACTTTCCCTAACTTTATGCATAGCAGCACATGAATATACCTAACACTTTTATCACTTAAGGTAATACACATGAGAGTGTAGCAGTACCATTGTATAGACATGGTAATACACTTAATCGTGTAGCAATACCATTATGTATTAACAAATATACGTACACTGATAATATACAGCACCGGGACGAAAGAGAGAAACAATGGTATAACCGTAATATATCATACCCTCTACACAAGCCTGAGGGTGATAGTATGGAGAGATGGGAGAATGGGAGGCCATGAGGTTTGGTGGTCAAAATTTATATAGGAACTTTGTGTGGAGGCAATAACAGTGACAAAGTGAGGATCATATTTTTTTACAAGAAGCGTAGTTTTACAATTACTTATTCAGGGGCATAGCATTGGAGATATTTTTATTCATGGAGTATTAGAATTACTGACTTTTATTTTTAAAGGCACCATGTCAAAATGTTTTAAAGAAAGTAAGAGAAGAGAAAGTTTCTGCAGAGACAAGCTGTGGGTGTGAAGTCTCATGATTAGGGTTGAGCATTCCGATACTGCAAATATCGGGTATCGGCCGATATTGGCTGTATCGGAATTCCGATTCCGAGTTCCGATATTTTCGTCTTATCGGATACCGGAATCGGGATTGTCACTGTCACTGTCAGTGTCCGTCGGTCGGGTCTGTCAGGAGTCAGCGGCACTTACCTGGCAGAAGATCTCCGGCGGTCACGTCCTGGACTGCTTGATGGCCGCAATCTTCTTTCCCCGGCGGTCACATGCAGTTTCTCGCGATAACTGCAGTGACTGCTGGGTAATCCCGGCCGTAAAGCAGTCAGTCCGATGACGTCACCGCCGGGGAAGCAGGTAATCAGCTGTGCTGCGTCGCGATGACAGGCTCTGCCTGTCATTGCGATGTAGCAGAGTTGGATCGTCGTGGGACTGTCGTTACTATGGACTGCGTCGGACAGGTGGTATACTGTTGGTTTGTTTTTTTTCTTTTTTTACAGGAGATCGATGGCGTCGCAGGAATGAGAGAGTAATAAAAAAAATGAAAACTGTGTTGTCTCTTTTATTTCATTAAAATACTTTTTTCTTGCTTTGTCTTTTTTTTATACATTTAATAACTTTGGGATTAATAATGGATCGGTGTCTTATTGACACCTCTCCATTATTAACCGGGCTTATTGTCACCGTGCAATCAACGGTGACATTAACCCCTTATTACCCCGCTTGCCACCGCTACAGGGCAAGTGGGAAGAGCCGGGTAAAGTGCCACAATTGGCACATCTTTTGATGCGCCAAATGTGGGGCTGCTGTAGCCTGGTATTATCAGGCTGTTGAGGGCCAAAATCCATGGGCCTTGACAGTCTTTTAATACCAGGCCGCAGCAGTCTGCATTTTACTTGGCTGGTTAACAAAAATAGGGGGATCCCCACGCCGTTTTTTTTTCGAGGGGATCCCCTATTTTTGTTAACCAGCCAAGCTAAGCAGACTGCTGTGGCCTGGTATTATCAGGCTGGCAAGGTCCATGGATATTGGATCCTTACCAGCCTGAAAAACCAGGCCTCAGCGGTCTGCTTCATCTGGCTGGTTAACAAAAATAGGGGGGACCCCACGCCAATTTTTTTCGAGGGGATCCCCTATTTTTGTTAATCAGCCAAGATATGCAGACTGCTGTGGCCTGGTATTATCAGGCTGGCAAGGTCCATGGATCTTGGCTCCTTAACAGCCTGAAAATCCAGGCCTCAGCCGTCTGCTTCATCTGGCTGGTTAACAAAAATAGGGGGGACCCCACGCCAATTTTTTTCGAGGGGATCCCCTATTTTTGTTAATCAGCCAAGATATGCAGACTGCTGTGGCCTGGTATTATCAGGCTGGCAAGGTCCATGGATCTTGGCTCCTTAACAGCCTGAAAATCCAGGCCTCAGCCGTCTGCTTCATCTGGCTGGTTAACAAAAATAGGGGGGACCCCACGCCAATTTTTTTCGAGGGGATCCCCTATTTTTGTTAATCAGCCAAGATATGCAGACTGCTGTGGCCTGGTATTATCAGGCTGGCAAGGTCCATGGATCTTGGCTCCTTAACAGCCTGAAAATCCAGGCCTCAGCGGTCTGCTTCATCTGGCTGGTTAACAAAAATAGGGGGGACCCCACGCCATTTTTTTTTCGAAGAGAACCCCTATTTTTGTTAATCAGTTCCCTCTGACGTCACTGATTGTGTCCCTGGCTGACCTGAAGTGAAAGTGGAAAGCAATCAATTAAGCTTTCCACTTAAGGGCCCGTCTCACATAGCGATATCGCTACCGAGATCGCTGCTGAGTCACTAGTTTTGTGACGCAGCAGCGAGCTCACCAGCGATATCGCTGTGTGTGACATTCAGCGACGATCAGCCCCCCTGCCGGGTATCGCTGATCGTCGCTGAAATGTCAGGACCTTTTTTTGATCGCTGGTTTCCCGCTGACAGGCACACATCGCTGCGTGTGACAGGCGGGAGACCAGCGATCCGCTGGTAACCAAGGTACACAGCGGGTTTCCAGGCGTGGGGCTGTGCCTAGAAACCCGCTGTGTACCTTGGATACCAGCGCCCTGATGCAGGGAGCTGGTATCCAAGGTACACAGCGGGTTTCCAAGCGCTGCGCGGTGCCTGGAAACCCGCTGTGTACCTTGGTTACCAGCGGATCGCTGGTCTCCCGCCTGTCACACGCAGCGATGCGTGCCTGTCAGAGGGAAACCAGCGATCAGAAAAAGGTCCTGACATTTCTGCGACGATCAGCGATACCCGGCAGGGGGGCTGATCGTCGCTGAATGTCACACACAGCGATATCGCTGGTGAGCTCGCTGCTGCGGCACAAAACTAGTGACTCAGCAGCGATCTCGGTAGCGATATCGCTATGTGAGACGGGCCCTTAAGCGATGTTACCCGCAGTGTCGCTGTCCCAGATCGCTGCCTGAGCTGCCTGTTTGGCAGCTCAGCAGCGATCATGTAGCGATACACCAGCGATCCTGACAAGTGCATATCGTTGTCGGGATCGCTGGTGTATCGTTATGTGACACCCAGCCTTTACTCTCCTGTCAGGCAGGAGAGGAACTCATTCATTTGGGGTTTACTGTGAGGCTGCAGCATTAGCTGCCGTCCCTGCAGTAAACATTAACCCTTTCTGAAGGATTACACCGTGGGACCTGACTGTGCATGGGATAGGTAAGAATAATTTTGCTTTTTTATTTTATTTTTATTACAGGAAATGTTTTTTGCAGTAAAATAAAAGATGGTCAAAAACATGTGTCTTTATTTCATTAAAATGATTTTTAATTAAAGTGTGTGTGTTTTATTTTTATTTCATGCAATAGGATTAATAATTGATAGTTGTCTAATTGACAGCTCTCAATTATTAACCTGGCTTAAGGTCACATTTCAATAGCAAGGTGGCTTTAACCCCATATTAACCCATTCGCCACCGCTACAGGGCAATGGGAATAGACGGGCAAAGTGCCAGAAAGGGCGAATCTAATTATAGATTTGTCTTTCCTGGGGTGTCTGGGGGCAGATGTTAGTAGCCGGGGGGGGCAAAAATAATGGTCCCTCTCTGGGCTATTATTATCTGCCCCCACTCACAGGCTTTGTCTGTCTGGTGGAGAAAATACAGCGGGAGCCCACGCATTTTTTTTCAACGAATTTACACCTTTAATTAACCCCTACATGTCTGAAATTTTGCACAAATACACTCATGTAATTGTAAGTTCTAAACAAATATCAAAATACAGGAAATGACATGGTTAACTGTGTGGAAACAATGTATCATTTCATGTCGGCTTCTGTGATTTCACAAAAGCCGGCAATTGAATTAGCGGCTATAACAGTATGTAGAAGTCTAGGAACTATAAATATATATATATATATACATGTCACAATTACATATATATATATATATATATATATATGTATTCTATGTGTGTTTTATTTTTATTTCATGCAATAGGATTAATAATTGATAGTTGTCTAATTGACAGCTCTCAATTATTAACCTGGCTTAAGGTCACATTTCAATAGCAAGGTGGCTTTAACCCCATATTAACCCATTCGCCACCGCTACAGGGCAATGGGAATAGACGGGCAAAGTGCCAGAAAGGGCGAATCTAATTATAGATTTGTCTTTCCTGGTGTGTCTGGGGGCAGATGTTAGTTGCCGGGGGGGGCAAAAATAATGGTCCCTCTCTGGGCTATTATTATCTGCCCCCACTCACAGGCTTTGTCTGTCTGGTTGCGAAAATAGGGCGGGAGCCCACGCATTTTTTTTCAGCAATTTTACACCTCATATATATATATACATGTCATTGAATTTGTGACACATATATATATATATTTATATTTGTAGTTCATACACTTCTACATAGTATAATAGCCGCTAATTCAATTGCCGGCTTTTGTGAAAATGCAGAACCCGACATGAAATGACACTTGGTGTACATAGGGTTAACCATGTCTTTTCATGTCCTTTGCTATCTAATTTGCACAAACAATTAAATCAGTCTATGTGTGCAAAATTTCACACCTGTAGGGGTTAATTAAAGGTGTAAATTCGTAGCAAAAAAGTCCGTTTTTTTTACAACGAATTTACACCTTTAATTAACCCCTACAGGTGTGAAATTTTGCACACATAGACTGATTTAATTGTTTGTGCAAATTAGATAGCAAAGGACATGAAAAGACATAGTTAACCCTATGTACACCAAGTGTCATTTCATGTCGGGTGACCCGACATGAAATGACACTTGGTGTACATAGGGTTAACCATGTCTTTTCATGTCCTTTGCTATCTAATTTGCACAAACAATTAAATCAGACTATGTGTGCAAAATTTCACACCTGTAGGGGTTAATTAAAGGTGTAAATTCGTAGCAAAAAAGTCCGTTTTTTTTACAACGAATTTACACCTTTAATTAACCCCTACAGGTGTGAAATTTTGCACACATAGTCTGATTTAATTGTTTGTGCAAATCAGATAGCAAACGACATGAAAAGACATGGTTAACCCTATGTACACCAAGTGTCATTTCATGTCGGGTGCTTCTGTCTTTTCACTGAAGCCGGCTTCACCCGGCAATTGAATCAGAGGATATTTTACTATGTAGAAGTGTATAAACTATACATATATGTATATATATATGTCACAATGACATGTATATATATATATATGTATTCTATGTGTGTATATTTAGTGTTTACAAGGAAAGAATGGGGTTTTTTTAGTTGCGATATTTTGTTCCCATAGACTTACATGGGACTTCCGGTATCGGTATCGGGTATCGCCGATATTTTAGTGATATCGGCGATACCATTCCGATTCCGATACTTTAGGATATCGGAAAGTATCGCTCAACTCTACTCATGATGGCATTGTGATGTTGTTACTATATCTGTGATTGGTTTGCTGTTATCCTTGTTTCAGTTTCTGCCTAGTAACAATGATGTAATGGGGAGGAGGAGACAAGGCAGGAGCGGGAAGTCCTAGGTAAGGGGAGCAGGAGAGAGGAAGTGAAAAATAAAGTATGGCTGTTTAAACCTACCATCCGGCATCTCTGTGTGGCCTTCTGGAGTTCCCTTCATCTGCACAACAACACTACAACTGGCGACGAGGAAGCGTTCATCATCAGCTAAAGGTATTTCAGCTCTACAACAATGGCCTGTTTACCTGCCTTCCCTGCTTTTGATGTGCATCAGTCCCCAGCTAACCTAGCAGCATGTTGGGAGAAATGGCTGAAGCGTTTTGATATATTCCTACAAGCCATGAACATATCAGATGATACCAGGAAGAAAGCCATGCTATTACATTATGCAGGGGAACAAGTCTATGATATCTTCACTACTCTGCCTAATACAGGAGAAGATAAAGACTATGAGCTCAGTAAAGGGTATGCCACACTAAACAACATCGCTAACGGGATCGCTAAAAAACGTCACTATTTAGCGATCCCGTTAGCGATGTTATTGTGTGCGGCATCTGCCAGCGACGAGCTTCCTGCTGTGATCTCGCTCGTCGCTGGAATTGTTCCGAACCCTATTTTATCGTCGGCGCTCCCGCTGGGTAAGTATATATCGCTGAGTGTGGCACCTTTTTTAGCGATTTAGCGGTACTTTTGTACCACTAAAGTCGTTAAGGAGATCGCTAACCGCGATAGCGTCCTTAACGACATCGCTAAATGTGGCCGACACTAGCGATATTTAAACGATCCCGCTAGCGATCTCATTAGTATGCGACGCTAACGAGATCGTTAGCGGGATCGAGTAGTGTGGCAGTACCTTAAGGCAGCATTAAGCAAGTATTTCTCCCCACACAGAAATGCAGCATTTGAAATCTTCAAGTTTAGACAATTAAAGCAGTCAGCAACAGAAAGCATTGATTAATATCATGTCCGACTACGGCACCTTGCAGCTTACTGTGAATTTGCAGACGTCGACAAAGAGATCCAAATGCAGATTTTACAAGGCTGCATCTCCTCTAAGTTACGGAGACAAGCACTCAGAGATCCCACCATGACTTTAGCAAAACTGCTTGAAACAGCACGTGTAAATAATACCGCCGAAAAACAAGCTAAACTCATAGAGAACATTGAGTGTGAGGCGGAAGCACCATCTTGTATAGCAAAGCTGACACAGAGACCGCCTGTGCCTCGTATGCAGGGGGCAACTTGCTACAACTGCGGAGGGTCGTATCCTCACCAGAATGTCTGCCCAGCAAAAGGGGGACCTGCCATAATTGTGGAAAACAAAACCATTTTGCAAAAGTGTGTAGATCCAAACCACAATCCCCTCATTCCACAGTACAACCCAGGTCACAGAAAATCCAAACGCTGCAGCTTACTGACGAGCCTCACAGTACTTATCTATTCTCAGTGACTGCAGAGGGATCTCAAACACTGCACGCACTTACCAGTCCAAGGCGACTTATCCTGATAAATGGTAGTCCGGTGGAAGCCCTAGTAGACACGGGGGCATCAGTAAACGTCATCAGCCGTGCAGTCTATAGCCGACTCCCGAACAGACCTGCTCTACAAAGCACTAGCCTAAAGATTTTTCCTTATGGTTCAGCATCTGCACTACCCCTGGGTGGCAAATTTCAGTCAGAACTTGCAGCTGACGGGAAGTCCATCACCGACACTGTATATGTAGTAGAGTGCTCCGCAGACACGCTTCTCAGCTGCAGGAGTGCTATGTCTCTGGGTCTGGTCAACCTGGTCAATAGCGTCACAGGTCCTTTGGCCCAACACATCATGCAGAGATACCCCAATCTCTTTAAAGGTCTCGGTAAGCTAAAAGACGTTCAGATAAAATTGCATATTGACCAGTCAATACAGCCGTCTGTTCAACCTCACAGGCGCATCCCATTTCATGTCCGCAAACTTGTGGAGCAGGAACTGCAGGATCTGGAAGCGTCTGATGTTGTTGAACGAGTTGAAGGCCCGACTCCTTGGGTATCATTGTTGTTGCACCAAAACCAAAGCAGCCTGGTAAAATCCGGCTATGTGTGGATATGCGGCATGCCAATTTGGCTATTCAAAGAGAAAGGCACATCACGCCCACTATTGATGACATTATCACACACCTGAATGGTGCAAAAGTATTTTCTAAAATTGATTTAAAATCAGGTTATCATCAACTTGAGTTGCATCCAGATTCCAGGTACATTACAACTTTTAGTACCCATGTGGGCTTACGACGATTCAAGAGGTTGAACTTTGGTATCTCATCTGCGGCAGAAATATTTCAGAACGTTATCAGTCAGGTTCTATCTGGAATAGCAGGAGTTCTAAACGTCAGTGATGACATTCTTATATATGGTACAACCCAAGAGGAGCATGACAGTCACTTAGAGCAAGTGTTTCAGAGACTGCAAGCCTGCAATCTAACTGTCAATCCGTCAAAATGTGAGTTTAACCAAAAGTCATTAAGCTTCTTTGGATATATCTTTTCGGAGCAAGGAGTTTCAGCAGATCCTCAGAAAGTTTCTGCCATAAAGTCAGCTAGCCAACCTCAAAATGTGTCAGAGGTTCGCAGTTTTCTAGGACTAGTCACGTACTGTGGGCGATTTATGCCTGATCTGGCCACGATCTCCGAACCCCTGCGACTACTCACTAAAAAAGACACTCCTTGGACATGGACTACTTAACACCAAGCAGCATTCGACTCCATGAAGTCCGGTCTGACTGGCGACACCGTCATGGCCTATTTTGACCCTCTAAAGTCCACAGAGCTGATCGTGGACGCTAGTCCGGTGGGCCTGGGTGCAATTCTCACACAAGTGTCCAAAGAAGGCAACGTTTCTACCATTTCCTATGCAAGCAAAGCCTTAACAGAGACAGAACAACGCTATTCACAAACTGAAAGGGAAGCTCTTGTGGTTGTGTGGGGATGCCTTCATTTTCATCTGTACCTTATGGGACATAAATTCACAGTGATAAGTGACCACAAACCGCTCATTCCGCTTTTCAACAAACATTCTTCAAAGCCTCCCCCACGACTTGAACGCTGGTTGCTCCGCCTACAGAACTACCAGTTTCGGTTGAGATACGAGGCAGGAGCTGGTAATCCGGCTGACTACTTTTCGAGACACCCAACACCACAAACTACCAAGGACGACATCCCAGCAACTATCCTTGCAGAGGAACATATCAATTTTATTGTTGCACATTCTGTGCCAAAAGCTATGACTATGGAGGAAATACAACAAACGGTGGATTCCGATCACCAACTTCAGTTAGTTATAGAGACTGTTCGATCTAAAAATTGGAGCAATTTTCTTGCTGAAGCCCGCCTCCAAACACCGGATCAAACAACCTACTTGACAGCCTTCTTTAATGCACGACATGATCTCTCCGTGTCTGATTCAAATCTACTGTTGCGTAACAATCGGCTGGTGATACCCCAGAAACTTCAAAGCAGAGTACTGGATCTGGCCCACGAGGCTCATCAAGGGGTGGTGAAAACAAAGCAATTACTGAGAGAGAAAGTCTGGTTTCCAGGACTAGACAAAAAAGTAGAGGCACTCATTGAAAATTGCATACCTTGCCAAGCAACTACAATTGACCATAGACGCGCACCCTTACAAATGACACCCCTGCCAGAGGGCCCGTGGTCTGCTGTTAGTGTTGATTTCTGTGTTTTACCGGATCACTCCTATCTGCTGGTTGTCATGGATGACTATTCGAGGTTCCCAGTCATTGAACATGTTTCGACAACCTCTGCCAGGGCTGTTATACCAAAATTAGACAAGATCTTCTCGGCATATGGCATACCGGAAACAGTGAAGTCCGACAATGGACCACCTTTTAATAGCACAGACTTTCAATCATTTGCAACCTATCTTGGTTTCACTCACAGGAAAATAACTCCTTACTGGCCTCAGGCCAATGGTGAAGTGGAACGGTTCATGCAATCAATCAACAAAACTTTGAGGATCGCTACCATGGAGCACAAGGATTTACAGCAAGAGTTACACAGATTTCTTAGACAGTACAGAGCTACACCTGTTGTGAATGGGCTTGAGATGAGTTCTGAGCAGAGGCTCCCTCTGGTGGTTACAAGCGGTACTGGTCTGTTCAGTGAAGATTGTGAGGACTGGGAATCAGGTGTTACTGACTGGTCTTATATAAGGGAGTCACCTTCCCATCAGGGTTGCCGGTGATCAATTGTTCTGGTCTGAATCCTTGATTCCAGTTTCCCTTGTAGCCTGCTGTGTCGTCTCTGCATCTCCTTCTAACAGATAAGACATTTTCTTCTTTTTTTTCTGTGCTTGATTTTTGCATTTTGTCCTGCACTTCTGTGTGGGGCCTTCTGGGTCCCCTCAGGGGGCTTTTGCCCTCTCAGTTTAGTTCAGCCACTGATGTTTGTACTTTTGCTTTTTCCAGTTTTTTCAGTGGCTGCTGTTTTGATTTTGTTACACCAGAGAGCTAATTTAGGTGGTAGAGGTCATGTGATCTCAGGTGTTTTTGAAATTAGTAGAGTTGGTGCTTTCAGGGTTTTTTTTGGGATTGCAGTAAGTACCCTTCCTATCCTTTTCTATTTAGTTAGTTTGGGCCCCAACGTTTGCTCATACTATTTTCTGTCTGTGTCAGTATTTCGTCTTGTCTAACCGCCATTACATGTTTGGGGGCTTGCTATTATCTTTGGGGTTCTGCTCCGGGGCAGATAGCTTTCCTATTTCTATCTTTAGGTGTAGTTAGTTTCTCAGGCTGTGACGAGGCGTCTAGGACCAACGTAGGAACGCTCCATGGCTGCCTCTAGTTGTGGTGGTTGGTCAGGGTACTGCAATCTCATAGATTCCAACTGCTCTGGTGTATTGCCTTTTTGCCTGCACTCCTCAGCTACCGAATCATAACAGTATCACCGGCCCAAAAAATTGAAAATTGTATGGTACTCACAGAAGGGAAAAAATATTGTGAAAGAAAAAAAAAAGGTTGTCAGAGTTGTCAGAGATATTTTTCTGTTTGTTGCATTTTTTTTTTCCCTCTGTATCTCTGGGTGCTGGGGAGGATTTTTTTTTCTCTCAATGGAGTTTGCACAGTTGTCTGGCCGTGTGGATCAGCTTGCCACTGAGGTTCGGAGTATTGCTATCTATCTTGCTAGGTTGCCTGTTGTGGAACCTAGGATTCCCATGCCAGATTTTGTTTTTAGGGGATCGAGCTAAGTTTCAGAATTTCAAAAATAATTGTAAATTGTTTTTTGCCTTAAAATCTAAGTCCTCAGGAAACGCAGCGCAGCAGGTTCAAATTGTCATCTCTCTCCTGCGCGGCGATCTTCAGGATTGGGCTTTTTCCCTGACACCTGGGGATCCTGTTTTGAGTGATGTTGATGCATTTTTTCAGGCTTTGGGGTTATTGTACGATGAGCCTAATGTCACTGATCAAGCTGAAAAAGCCTTGTTGGCATTAAATCAGGGGCTTGATGACGCTGAGTTATACTGTCAGAGATTCCGTAGGTGGGCAGTCTTGAAAAAGTGGAATGACGACGCTTTGGCGGCCCTTTTTCGGAAGGGGCTGTCAGATAATGTAAAGGATGTTATGGTGGGATTCCCTGTCCCCTCTGGTCTCAATGATTCTATGTCATTAGCGATTCAAATTGACAGACGTTTGCGTGAGCGGAGAAGTATGCGTGGAATAGTGTTGCCTTGTGAACCTGCTTCTGAATCGATGCAGTGTGATAGAGTGGTGTCTGGGGCACAGCGTCATGAGTTTCGAAAGCGCAATGGGTTATGTTTCTCCTGTGGTGATGCCTCTCATACTATTTCAGTCTGCCCTAAGCGGGGAGGACGTTTTGCACGCTCAGTTGTCTTGGGTAGTGTTCAGACTAAGTTTTTACTAACTGTCACTCTGATATGCTCTCTGTCCTCATTTTCTGCTCAGGCTTTCGTTGATTCTGGAGCAGCTATTAACCTGATGGATTATGATTTTGCTAAACGTTGTGGGTTTCCCTTGATACCCCTACAGAAGTCTATTCCCCTTCTGGGGATCGATTCTACCCCTTTGGCTGAGAATAAACCTCAGTTCTCTACTCAGGTTATAATGAGGGTGGAACCTGATCATCAAGAGTGCTGCAAATTTTTGGTTCTGTATAATCTGCATGATATTATCGTACTGGCTTTCCCTTGGTTACAGTCTCATAATCCTGTTTTGGATTGGAAATCTGTGTCTGTAACCAGTTGGGGCTGCCAATGTGTTAATACCAACACTCCTGTTTTTTCTGCCTCCCCCCAGGCTCAGGATGTTCCTGACTTTTTGATTGATTTTTCTGATGTGTTTAGCGAAAGTAAATCTGCATTCTTGCCTCCCCATAGGAGCTATGACTGCGCTATTGAATTAGTGCCTGGTAGTAAATTCCCTAAAGGTCGCCTTTTTAACTTGTCTGTACCTGAACATGACGCTATGCGGTCTTATATCAAGGAGTCATTGGAGAAAGGTCATATCAGACCATCCTCTTCACCCTTAGGTGCCGGTTTTTTTCTTTGTGGCCAAAAAGGATGGTTCATTAAGGCCGTGTATTGATTATCGTCTTTTGAACAATATTACTGTGAAATATCAATACCCGTTACCCTTGATTTCTGACCTGTTTTCCAGGGTGAAAAACGCTACTTGGTTTACCAAGCTTGACCTCAGGGGGGCATATAACCTTATTCGCATTAAGCACGGGGATGAATGGAGGACGGCATTCAATACCCCGGAGGGGCATTTTGAGTACCTTGTGATGCCCTTTGGGCTCACTAATGCTCCTTCTGTCTTCCAGTCCTTCATGAATGACATTTTCAGGGATTTTGTGGATAAATTTCTGATTGTTTATTTGGATGATATCTTGATTTTTTCCAATGACTGGGACTCTCATGTGAAACATGTTCGAACTGTATTCCAGATTTTGAGAGAGAATGCTCTGTATGTGAAGGGATCAAAGTGTCTTTTTGGCGTACAGAGGATCTCATTTCTGGATTCATTTTGTCCCCATCTGTTATTGAAATGGACCCGGTCAAGGTTCAGGCCATCTGTGATTGGGTCCAACCTACTTCATTAAAGGCTCTTCAAAGATTTTTGGGTTTTGCCAATTTTTATCGTAAATTTATTGGTAATTTCTCGGTTATTGTTAAACCATTAACTGATTTGACCAAAAAGGGTTCTGACGTGGTGAATTGGCCTCCTGAGGCAGTCTCTGCATTTTAGGAACTTAAGCAGAGATTCACTTCTGCTCCTGTTCTACGGCAGCCTGATGTTTCTCTGCCATTTCAGGTGGAGGTTGATGCCTCTGAAATTGGGGCAGGTGCCGTTTTGCCCCAAAAAGATCCAGAGACCTCTAAAAGTAACCCTTGTGCCTTTTTCTCTCGAAAATTTTCTCCTACTGAACGTAATTATGACGTGGGTAATCGGGAGTTATTGGCCATGAAGTGGGCTTTTGAAGAGTGGAGACATTGGCTGGAGGGAGCCAAACATCGGGTGGTGGTCCTTACGAACCATAAGAATCTGGTTTATCTGGAATCTGCCAAGCGACTCAATCCTAGACAGGCCAGGTGGGCCTTGTTTTTCACACGTTTTAATTTTGTGGTTTCCTTTCTTCCTGGCACTAAGAATGTTAAGGCGGATGCTCTCTCGAGGAGTTTCCTTGCGGACTCTCCTGAGTTATCTGATCCTTCTGTTATTTTGAAAGAGGGTGTAGTTCTTTCCGCCATCTCACCCAATTTGAGACTTGCTCTGGAGGGTGTCAGGAGGATAGGCCCGAGGGCTGCCCTGTTGGAAAATTGTTTGTCCCGGACCAGTGGAAAAAGTGTGTGATGTCTGAGATTCATTGTTCCACGTTGGCTGGGCATCCCGGAATTTTTGGTACCAGAGACTTGGTTAGTCGGTCCTTTTGGTGGCCTACCTTGTCTCGTGATGTCAGGGAATTTGTGCAGTCCTGCGGGACTTGCTCTCGCTCCAAGCCTTGCTCTCGCTCTGGTGGTTTGTTGATGCCATTGCCTGTGCCCAAGAGACCATGGACCCATATCTCTATGGATTTCATTTCCGACCTTCCTGTTTCTCAGAGAATGACCGCCATCTGGGTGATTTGTGATAGGTTTTCCAAGATGATACATCTTGTGCCATTGCCTAAGTTGCCTTCCTCCTCTGAATTGGTGCCTTTGTTCCTTCAGCACGTGGTTCGTTTACACGGCATTCCTGAGAACATTGTGTCTGACAGAGGAGTCCAGTTTGTTTCCAGATTTTGGAGGACCTTTTGTTCTAAACTTGGTGTTCAATTGTCTTTCTCCTCGGCGTTTCATCCTCAGACCAATGGTCAAACTGAGAGAACAAACCAGACATTGGAGACTTATCTAAGATGCTTTGTGTCTGCTGATCAGGATGACTGGGTTTCTTTTTTGCCTTTGGCTGAGTTTGCTCTTAATAATAGGGCTAGCTCTGCCACTTTGATGTCTCCATTTTTCTGTAATTCTGGGTTTCACCCTCGATTTTCTTCGGGACAGACGGAGGCTTCTGTCTGTCCGGGTGTTGACTCTGTTGTGGAGCGTATGCAACAGATTTGGGACCAGGTAGTGGAGAGGTTGTCCCTCTCTCAAGAGAGGGCCCAGCGGTTTGCTAACCGGCATAGGACTGATGGTCCTCGGTTTAAAGTAGGGGACTTGGTCTGGTTGTCCTCAAAAAATATTCCTATGAGAGTAGCATCTCCTAAATTTAAGCCTAGGTTCATTGGACCTTATAAGATCATGGAGATTCTTAATCCTGTTTCTTTTCGTTTGCTTCTTCCAGGGACATTTAAGATCCATAACGTGTTCCACAAGTCCTTGTTGAAGAGGTTTGTTGAGCCAGTGGTTCCTGCTGCTGTGCCTCCTGACCCTGTTTTGGTTGAGGGCAATCTGGAGTATCTGGTTGAGAAAATATTAGATTCTCGTTTTTCTAGACGGAAACTCCAGTATTTGGTTAAGTGGAGAGGTTATGGTCAGGAAGACAATTCTTGGGTGTTTGCTTCGGACATCCATGCTAGGAGACTCATCCGTGCGTATCATAGAACTCATCCTGACCGACCTGGTTGCTCAAATGAGGGTTCGGTGACCCCTCCTCAAGGGGGGGTACTGTTGTGAATGGGCTTGAGATGAGTTCTGAGCAGAGGCTCCCTCTGGTGGTTACAAGCGGTACTGGTCTGTTCAGTGAAGATTGTGAGGACTGGGAATCAGGTGTTACTGACTGGTCTTATATAAGGGAGTCACCTTCCCATCAGGGTTGCCGGTGATCAATTGTTCTGGTCTGAATCCTTGATTCCAGTTTCCCTTGTAGCCTGCTGTGTCGTGTCTGCATCTCCTTCTAACAGATAAGACATTTTCTTCTTTTTGTTTCTGTGCTTGATTTTTGCATTTTGTCCTGCACTTCTGTGGGGGCCTTCTGGGTCCCCTCAGGGGGCTTTTGCCCTCTCAGTTTAGTTCAGCCACTGATGTTTGTACTTTTGCTTTTTCCAGTTTTTTCAGTGGCTGCTGTTTTGATTTTGTTACACCAGAGAGCTAATTTAGGTGGTAGAGGTCGTGTGATCTCAGGTGTTTTTGAAATTAGTAGAGTTGGTGCTTTCAGGGTTTTTTTTGGGATTGCAGTAAGTACCCTTCCTATCCTTTTCTATTTAGTTAGTTTGGGCCCCAACGTTTGCTCATACTATTTTCTGTCTGTGTCAGTATTTCGTCTTGTCTAACCGCCATTACATGTTTGGGGGCTTGCTATTATCTTTGGGGTTCTGCTCCGGGGCAGATAGCTTTCCTATTTCTATCTTTAGGTGTAGTTAGTTTCTCAGGCTGTGACGAGGCGTCTAGGACCAACGTAGGAACGCTCCACGGCTGCCTCTAGTTGTGGTGGTTAGTCAGGGTACTGCAATCTCATAGATTCCAACTGCTCTGGTGTATTTGCCTTTTTGCCTGCACTCCTCAGCTACCGAATCATAACATACACCCCATTCTACTACTGGGATACCACCTGCCACTGCGCTGTTCAACAGGCCTATGCGTGTCAAACTCCCGAGCGTTCCGCAGAGCCCTGTTCAAACCCCAATTGCTACTAAGGATGCCATATCCAAACAGAAGATGAAGAGGTATGCAGATAAGAGCAGTCATCGTTGCAAGCCACCGGAAGTATTGGTGGGAGATTGGGTCCTGGTAAAAAGGCTAAGACCTAGAGACAAGTTTGCATCACAATACTATCCTGAACCCTTTCAGGTCACACAAGTCAAAGGCACCATGGTTACTGCTCAAGATCACGGTCGTCAGGTCACAAGGAACGTGTCCCATTTTAAAAAACTTTGCGACTATGTCCCAGAAACAGACGAGGCAGATAGCGATGACGTCCTGCCGGATCCCCAGAGCTCAGCAGTTCCAAGGGAGGATACCTCAGGGGACTCAGAAAGTTCATCTGGGACTGTGATGTCTCACCGCTATCCAGCGAGGGCAAATCGTAGACCGCCAGCCCACCTCTTGGACTATGTTCTGCAGTAAAAAGAAAAAAAAAACCCTTCGTACTAATGTGAACTTTTGGACCGTTATCCAGTTATAATGTTGTTTTGTTTGGTGAGAAGAGGAGAGATGTGATGTTGTTACTATATCTGTGATTGGTTTGCTGTTATCCTTGTTTCAGTTTCTGCCTAGTAACGATGATGTAATGGGGAGGAGGAGACAAGGCAGGAGCGGGAAGTCCTAGGTAAGGGGAGCAGGAGAGAGGAAGTGAAAAATAAAGTATGGCTGTTTAAACCTACCATCCGGCATCTCTGTGTGGCCTTCTGGAGTTCCCTTCATCTGCACAACAACACTACAGGCATCTGTACTACAAAGAAAAAAAAGGAATGAGAATGATTCCAATCAGAAGACTGACACATGTAAGATACCTAGATGCAAATGTTTATTTGTGATTGTTAGAGATGAGCGACTTTGCCTTTTTTCGGGTCGAGTCGGGTTTCGTGAAACCCCACTTTCTCAAAGTCGAACGAAGTCGGCCAACTAATGGAAATGGTCGGGTCAGAGTCGAAAATCCGACCCCAATGCAAGTCAATGTGGAATAAAAGTCGGCAGGGAGTGGAGGACAGTAAAAACACACCTACAGTGCCCATTTCAATGCCAACTACATAAATTCTTATTACTTAAGCTTGGCAACCTTAATTAACTTTATAATAATAGTAACTCATTGAAAACTGGGGGTTATTTGGCTAAAGTTGTGGGGGGGCAGAGCTCGCTCCAGGTTTTCGTGGGCCCGGGCCAAAGAGTCTCAGTGGGCCCCTTTAACACATACCACAATTCATGATGCTCCAATACAGCAGAGAAAGATAGGTATAGTACAATGCCAAATACTTCACTTCTTACATTACATGACTGAAATCTACTTTAAATTCTACAATAGCTCAAAAAACGGACAGTATAGTCCACCATACAGTATTATGGGCACCACATAGTGTGCCATACAGAATAATGAGGCCCATATATTGCTCCATACAGAATGGGCTCCATATAATGCTCCATACAGAATAGGCCCCATATGTGCTCCATATGATGCTCCATACCCTATATGATGCCCCATAAATAATGAACCCCATATGATGCTCTAGTATATGATGGGCCCCATATTTGATGCTCCAGTGTATAATGCTCCCCATATATTGCTCCAACCATAAAAAAAAATGAAATACCTCTCCTAGCTGGGCACTGCTCTACTCTGGACTCCTCAGCGTCGCCATCTTCCAGCTCTCTGCACTGTGACTGTTCAGGCAGATGTGACATCATCGCACTCTCTGACCTGAATGTCACTGTCAGGAAACGTGGAAGACATCACAGACATCATCGCACTCTCTGACCTGAATGTCACTGTCAGGAAACGTAGAAGACATCACAGCGGTGGAGCAGGTAGAGGTAAGTATTGCAAAAGTGCTGGGGCCCTGAGCTAGCAGGGGGGCACACTTGTGGGTGGTGGGTACTGGCACAGGGCCCCTCATAGTACAACATTTTGGGTCGACAGCCGGGTTCTTCTTTCTGTCAGGATTGATCCAGCAGCACTGAAGACTTTCTGATAGCACACTACCAGCAGGGCAAGCGAGCTCCTGTAAGGCATATTGTGCCAATTCAGGCCAGGTGTCCAGTTTACAGGCCCAGTAGTCAAAGGGGAATGAACTGTGAGGGAGAACATCGATAGGGGAGGAGAGGTCATTTTGAACCATAGTTGACAACTGTTGTCTCCTGTCTGTTGCAATCGATTCAGTATTACCAGACGTGTGAGCGGTACTCGAGAAGTCAGTCCACAACATGGTCATGAAACCCCTGTCTCCAACACCACTTTGGCTGTGTGCACCACGAACACTTCTTCCGTTTGGCCCAGTACGGCTCATGGTAGAACCTGCACCGCTGCTGTGTGCTGGGAATGCCTCTAAAGGGTATGCCACACTAAACGAGATCGCAAACGAGATCGCAAACGAGATCACTAAAACGTCACTATTTTGCGATCTCGTTAGCGACTTAGCTGTGTGTGGCATGTAGCAACGATGTGGCCCCTGCTGTGATCTCGTTGATCGTTCACTAGAGTTCTGGACCGTTTTTTGATTGTTGGTATCCTGCTGGTGAGCCTATATCGCTGTGTTTGGCACCTTTTGCGAACGACCTCGTTTGTGACGCATATGGGTTTAGCGTCACGGAGTGGATCGCAATATCTGTAAGTTCTCTTTTGCGTCACAGAGAGGATCGCAGCAGTTGCAAAGCAGGCTAGCAGGACGCAGAGAGCAGGAGCAATGCTGGAAATTCCTATGAATCAGAAGCGCTCAGTACATGCTAATGACATCCTAACGACCGCCAAAGTCGTTAAAGAGATCGCTGACCGCTGATGAGTCGTTTATGAGATCTCCTGTTTGGCAGCTACTAGCGACCTAAAAGAGATCTCACAAACGATCTCATTAGCTTGCGTCGTTATTGAGATCGCTAACGAGATCACTAAGTGTGGCAGTACCTTAACAAACGGTTTACCAGAGTTGCTTGTTTGTTCGTCAACATTAGCTCTAGTTTCTCCTGTGGAATGATGTTCTGTAATTTGCCTTTATAGCGTGGATCGAGAATGCTGGCCAACCAGTAGTCGTCATCCTTCATAATTTTGGCAATGCGGGGGTCCCTTTTTAGGATCCGCAAGACATAATCACACATGTGGGCCAATGTTCCAGGTGTCAATGATGCACTGCCAGTGGTGGGTGGAGGAGCACTTTCTGCTAAATCCACATCCCTCCATTCACGCACAAATCCTGTACCTGACCTTGGCAAGCCAACATTTTCTCTTGCCCCCTGAGAAGCATCATCTTCCCCAAAATAATCATCCCCTCATCCTTATCCTCCTCTTCTTCTTCTTCTTCTTCCTCCACCTCGTCCAGGACAGTTCTCTGAGCAGACAATGCCTGACTGTCATGAAGGCTTCCCTCCTCCTCCTCCGCTGTAGACGCCTGAACCTTAATGTGTGTCAAAGTTTGCATGAGCAGATGTATAAGTGGGATGCTCAGGCTTATGATGGTGTCGTCTGCGCTTACCAGCCGTGTGCATTCCTCAGAACACTGAAGGACTTTACAGAGGTCTTTCAGCTTTGACCACTGCACATACAACAACTCCATGTCCACCCTCAAACTGCCTTCCCGTGGATCCTCCCACAAATGCATTACAGCCTGCCTCTGTTCGCACAGCCTCTCAACCATGTGCATGGTGGCGTTCCACCTTGTTGCAACATCTATGATTAGGTGGTGCTTGGGGAGGTGGAGTGATCGCTGCAGCCTCTGCATACGACTGGAGTCTAGGGGCGAGCGACGGATGTGCTAGCACAGTCTTCGCACCTTATGGAGCTGGGCTGGTAACTCCGGATAATTATTTATGAAGTACTGCACCACCAGGTTCAAGGTGTGAGCCAGGCAAGGTATGTGTCTGAGTTTTGCCAGGACTATGGCTGTCACAAAATTACAGCCGTTATCACTGACTACCTTGCCTGGCTCAAGATGTAGACTGCCCAGCCATGACTCAGTTTCTCACTGCAAGTAGTCGGCCAGTACCTCCGCGGTGTGTCTGTTGTTGCCCAAAGACATCATCTTTAAAACAGCCTGCTGACGCTTACCCTAGCTGAGCGATAGTGGGACACCTCGTGTGCAACACTGGCAGCTGCGGATGGAGTGCTTGTGCAACTGCGCTCTGTCGATGAGCTTTTGCTTCTGGAGGAGGAGGAAGAGGCAGAGGGTCGAATGCCTACAGCCAACTGTTGCTTATACCATGGACTAGGCAGCACTGTCCCACAGCCGCTGTCCCCTGTGGACCCTGCATCCACCACATTAACCTAGTGCGCAGTGATGGACACGTAACGGCCCTGGCCATGCCTCCTGGCCCATGTATCTGTTGTGAGGTGCACCTTTCCACTCACTGATTGTTTGAGTGCATGGACAATGCGGTCTTTCACTTCACATGCAGGTGGAGGGCAGGGATGGCTTTTCTAGAAAAGAAGTGCCGACTGGGTAGGTGTCATGGGTGTATCGCCACGAGGATCGTCGCGATTACACACTCTGACTTCTCACAGCTGAGTTGCTGTTTCTTTGTGTTTGGTAATGAGGGAGTTAATTTTACCTAGCTCTTTGCTAAGACTAGGTCCAGCCTCGCCCGGCTGCTTTTGATTATGTTCTAATTAGCTTCCTTTATATAGCTGCCAGTCTGGGTGTTAGATGCCGGTGAAAGTATTCATGTAGTCTAGCAGACTGGATCGGTTCTGAGAATACTTAAGCTAAGAGCTCCTTAGTTGTTTTTACTCTTACAGCTTATAGTTTATCTCTGAACCTTAGGTGTTCCTACTGTGTGTGAGTGTTGTATGTAAGACTTTATTTACTTTATTTCTTGTCTTTCTTGTATGTCTTTCTGTTCATTAACCGTTACCTGTTCATTCCCTTTGGTGGTAATCAGGGTCCTTCTTAGGACTAGATTACAGTTGGCAGGGATTGATAGGAGACAGGGTTTACGCTGGTGGCCTGGACCTCTGTACCTTTAACAGTACCTCCAGGTAGAGGGATTAGTTAGGACCCCAGTTTAGGGTCAGCATAGACCCCGGTCACCCTCTAGCCGGAGACAGTGTATAACGGATTCCGTATTGACCCACTGGACATTGTCAGGTAATTCTATGTTATCATATATCTATGCGCATGTTATATAGGATGTTGCCTTTTTGATATAGATTACTGACATCACATATATATATATATATATATATATATCTGCTACACAGCGTGACATTTTCACCGGCCATACTAAAGATTCTCCCCAGCTGTCATGGATCCAGTAGCCCAGCTGGCCCGGCAGTTGCAGGGGTTATCCATGGAGTTTGCAGACATTAAGTCCAAGGTTTTGTCCCCCCCGGAGCAAACCAGATCTGAACCTAAGTTTGCTCTCCCGGACAGGTTCACTGGTGGGCGGGACAAATTTTTTACTTTCCGGGAGGCATGTAAATTGTACTTTCGGCTGCGGCCTCGGTCATCTGGGAGTGAAGAGCAGAGGGTGGGAATTGTTATCTCGCTCTTACAAGGGGACCCTCAATCTTGGGCGTTCTCTATTCCTCCAGGCTCCCCAGATCTCCAGTCAGTGGATCGATTTTTTACTGCCCTGGGTCTGGTATATGATGATCCGGATCGAGTTTCCCTTGCTGAAACAAAGTTACGTAAAATGCGGCAAGGAAATCGTCCAGCGGAGGAATATTCTTCTGAGTTCCGTAGATGGGCAACAGATACTCAGTGGAATGACCCAGCTCTTAGGAGCCAGTTTTGTCAAGGGTTGTCTGACAAATTAAAAGATGTGTTGGCTCAGTATGATTCTCCTCCATCACTGGAGGCTGCTATGGCCCTCGCTATTCGCATTGATAGACGAATTCGGGAAGACGCGAGGTAACTCCGCCTCCCGTGATGACTCCGCCTACTACTAAAGTCCCTTATACTGAGGTTCCCCTGGTCTGTTCTGAGGAACCCATGCAGTTGGGAGGGACATCTTTTTGTAGGAGAGAATCGGCGGTGCGCCGCAAGACTAGAAGGTGTTTCTTTTGCGGGAGAGGGACATTTTGTTGGGGGGTGTCCATCCCGGGCCTCTTTGAGCAAAGGAGTTAACCTGGGAGTGTGTATGTCGTCCCCAAATCCCTCTCAGTTTCTCGTGCCTGCGGAGGTGGTGATTGGTACGAGAGTTGAGAGGATTTCTGTTTTTCTTGATAGTGGGTCTGGGGCTAATCTGGTGGACGCTCGGTTTGCCCAGGTGCATGGTATGCAACTGAGTGTATTGGCCAAACCGGTCCCTATAGTCTCTATTGATTCTAGACCTCTCGGTCAAGGTAGCTTGGTACAAGCTGTTCATAACATAGATCTTCGAGTAGGGGCAATACATAAAGAGCAATTGTCTTGTTATGTGTTGGAGGGTCTACCTACTCCTATTGTGTTGGGACTTCCTTGGTTGGCTAAACATAACCCAGTGATTGATTGGCAATCCAGAAAGATAAGCCAGTGGGGTGAATTTTGCAGGAATAACTGCATGAGCACGGTCATCGGTGCGGTTGTGCCTAGGACTTTGTCTCCTTTTCTGGAGGACTTTGGGGAGATGTTCTCAGAGGAGGGTGTAAAGAGTTACCTCCTCATCGCGCATATGACGGCTCAATAAAGTTGCTTCCTGATGCCTTATCTCGTACTTTCCCAGGGGCCGGGAAGACGGATGTTCCGGTTCCTATTCCTCAGGAGGGAGTTGTAGTGTCAGCTGTATGCTCTGAGCTTGAGGGGGAGGTATTGGGGGCTCAGGGGGACGCCCCTGTGGGACTTCCATGGAGACTGATAGTTCCAGATCGGTTAAGACTGAAGGTTACGGGGAACCGTTACAAACGGATGGCTGATAGGGGGAGAGTTTTTGGTCTAGATCTGAAGGTGAACGATCTGGTTTGGTTGTCTACCAGGAATATAAAACTTAAAGTTTCCTCCTGGAGGTTGGGTCCCAGATTCATCGGGCCGTACAGGATCAGTTCCATAATTAATCCGGTGGCATTTCGTCTGGACCTCCCTCCTACGTTTAAAATTCATAATGTGTTTCACAAGTCATTACTTAAAAAGTATGTGGCACCAGTCATACCGTCACCTCTACCTCCTCCTTCAGTGGTGGTCAATGATAACGTGGAATTTCATGGGTCGAAAATCATTGACTCACGTCTCAGTCGCCGATCCCTTCAGTACTTGGTTCATTGGAGGGGGTATGGTCCTGAGGGGAGGACGTGGGTCCCTGCGTCTGATGTTAACGCAGATCGATTGGTTCGGACCTTTCACACAACTCACCCGGGCAGACCTGGCCCTGAGGGTCCGGAGTCCCCTCGTAGAGGGGGGGGTACTGTCATGGGTGTATCGCCACGAGGATCGTCGCGATTACACACTCTGACTTCTCACAGCTGAGTTGCTGTTTCTTTGTGTTTGGTAATGAGGGAGTTAATTTTACCTAGCTCTTTGCTAAGACTAGGTCCAGCCTCGCCCGGCTGCTTTTGATTATGTTCTAATTAGCTTCCTTTATATAGCTGCCAGTCTGGGTGTTAGATGCCGGTGAAAGTATTCATGTAGTCTAGCAGACTGGATCGGTTCTGAGAATACTTAAGCTAAGAGCTCCTTAGTTGTTTTTACTCTTACAGCTTATAGTTTATCTCTGAGACCTTAGGTGTTCCTACTGTGTGTGAGTGTTGTATGTAAGACTTTATTTACTTTATTTCTTGTCTTTCTTGTATGTCTTTCTGTTCATTAACCGTTACCTGTTCATTCCCTTTGGTGGTAATCAGGGTCCTTCTTAGGACTAGATTACAGTTGGCAGGGATTGATAGGAGACAGGGTTTACGCTGGTGGCCTGGACCTCTGTACCTTTAACAGTACCTCCAGGTAGAGGGATTAGTTAGGACCCCAGTTTAGGGTCAGCATAGACCCGGTCACCCTCTAGCCGGAGACAGTGTATAACGGATTCCGTATTGACCCACTGGACATTGTCAGGTAATTCTATGTTATCATATATCTATGCGCATGTTATATAGGATGTTGCCCTTTTGATATAGATTACTGACATCACATATATATATATATATATATATCTGCTACACAGCGTGACATTAGGTCATAGTGTGGGACAGCATAGGCCATGAGCTCTCGGAACGCTGCGCTACGCTGATGGAAGGGCATCATCTCTAATGAGATCAGTTTGGCAATGTAGGCGTTCAAAGCCAGTGAGGTTTTGTAGTCCGTCTACGATTGCAAGTGCATGGTGTTTAAATGTCTAAGCATGCAACTGGTATTCAATTTTCGGACATTTTTCCCTCGGCTAAAGGTCCTTCCGCACTTCTTACAGATAACCTTTGCCTCATCAATAGGATTTTGGTCAAAAAAATGCCATACTGCACTCTTCCTACTGTGGGATAAATTTTCAGGGCTTGCACGCTGTGCTAATTTGACCATCTGGCCAAGCTGTCCTGAAACCCTTTTTTAACACGTTTTTGGACTGCTATGGGCCTGCCAGATAACCGCAGCTGCAATGTTGATGCCTGCCGCTGATCCTCCTCCTCATCTGAGCTATTGCCAGTGGCACACTCTTCCCCCAATGGATGCCAATCCGGGTCAACAACTTGGTCATCCATCACCTCCTCTTCAATTTCATCTGCACCTTCCTCTGTGTCACCATGTAAGGTGGTATCGTATGCGGGAAGGGGCACCTGAGTTTCATCAGGGTCAGATTCTGGCTCAGTAGACTGCGAGGGCAATGCATTGCTCTGGGTGAATGTACCAGTAGAATCAGCAGTGGCGGTGCAGTTTACCTACTCCCAGAAAAGGGAGCCTTCCAGGCCTTCTGGAGCCAGACGATGAGGCAGGCTCAACACCTCCTGCCTTAGGTGCTATTGTGCTTTTGCCACTACCAGTAGATGCACCACCACCACCACCATCAGTAGCAGGTGGCCCCCCACGACCACATCCACGACCTCTTCCACCATACTTCCTCATGTTTGTGTTTATGTACACAAAATAAAAACAGATATATGGTACAGTATCTGAAGCGTACAGCTGTTTACGGTGAAGGTGAAAAATTTTAATCTCCGTATATATTTGCGGAATAACAGCCACAGACTCTCACAGGCGCAGTATGGATTACACTAGAATATAAAAACCAAAAAAGTGTACAGTATCAGAAGCGTACAGCTGTATACACTGTTGGGGGAATTTTTTTAAATTTCCGTATATATTTCAGCAGTAAGACACACGGTCACAGGCCCAGTCTGGCTAACACCAGAATATCAAAATCAGAAAAAGTGTACTGTCTCAGTAGCATACAGTTGTATACAGTGTTGGGGGAATTGTAAATGTCCGTATATATTTCAGCAGTAAGACACATGGTCACAGGCCCAGTCTGGCTAACACCAGAATATCAAACTCAGGAAAAGTGTACTGTCTCAGTAGCGTACAGCTGTATACAGTGTTGGGGGAATTTTTTTAAATTTCCGTATATATTTCAGCAGTAAGACACACGGTCACAGGCCCAGTCTGGCTAACACCAGAATATCAAAATCAGGAAAAGTGTACTGTCTCAGTAGCGTACAGCTGTATACAGTGTTGGGGGAATTTTAAATCTCCGTATATATTTCCGGAGTCACACACAGATAGTCAGCCTGTATTTGTCCCTGATACCAGCCAGTACACGGTACTGTGAGGAGTGTACAGCTCTATACAGTGTGGGAAAAACAGAACACTCAGTAACTAACTAAAATTTCCCCCTTAGATCTGGCAGGCAGGCTAGTAATCAGCTCTGCTGATCCACACAAGCAATTTGTACGCTGTCACTGGTAGGCACCTCTGCTACTCCAACAAATTAATTGCGCCCTTATCACAGTCAGGCAGCCTACTAATCAGATGTGATGCTCCACACAAGCAATTTGTACACTGTCACTGGCAGGCAGCTCTGCTACTCCACCAAATTAATTTCCCCCTTATCACAGGCAGGCAGCCTACTAATCAAATCTGATGCTTCACACAAGCAATTTCTACAGCGTCACTGGCAGGCAGGCAGCCTAAGAACCAACGTTGCTGCACACAGCAAAATCCTCTGCTCTCACTGCACAGTCACAGTACAGCTAATCGCTATCAGCAGAAAGTAATTTTTTTTTAGGCTCTGCCTAACGCTCTCCCTGTTCAGATGCACCGCCAGCAACCTTCCCCTACACTGAGTTCGGCAGATGTAAAATGGCGGTCGGCGCTGAGGGATTTTATATGCACTGTGACGCCACTAAAAGCCAGCCAATCGCTGCAATGCCCTTCTCTAAGATCGTGCTGGCCGCTGGCTATGTCATCCCATTGCCCACAGCCTGTGTCCTTGCTCATTGGCCGAGAAAAGGCGCTTAAAGTGTAGGGGAAAACCGACTCCAGCAAAATGGTCGCCAAACACGTGACCAAACACACTCCACGGACCGGTTTTGTTTCATGAAACCCGACTTTGGCGACAATCGGCGATTTTTGAAAATGAACGACCTGTTTCGCTCAACTCTAGTGATTGTGATTGAGTCTAATCAGCTCTGGGGTTTCTGACTGGTCCACAGATTGATGATAGGTGGCAACATTAACATGTAAAGATGGTGGTCCTGAATATGTATTCTTTTACTAATAGTGGTTCTGGTGATGTGTGTAATGATTCTACTCCTCAGTGCTGAGCTGTCTATGCAGTGATTGTCAGCTTAGTTGTCCAGTCTGGTGCAAGGGCATGCTGAGCAGTCTGTGCAATGATTGATAGCTCAGTTATCCAGTTTGGTGCAGGAGCTTGCTGAGCTGTCTGTTCAGTTATAGAAAGCTCAGTTGTCCAGTCTGGTGCAGGGGCATGCTGAGCTTTCTGTGTTTTTATTGACAGCTCAGCCATCCAATCTGAGACTGGGGTGTCCTAAGCTCTTGTCAAGTGCTCATGGTTCTCTTGATTGTACAGCTATTTAACTGACTTTGCAGTCCTAGATAGCCGTCAGCCATAGCTAAGTGGGGTTGGTTTACTCTGTGCTTTATATTTTTGCTTGTTGATGTATCACTGCCTGACCTTGGACCTCATTCTGACCATCCATCTGTTTAACCCTTTTCTGTGATCCGCCATTTTCCTGGTATTTTGACCTCGGACCATTACTTGACTATGACATTCTCTTCCCTCTATTAATGACTTACCCTCCTGGCTATTGACCTCAGACTCCTCATCTATCCCGACTCACAGTTTGTCCATGAGAAGTGACACGATGAATTAATGTGCTTATGATGTTCTGGTGATGTTTTCATGAACTAATATTGGTTCTGTTGATTTATTCAAATACTGATGTTGCTTCTGATGATGTATTCATGTAGTAACAGTGGTTTTGGTGATGTATTTATTTATTTACTGCCAGTGGTTCTGATGCCGTATACATGTAAGTACCCTTTTAATTTTTTTTCTGCCTTTGTGATTGGTTTAGTATGACAGCATGGCCTATGGGTGAAAAAGGTTGTGCGCCTCTGCTGTAGAGGATAAGGCAAATGTAAGTGCAAAAAGAAGATATTCTGGATGGTGCTGGTATATAGGATAGCGTTTCTAAATGATATTTCCATTGTACAATTCAAATTTACATAAGCTGTATTTCTTTTAACTGTTTTCTGTTCACTTGTTCAACCAGTTTAATATTTGTATCACTTAAATGAATCCAAAATGGAAAATGAAGCCTCTGTTTAAATCTTGTACACAGCTTTTCGGCAAAACTATATCTCTATGGTTATAAATATATGGTTATTATGGTTATGGAGTACAAACAATCACAATTTAATAAATTATTCTCTTCCATCAGAGTTCTCTTCCTGCTAACTTACAGCCAGTATAGGATGATGTATGATGAATATACGATCTGATCATACACAGGAGACCAGTAAGCCCATGCTTGATCCATAATTAACCATACTGATGAAGTTTACTAATTAACAGCTTTTGGGTAGACACAAACAGTATGAGTTTTTTTAACCCCTTAGTGACAGAGCCATTTTGCAGCTTAATGACAGGGCCAATTTTTACAATTCTGACCACTGTCACTTTATGAGGTTATAACTCTGGAACGCTTTAACGAATCCCGCTGATTCTGAGATTGTTTTTTTCGTGACATATTGTACTTCACGTTAGTGGTAAAATTTCTTTGATATGACTTGTGTTTATTTATGAAAAAAACAGAAATATGGCGAATATTTTGAAAATTTAACAATTTTCAAACTTTAAATTTTTATGCCTTTAAATCAGAGAGATATGTCACACAAATTTCTTAATAAATAACATTTCCCACATGTCTACTTTACATCAGCACAATTTTGGGACCAAAATTTTTTTTTGTTACGAAGTTATAAAGGTTAAAAGTTGACCAGCGATTTCTCATTTTTACAACACCATTTTTATTTTAGGGACCACATCACATTTGAAGTCACTTTGAGGGGTCTATATGATAGAAAATAGCCAAAAGTGACACCATTCTAAAAACTGCACCCCTCAAGGTGCTCAAAACCACATTCAAGAAGTTTATTAACCCTTTACGTGCTTCACAGGAACTGAAGCAATGTGGAAGGAAAAAATTAACATTTAACTTTTTTTGCAAAAACTTTACTTCGGAACCTATTTTTTTTATTTTCACAACTGTTAAAAGAAAAAATGAACCACAAAATTTGTTGTGCAATTTCTCCTGCCGATACCCCATATGTGGGGGTAAACCACTTTTTGGGCGCACGGCAGAGGTTGCAAGGGAAGGAGCGACATTTGACTTTTTCAACGCAGAATTGGCTGGTCGCCATGTCGCGTTTGTAGAGGCCCTGATGTGTCTAAACAGTGGAAACCCATCACAAGTGACCCCATTTTGGAAACTAGACCCCCTAAGGAACTTATCTAGATGTGTGGTGAGCACTTTGAACCTCCAAGTGCTTCACAGAAGTTTATAACATAGAACAGTGAAAATAAAAAATCATATTTTTTCCACAAAAACAATCTTTTCACCCCAATTTTTATTTTCCCAAGGGTAACAAGACCCCAAAAGTTTTTGTGCAATTTGTCCTGAGCATGCCGATACCCCATAAGTGGGGGTAAACCACTGTTTGGGCGCACGGCAGGGCTTGGAAGGGAAGGAGCGCCGTTTGACTGTTTCAAACCAAAATTGGCTGGAATTGAAATTGGACGCCATGTCGCGTTTGGAGAGCCCCTGATACGCCTAAACAGTCGAAACCCCCCACAAATGACACCATTTTGGAAACTAGACCCCTTAAGGAACTTATCGAGATGTGTGGTGAGCACTTTGAACCCCCAAGTGCTTCACAGAAATTAATAAACGTAGAGCCGTGAAAATAAAAAATCATTTTTTTCCTCAAAAATGATTCTTTAGCCCGCTATTTTTTTTATTTTCCCAAGGGTAACAGGAGAAATTGGACCCAAAAAGTTGTTGTGCATTTTTTCTTGAGTACGCTGATACCCCATATATGGGGTGAAACCACTGTTTGGGCGCATGGGAGTGCTTGGAAGGGAAGGAGCGCCATTTTGTAATGCAGACTTTGATGGAATGTTCTGCGAGCGTCATGTTGTGTTTGCAGAGCCCTTGATGTACCTAAACATTAGAAACCCCCTGCAAGTGACACCATTTTGGAAACTAGACCCCCCAAGGAGCTTATCTAGATGTGTGGTGAGCACTTTGAACCCCCAAGTGCTTCACAGAAATTTATAAACGCAGAGCCGTGAAAATGAAAAATCATTTTTTTTTCTCAAAAATGTTTTTTTTAGCCAGCTATTTTTTATTTTCCCAAGGGTAACAGGAGAAATTAGAACCCCAAAATTGGTGTGTAATTTATCCTGAGTACGCTGATACCCCATATGTTGGGGTAAACCACTGTTTGGGCACACGGCAGGGCTCGGAAGGGAGGGAGCGACATTTGACTTTTTGAAAGCCACGTCGTGTTTGGAGACCCCCTGATGTGTCTAAACAGTGGAAACCCCCCACAAGTGACCCCATTTTGGAAACTAGACCCCTTAAGGAACTTATCTAGATGTGTGGTGAGCACTTTGAACCCCCAAGTGTTTCACAGAAATTTATAAACGCAGAGCTGTGAAAATAAAAAATCATTTTTTTTCTTAAAAATGATTTTTTTAGCCAGCTATTTTTTATTTTCCCAAGGGTAACAGGAGAAATTAGAACCCCAAAATTGGTGTGCAATTTGTCCTGAGTAGGCTGACACCCCATATGTTGGGGTAAACCACTGTTTGGGCGCACGGCAGGGCTCGGAAGGGAAGGAGCGCCATTTGACTTTTTGAAAGCCACGTCGTGTTTGGAGACCCCCTGATGTGTCTAAACAGTGGAAACCCCCCACAAGTGACCCCATTTTGGAAACTAGACCCCTTAAGGAACTTATCTAGATGTGTGGTGAGCACTTTGAACCCCAAGTGTTTCACAGAAATTTATAAACGCAGAGCTGTGAAAATAAAAAATAATTTTTTTCTCAAAAATGATTTTTTTAGCCAGCTATTTTTTATTTTCCCAAGGGTAACAGGAGAAATTAGAACACCAAAATTGTTGTGCAATTTGTCCTGAGTACGCTGATACCCCATATGTTGGGGTAAACCACTGTTTTGGCGCACGGCAGGGCTTGGAAGGGAGGGAGCGCCATTTGACTTTTTGAACGCCACGTCGTGTTTGGAGACCCCCTGATGTGCCTAGATAGTGGAAGTCCCTCAATTCTAGCTCCAACCCTAATCCCAACACACCCCTAACCCTAATCCCAACCGTAATCCTAACCTAAATCCCAACCCTAATTCCAACCCTAATTGTAACCCTAACCTTAATTGTAACCCTAACTCTAATTGTAACCCTAATCCTAATTTTAACCCTAACCCTAATTGTAACCCTAACCCTAATTCTAACCCTAATTATAACCCTAACCCTAAGGCTAGGTTCATTTTGCGTTTTACCAGCCCGTTCAACACATAGCGTTGACGGGCTGGTAACGGTATAGCATAACGCAATCGCATTATGCTATACCCGCTAGCGCAGAGGAATCAGCAGATGATTCATCTGCGCTAGCGGTGACGGAGCCCAGACGCTGCAGCCCGTGTCCGAGGCTCCGTCACTGAATGATGGCACGTCGCAAACGCATGCCGCTTTACGGCATGCGTCGCGATGCGCCCTCAAATGGGGGTGAATGGCAGCGTTAACGGACTGCCATAACACCGTATGAACCCAGCTTAACCCTAACGCTAATTATAACCCTAACCCTAATGCTAACCCTAACCCTAATGCTAACCCTAACCCTAATTATAACCCTAACCCTAATTATAACCCTAACCCTAACAGAAAAATGAAAATAAATATAATTTCTATTTTTTATTATATGTCCCTAACTAAGGGGGTGATAAATGGGGGGGTTATGTACTGTTTTTTTTATTTTGATCACTGTGATAGTTTATCACAGTGATCAAAATGCACTTTCTGGAGAATGAATGAAAACATTTTTGAATCTGCCGCCAAGTAGATCGGCGGGCGCACTGTGCATGCGCCCGCCATTTTTTTTTTTGCAGGAAGAAGACGCCGGGATCCTGGGGTCTACGGGAGGACGGAGGACACCGGTAAGTATAGGAGGGGGCGATCGGGGGACCTGGGGACCCTCATTTTCTCCCCTCTGATGTGCGATCACATCAGAGGGGAGAGAAATCATTTTTTTTTTTTTTTTTTTTGCGATCGCGTCGGTGAATACCGACCCGGATCATGTTCTCATGTTCTCCGAGACCCCAGAGAATATTTGCCCATCCCCCCCCAGCACAGCGGCACATAGCGGCGGGCGCACTGAGCATGCGCCCGCCATTTTCTTCATCGCACCAGCCCCGGGGGACACCGGAGGGCCCTGGGGCCACATGCAGGACATCGGGGGCCACATGGGGGTCCGGGGACCCTTTTTCTCTGTCCTCTGATGTCCTATGACATCAGAGGACAGAGAAATTAAATGGCACAACTTTTTTTTTTTTTTTGTTGCGGTCGCCGTTATAGGGTTAATAACGGCGATCGCAACATCGGTGTCGGTAAAAACCGACCCGATTCATGTTCTCTGGGGTCTCGGCTACCCCCGATAGCCGAGACCCCGGAGATAATGCGCCTCTGGGGGGCGCTATTCACTTTTTCCACAGCGCCGTTAATTAACGGCGCTGTGGTTTAAGTACCCTTAATGACCGCCGTTAAAAGGTGTATCGGCGGTCGTTAAGGGGTTAATCAAGACTTTTTGAAAAGTGAAGTCATAAAATGAAAATATGGACTTAGCCTTTAAATGGGTTTTCCCCCCTAACAAACTTAATTTTAATCAGTATTTTAATCAATAGATCTTTGAATAATAATAAGTTCCACAAATGGATGTGTTTAAAAAAATTGTTCCTGTGCTGAGGTAATGTTTTAAATATGCCCTGTTATGTAATGTCTGTGTCTGATCATGCAGGAACATGGTCTGAACATGGTCTGAACATACCACAGCTCCTATCCAGGGGAGAATGCAAAAGAGTATACAGACAATACAGCAGTGGATCATAGGTGATTCTTTCTTTGAAGTAAAACATTAATTAATAGCAGGTAGGGAAATGCTTTGCCTCAGAAAAAGAATCAGCTGCGATGCCATGTTGTAATGTCTGTATACTCTTTTTCTTCCTCACCTGCCCAGGCAGCTGTGGCATAATCAGACCATGTTCCTTCATAGTCAGACGTAGCCAGTGCTGGACTGAGGTGGCAGTAACATTGACTCGGGTGGGCCACTGCTCAGCTGCCTGCAAATATCACATTACCCTCATTCATAATGTTACCTATTTTTCTGTATAATAAACTGGGTAGTTTTTTAAATGAATGTTGACATGACGACTTTGAACAGAGGGAAACAAATGTATTGTGCCAACTACTGCTAATACATTTGCAGTGTAGAGCCCATTCCTGCATGAGGGCCTACTGAGGATTCTCCTGTTCTCCTGTTGGCCAGTCCGAGCCTGTATGCAGCCATCACACAGTACCCAGCAGGGGAACATTTATAAGATTATCTCAGCACAGAAATATTTTTTTAACTTTAACTTTCTCAATAATCGTCATTACAGATTTATTATTTATTTACTGCTGTAGAGTGTCTATAAGTTCTTATGTAGCTGAGTGACCTGCAAAAAAAACATGCAAATCCATTGTAGCTTCTGCTCCTGAAATTTTTGTGCTCCCCTCTGTTCTCTCTGCATTCACATGAAAAGGTAAGGAGAAAATAAATTCTGTTCTTTACCTGTGCTGATACACAATGAAGACAGCAGCACCTTAGTTACACAAAGATCTCACATCCTAGTTTCCTGAGAGAGACACCAACACAAAAGAAAAGTCTGAATCTTAGGAACAGGCTGCAATTTGACTAACAGGGTGTTACAGCTGGCAGAACGCACCAAATAAATATAAATAATAGGTGCGTTCGCAGCCCGGGGTCCACCGTGCAGGCAGAGCCTGCTGTTATGTTTTGGTAGCTGAAGAGAGCAGGCAAAAACGGCAATACACCAGAGAGGTTGGAATCTACTGGATTGCAGTACCCTGACTAACCACCACAACTAAAGGCAGCCGTGGAGCGTTCCTATGTTGGTCCTAGACGCCTCGTCACAGCCTGAGAGGCTAACTACACCTAAAGATAGAAAGAGGAAAGCTATCTGCCCCGGAGCAGATCCCCAAAGAACATAGGAAGCCCCCAAACATGTAATGGCGGTTAGACAAGAGGAAATACAGACACAGACAGAAAATAGTATGAGCAAACGCTGGGGCCCAATCTGCCTGGACAGAAAAGGATAGGAAGGACACTTACTGCCATCCAAAAAAAACCCTAAAAAAAGCCAACGCTACTAATTGCAAAAACACCTGAGATCACACGACCTCTACCACCTAAATTAGTTCTCTGGTGTAACAAAACTAAGCCGCAGCCACAGAAAAAACTGGAAAAGGCAAATGAACAAACAACAGTGGCTCCAGAAGAACCGAGAGGCGTCCAAGTCCCCCGAGGAGGGGAACCTGGCCAACCTCACAGAAATGCAGAGAAATATGCAAATGGCAAGCACAAAAACAAAAAACAGAAAAATATCCTATCTGAGAACAGAAGAGGCAAGACTCAGCAAGCTTCCAAGTGAACCAGGAAAAAACGTTGAGACAAGAACAATTGATCACCGGCAACCATGATGGGGGGAAACCTCCCTTATATCCAGCCAGTCCGTGATTCCTGATTGCCAATCCTCATTGAATGGTTCAGTACCGTTTGTAACCACCAGAGGGAGCTTCTGCTCAGAATTCATTTCTAAAACATTCATAACAGCCTGCTGCTAGTAAGATGACAGGATATGGCAGTATAAGCATGCTCTGTTACTTCACAGAGTTGCAGACATACAGTCATGGCCAAAAGTTTTGAGAATGACAGAAATATTAATTTTTACAAAGTCTACTGCTTCACTTTTTCTAATGACAATTTGCATATACTCCAGAATGTTATAAAGAGTGATCAGCTTAACAGCAATTACTTGCAAAGTCAATGTTTGGCTAGAAAATGAACTTTATCCCCCAAAACACATTTCAACATCATTGCAGCCCTGCCTTAAAAGGACCAGCTAACCTCTTTTCAGTGATTGCTCCATTAACACAGGTGTGGGTGTTGATGAGGACATGGCTGGAGATCAATCTGTCATAATTAAGTAAGAATGACACCACTGGACACTTTAAAAGGAGGCTGGTGCTTGGCATCATTGTTTCTCTTCTGGTTATCTCTAAAGAAACACGTGCAGTCATCATTGCAATGCACAAAAATGGCCTAACAGGGAAGAGTATCGCAGCTAGAAAGATTACACCTCAGTCAACAATCTATCGCATCATCAAGAACTTCAAGGAGAGAGGTTCCATTGTTGCCAGAAAGGCTTCAGGGCACCCAAGAAAGACCAGCAAGCTCCAGGATCGTCTCTTAAAAGTGTTTCAGCTGCGGGATCGGGCTACCAGCAGTGCAGAGCTTGCTCAGGAATGGCAGTAGGCAGGTGTGAGTGCATCTGCACGCACTGTAAGGCGGAGACTCTTGGAGCAAGGCCTGGTCTCAAGGAGGGCAGCAAAGAAGTCACTTCTCTCCAGAAAAAACATCATGGACAGACTGATATTCTGCAAAAGGTACAGGCAGTGGACTGCTGAGGACTGGGGTAAAGTTATTTTCTCTGATGAATCCCCTTTTCGATTGTTTGGGACATCAGGAAATCGCCTCATTCGGAGAAGACAAGGTGAGCGCTACCACCAGTCTTGTCTCATGCCAACTGTTAAGCATCCTGAAACCATTCATGTGTGGGGTTGCTTCTCAGCCAAGGGAATCGGTTCTCTCACAGTCTTGCCTAAAAACACAGCCATGAATAAAGAATGGTACCAGAATGTCCTCCAAGAGCAACTTCTCCCAACCCTCCAAGAGCAGTTTGGCGATCAACAATGCCTTTTCCAGCATGATGGAGCACCTTGCCATAAAGCAAAGGTGATAACTAAATGGCTCAGGGAACAAAACATAGAGATTTTGGGTCCATGGCCTGGAAACTCCCCAGATCTTAATCCCATTGAGAACTTGGGGTCAATCATCAAGAGACGGGTGGACAAACAAAAGCCTAAAAATTCTGACAAAATGAAAGCTTTGATTGTGCAAGAATGGACTGCTATCAGTCAGGATTTGGTCCAGAAGTTGATTGAGAGCATGCCAGGGAGAATTGCAGAGGTCCTGAAGAAGAAGGGTCAACACTGCAAATATTGACTTGCTGCTTTAACTCATTCTAACTGTCAATATAAGCTTTTGTTACTCATATGTTTGCAATTATTATATTTCTGTCTGTGATAAAAACATCTGTCAAACACACATAAAAACCAGAGGGCAGCAGATCATGTGAAAATATAATATTTGTGTCATTCTCAAAACTTTTGGCCATGACTGTAGACGCTGTGACACTATATGTCGGTATGAGCGATCTCTGTTACACCACAGAGTCGCTGACATAGACGATGAGATAGAGACTGTGTCCTGTTAACACCACAGGAGTACACAGATTACTGCTGAGCGGATAGCAGTCTGTGGTCATGCAGTCAGTAACACAAACAACCAACTCCTCACCGGAGTAGCCGGTATTCTAGAGGCTATTTCATGCTAAGCCCTGAACACGTGCATACAAAACTCCTCACCGGAAGTGCCGGTATTCTAGGGACTTATTTCAGCCGAGCCCTAACAGCATGCGTACATGACCACACTGACGCAAAGCACATAACAGAATTGATACTAGCGCATGGCCGTGTGGCCATGCAACACTTTTATAGCTGCAGCAAGTACAGGACCTTCCCAGAAAGACCAATGGAAAGCTGCCCCAGAATTAGAGCAGCTTCAGGACCTTCCTGGAGGACCAATGAGAGTCGCTGCAGTACCAGAGCATGTGACCCCTGATCTCCAATGAAAGATCTTGCCCTGGGCATGCTCAGAAGGGGAAATGCAGGACTTAGTCCCAAAGCTGTCTGCTCGCCGCAAACCAGAACTGGCTACAATAGTGGAACCTGGAGAGGCAGCAGAAAGCCTTTGCACAGTACCAGACTGAGCGAGAGGCTGGGACCGACGTCTCCGCTGAGCAGGCTCCACTGTAGCCGGAGATGGATGGGGGAACGCAGCAGGAATAGCTCGAGATTCTCCCTGTGCAGAAGTGGGAACTCGAACCCTAACACAGGGTTTCTTAAAATGAATGAAAGAATGAAGATTGCAAAGTGAAACTGAGTGCAAAGTTATTAAATATTTACAGCATGCAGCATAAATCTACTTTATGAAACTGTTAATGCAAATTGACATAAAGTAGCATCATGGTGATCATGGCGGCCAAAGGAGCTGTGCCATCACAATCACCATCAGAAGATTGGCTTAGCTGATAGCCAAGCTCTGGCAGTAACAGCCAGGGCAGTTGACAGCTCTATCCCTGACTATTTAACCATCTAGTTGCCATGATTAATAGCGATGCAAAAGGTTGGGAGGCAGAGAGTCCTCCAACTGTCATTGAATCAGCACACCCAAGACGTGTAGCGGTGCCTGAATGACACCACCGGGCAGGATTCAAATTCGGTACACTAGACAAGGAGGCAAAAATAAAACACCAGCTTTATTAAAAGAAAGAGGATTATATTCCAGAAAATAAGACTAATAGTTCTTGTAATGATAATAGCAATAATAGATACAAGGAAAGATAACTGGAGTGTTGCACACAAGCTGTGCTCCAGTTATGGCAAGGTAAAGTTCAATACAAACATTATAAACAATTTCTACAAACTACTCTCTTCCAGCTTCCTACCTGGCTTCTGATAATTGTGCTGTACTGCTACATCGCCCTAAATAAAGAACCCTGCTCTACACCCTAACATAATTGAAAAACAGTGTGACACTCACAGTTCTGTAGCACTTAGGAAACTGTTTGATAGCTTCTGCTTGGTCCCGATGTAGTTGATTTTGTTGTATTGAGCTCTTCCTTCAGGTTAATGGATCCGTCTTCTTCTGGTTCTGGACACTTCTCATTCTCACTTTCAATGCTGAAGGGTTATGGTATGACAGTGTTGTTTCCCCTCTCAGTTTACAGGCGCTCAGGGAGAACGACTCTGGCTGTGCGATGCGACTCTTTCCTTCTGACACAGTCCTGGTGATCAATCCTGCGGTAACCCTTGAAAACAATAGTTCATAATAATTCAGTTCCAGGCAGGGTATGACCCCCAACACATGATCAAGGTGAGACGATAGATGTAATGGTCAAATAATTGTGTCCGTTCTTGCCTGGTACGGAGGCTCTGTCAGTAGAAAATAAAAAGTATTACATCTTACATAGAACCTGCTTGCATGAGATCGGCTGGGGAGCCACATCTCTCCAGGATACAGCAGGATAAAATTCCTGCAGAGATCTGCCAATAACCCTAAGGTCAGATGGAAACATACTGTAGCAGCCATGCATGTGAGTGCATGGTGAGTAAGGTGCTGGTGAGCCATGCAAGTGGCCGCTGTGAGACAGACCGTGTCATTTTGGACTCCATTTGGCTTCTTTCCTAATAGTATCTCATCTTTTTAGGCATTCACAAAAGCACTGCCAAAGGGCATGGTTTGCCGAGTTTGTGGGAAAAGGTAGGTTAAGGGTTAATTTGGATGGCAGTTCTGGGACTCAGAAAGCATTGCAGCAAAACCTGCATTCCAGAATGACATTCCTTCTATTCTGAGCTTTCCTGTGTGCCAAATTGGTAGCCTTTGACCACATACTGAGGATCTACGTACTCATGTTCTCTTTTTTCTGCGGTCCATTTTTTCCCTCTTACCCTTGCCAAAAAAAATGCCAAATTTTGTTTAACCAACATCTTAATAGAAATGGAAATCTGAAAAAGATAGATAAGAAGCAAAATAGGACTTCAATTAGAGAAGAATGTAAATGTTTATTTGTGATAGTCTCATCAGTACTGTTATTCCTATATGGTCCATTGTCTGATGATAGTGTAAGGGATGGACAGGACTGTAGTCGTGACCTGAATGACTGCAACATCTATGTCTAGTCCTTCCCCTACATGAAACTGTATTCTTCCACTCGGCATACCTGCATCTCCAAGTTCAGCTTCCCTGGGCACTTCCCAGGTGTTGACGGTCCCTCTTTCAAGCAACCCCCAGTAATTGAGACAGAGTCCAGGATAACTTGAACATTCTCTTTACTTAACTTTTCACACGTTATATCCACAGTTGGCACATCAGGTGTTTCACTCGTTTCCTTATCTTTCCCTGCTTTGCTGTCACTTCTGTGTAGTACACGCCCGGACCGAAACGTACTAGACTGCTCCCCAGTTCCTTCCAGGCCTGACCTCACTGTAATGACGTTTCCTTTAGCCTACTTTGCCCCAGTACTGAATTCATCAATCACTACGTTTGGTGGCCCCAGGTGAAGCATCCAGCCCGTCTGCACCGATTCTGTCGAAGCTCCAGCTCCCTTCAACTCCTTAGTCCAGCCAACTTCTGCCCTAAAAGCATTGTCCCAAGTGGTAAGAAGCCACAATTTCCTTCTCTGCACAGGCCCACTGTTATGGTATACAGTGGCCGTGGGTAAAGTGGGCTGCGGCACTTAAACATTACGTGGCTGCCAGTTATCTGGGCCTAAACCAATTTTTAGGGTCTGCAGAACGCACCTAATAGATATTGTAAGGGGTGTGTTCACAGCCCGGGGTCCACCGTGCAGGCGAAGCCAGCTGCTAGTAAGATGGCGAAAGTAGCGAACTCTGTTATCCCGCAGAGTTGCTAAAATAAACGCCGTAGCGCGATGTGGCAATTAGTGCGAACTCTGTTAATCACCAGAGCCGCTAGCGGGAATGCCACAGCGCTACATGGCGATAAGTACGAACTCACTTAGTTTCAGTGAGCCGTAAAGTAAAACGCTAGGGCGCTGAACCAGCATTATAAAGCGAACCCTGTTGCGTCACAGAGCCGCTGAGAAAAAGACTGTGTCCTGTTAGACTCACAGGGAACACAGATGACTGCTAAGCAGATTGCAGTCTGAGGTCATGCAGTCAGAACACAAGCAACAATCTCCTCACCGGAGTAGCCGGTATTCTAATGGCGTTTTCAGCCGAGCCCTGAACACGTGCATACAATCTCCTCACCGGAGGTGCCGGTATTCTAGGGGCTTATTTCAGCCAGACCTAACCACATGCATACATGACCTCACTGGCGCAAGCACATAACAGATTTGATACTAGCGCATGGCGGCCCAGCCATGCCACCCTTTTATAGTAACAGCTACAGGACCTGCCAGAAAAAGGAACAATGAGAAACTGTTCCAAAACACATGTAGTTTCAGGACCTTCCTGGCGGACCAATAGGAGCTGCTGCAGTACCTGAACATGTGACCCCTGATCTCCAAAGAGAGATCTTACCCTGGGCATGCTCAGAAGGGGAAATGCAGGACTTCGTCCTAAAGACGTCTGCTCCAGCACTGGCTATAATAGAAGATCCAGGAGGGGCAGCAACAAGTCTCTGCACAGTATTGGAATGGGCAAGACGCTGGGACCGACGTCTCTGCTGAGCAGGCTCCACTGCGGCCGGAGACGGATGGGGGACCGCAGAGGGAATGGCTCGAGATTCCCCTTGTGCGGCATTGGGAACTCGAACCCTAACACCCATGTGGACACTTGGGCACTCTGGCCCCGTCTGAGCTAACTAGCTAGAACCTTTTCACTACTATACGGCAGCCCCTCCTACACTTAACCCTCTATAAACTTCATATAAGCTGTACCTAACAATGCCCAATAGTATGCCCCCACCTAGTGGCTCACAACAGAGCTACACTTACCCAATGTTTAAGAACTATATACTAAGGAGCCCTCCTCTAATGTCCCAAAGAAGAAAGCACCTAACTTTCCCTTTGGTCCACTGCGCTCACTGTAATCTATCATGTGACCGGTGACATCATGAAGGTCATGTCGGCTTACCACACACCACAGCTTCATATCGTGCACGCTACATGCCAGCACACCGCTGGAAGAGGGGGAACATGGAGTATCTGTCACCGGCTGGGACAGCACTCTGGAGGAGTCGTGGTATTAACCCACGTTCTACTGGCAATATAATATTGACCTTATATCAAGATTTACAGCACTCACTGTCAAATTGATCTACAGGAGCCCAGATATCTACTCAAACTACATCTCAAGGTAATAACCACCCAATGAGGAGTAATCCAATTTATTTGTGTATAATTTAAAATGCACCATAAGACAAAGGGATTCATTATTAAGCGCAATTTTTGAATTATTTATTTACATTTTATTGACCACATTGGTGGTGTGTGTTCCTGATTTGCAGCAAGTGTTCCCCCTTTTCTCCTATAGTTACTAGAGCAACCTACAATTTATATCAAATCCCAATACTTACCTTTCTTAACAACATACTGTTATTGAAAGTTTATGTGATACAATTGGATATGGAGCTAATCTGACATTACAATTGAGCGCCGTGTTAAGTTTGGTGATGTATTCATGTATTAATGATGGTATTCCTGTGCTACTGGAGCTTATGTTGCTTTATTTCTGTACTTTTGGTGATTCTGGTGTTGTATTTCTGTACTGTTGGTGGTTCTTTTGCTGTATTCATGTACTGATGGTGTGTTTAGTAAGTGTTAAGTATTTAGCCACAAAGATGAGTTTGTTTGTAAAAATCTCGGATATCTAAAGAGTTTATTATATTTCAATCTTAACTCAAAATAATAATTTTACTTCTCATGCCAGATCCCTATAAAATGTTACAAGAACTTAGTATTTCTGTACGTTCCTGTGAGCTTAACTGAGTTCATCTAATGACATAGCAAAATCTTCTTCAGTAGGTTTAATTAATGCCTAGCAGTCAGGGACACGCTACAGTAGTTTGTGGACAATTAAAAAGGAAGGCAGCAGTGGTAATTGGGACTCTAAAAGACTAAATCTGGATTAGCAGTTTTCGCAAATAGGCATTAAATAATGAGATGAACATCTTAACTGATGATTCCCTCTGTAATTGGCTGTCGATCTTGCTTATTAGAGAGTAATTCTTCACATTTGCTTAATTGTTACACTATTGTTCAATGCAAAGGAAATTACTGGAATAAAGAGCTACATCTATGTTTGCAAACACTATGGATAGTTAACCTCTCATGCATTCTGACATTGGATGCCTCCATTTGAAATAGAGCAGCCATTGATGTAAATATTTTGGTTGCCATTCCTTCAGCATCCTGTTTTTCTGTGATCTGCAGAGAAGCTTTTTTATGACCTTCAGCAGCTCTTTTGTTCTATTACTGCTCTGGATTTTTTTTATAAAGAAAGGTATACAAAGAAGACCTGTAACTTGGTGAAAAAAATAGATAAATACCTTCTTCCTTCTTCTGATTCTGCTGCTTCTTTCCGTTTTGCGCGGCATTCATCCATTGCAAAGATATTTACATTTGTTGCTTTTGGAGCGCGGTATGTGAAATCTTTACTTGCAGTTCAACTGGACGTTTCTTCAGAGTCTTTACTTCGGATGATCATTTTCACCCCTCCCTGATGCTGTCAATCACAACTTGGAAGAGGCACCATTCAAATGCAACCTCTGACAACACCGTTGACTTTAATGAGGCAGACACAGTCACTTTTTGCCATGTCTGGCCTCTGTTTTGTCTAATCAGCATGAAGAGATAGACTGTAGAAAGATATAAAATCTAAATATTATTGCATTCATTAAAATAGATAAATCTAGAGTAGAAGGACAAATTTATACTGACCAACCTTCAGAAACATATAGATGCAAGTACTCATAATAGCCAGTGTTCATAAAAAAATAGTTCAATCTCACCCGTCGGTCGTATTGTGGCCGTTCATTTAACACATTATGGGGAAGCGCTCCCATGGTAATGCGCCAAGCATTAAGCATGAGAGGGACACCTGAGCATTCCACGTCCTGGAAGTGAGGTCAGACACCGGACACAGGTGGGCTAGCTTGTGTTGTCTTTAAGGCAGCTGTTTACGACACTGCACTGGATTACCGTATTGAGTATGTAAAGTTATGCAGCACTGTGCAAACCTGTTTAGGCTTTCCTTCCACTGCATGATCCTTTCATCTGTCACTCTCCTCCCCCTTTTTTGCTAATACATATACTTCCCTGAATAAGCCTCGATACCAAGGAGGAAACGCTTAGGGAGGGTTACTTTGGGGTGCTATGTCAGGCAGTGTTAAACTTGGGTACTGCCTTTGTAAGGACAGGAGTCTTACACTGGGCACAACAAGGTACTTTAATGCCGACTTTCATTCTAGCTGCCTACTTTGGACGTTGGAGGGATACATCTCATCAAGTTATATGGGTGAGACTGAGCCATTTATTACGAGCAGTGGCTATAATGAGCACTTGCACTTTATATGTTTGTGAAGGTTGGTTGGTATAAATTAATCCTTCTACTCTAGGTTTACCTATTTTAATGAAATCAATAAAAGTTAGATTTTATACCTTTCCATAGTCTATATCTCCTTGCTGATTATACATTTTGTATTTGAGAGGTTATCAGGATACCTCTTTACTATATGTTTCCAGAGGGTACATATGGTCTCTGTTTGGCAGTGTCCACCTTCTTTAAGTGGTGTAGCATTTCCAGGGGATATAGCTCTAGGATCGCTGTCTGGGTAGACAGAATGGCACGAAAACAGTTCATTCAGACAGCAGTTCTGGTGTAAAACTGGCCGCAACCAGCTTTATTAAAGTCCACAGCAAACAGATAAAAATAAAGCATAAACAGAAAACCTAGGCTTGTCTAGCCACTAATTACACATAGATCGATTTCCCTATTTATCCGGGTCCAGACTCTACCAGTCTGTGCCCAAAACAACACATATGATATAGTTTACCAGTATGGAGTTTCACAGATACTCCTCCTTGTGTCTGAAGGCCCCTTCAGCGTCCAGACTTGAGAGAGATCCACTCCTATTCAGCCGCTATTCGCACGGATTCTCACTGAGACTACTCCTGTGGCCGGGGTACTTCCTGCACCCAGACTGAGATAGCTCAAACTCCTGGAGACGCTTCTTGTGCCGGGACACCTTCCTGTGTCCAGACTGAGCGTGCTCCCACTCCTGGAGACTGCTTCTTGTGCCGGGACACCTCCCTGTGTCCAGACTAAGCCAGCTCCACTCCTGGAGACTGCTTCTTGTGCCGGGACACCTTCCTGTGTCCAGACTAAGCCAGCTCCACTCTTGGAGACTGCTTCTTGTGCCGGGACACCTTCCTGTGTCCAGACTAAGCCAGCTCCCTGAATGTGTTTGCAGACACCTACTTCTGGTCTCCTAATCAACAGCTGAATGGTTTCAGGCCTGAGCTGCAAGTGTGTGCCGAATGTGAGGTGTAGTGACCTTTCTCTACCACTAGGTTTACAAAGCCACACATTTCCCTTATACCATACAGCACAGTACCTAGGTGAAATGTACACCCCATTCAACACATATTCCCTCACTGTCTCACATATCCCCTCCCTCTTCTCCAGACCGGAGGGCTGGTCATCCAGACCGGAGGGCTGGTCAACAATCCAACAGAGACAGTGAACTCTGGACCAGTCATGGCCCTCATCAGCTTCATCCTCACCACTGTCATTGCCAACATCAACTTTCTCTTCATCTGAAGCATCCGCACTACCCTGTACCCTCCCAGGCCTATACTCTCTGCGGGCCTCGGGTATCCTGCACGGTTTCATCTTGACCTTAGGGCCGGGCTCAGTTTCAATATAGTGCCTGGCCAGAGAAGTACGACCCGGCACATCAGAACACTTCTGCTGACTCTTCCTCAGAAATTCACGTACCTCCTGTGCTACCATGCCTTCCTCATTTGCACTGGTTGCTTTATGGTCATCAGATGATTCACTATCACTATCTGACCCTCTTCTCTCAGCCACATCTGGCTCACTGTCAGGGTTATACAATTCATTTTCATTTTTATCCTGCTCACTGTCAGGGTTATACAATTCATTTTCATTCATATCCTGCCCACTGTCAGGGTTATACAATTCATTTTCATTCACATCCTGATCTGGAACCTTAGTTAACATGTCATCCACAACATTAACTTCACCATCTGGTCCCTCAAGTATGTGACTATGTGACAACCCCAGCACTATACTTCTATATAGCTCAGGTACTAGGAGCTGACTCACGACCTCTCCCTGGACTTCAGTGTCCCTATACAATAGGCTGTTGTCCATGGCAGCATGAGGAAACCTCTCCTCAGAGCCAGGCTCCTGGGAAACCTCATTTAGAACAATCATATTTTCCTGTGCCGTCCTAAGAGTGGGGTCTCGCCACTGCTCACTCCCAAAATTGTCACAGGACACAGGCAAGTCAGGGACACTCTGTTCCTGAGAACCACCATCCTCGTCTCCCAACATCACCTGCAAAGGAATTTCATCACTATCACAGTCATCATTATTATCAACATCATTATCATGACTATGATCAGTATTATCATCACTATCATGATCATCATCATTATCACTATCAGCATCAGCATCATCATCATGGTCATCATTATCATCATCATCATCATTATCACATAAGTTTAACGGCCCACTAGCATTGTGTTCCGCCCCTCGGGACTGCGCACCCTCAGTAGGAGCTTCATCACACTGTCCATCAGAAACATCTTTCCCCCAGAGATCCTTAGACTGGGGAAAGTCATTACCCAATATGACGGGTTGCACCAGGTTCTTCACTACCCCCACTTCACATGAAACCTCCCCGCGTTTGGGGATCAAGTCCACGACAGTCTCTGGGTAGACTTTGGTGTCTCTATGGTCGCACACCACACTCAGGTGCTTATCAGGGATGAAGTCCCTATCAATCAGGCTGTCACATACGGAAGTCACTGGACTCTCTGAGTCCAAGAGGGCCTGTGCTGGGCAGTCATTTACAACCACCGGGCACACCTGTGGTCCAGTCTCTTCAGCTGAGGTGGACACACACACAGGTTCTGCGCAGGGAGAGAGGGATCCGCCAACATCACAACACATAGGCTCCCCCTCTATTGGACAGTTGGCTGCAATTTCACGACATCTCCAACCCTGTCCATCACACTTTTCCACCCACATGTCCCCTCGGGCCTGAACCCGCTTATCAGCATACCCCATGTCCCCAACAGCTGGAACGCTCTTACCGCGAGAGTTCAGCGTCCGGGAACTCTGAAGTGATGACCTCTCAGACGGCTGGTCACGGAGACAGTCTTTGCTGGCGAAGGCCTTCTCCATCAGGCTGACCAGACGATTGGCGTCCTGGTGGTCTCCTTGTCCGACCTCTGGCTGTACCTCAGGAGGACATGCTCGGGTGTAGCGGTCCACTATCACCTCTTCAACCATGCCGACACGACGGCCGACGTCAGGCTCCAACCGCTTCTTTACTGCAGGCAACGCAGGTGCCTTTACAACATTGCTCGGGGACGAGGTGCTGAGAGCTGCAATCTGCTCCCTCAGCAATCGGTTAAACTCCTGCTGCTGCTGCTGCCAGCTCTGCTGGGCCTGCTGCATGCTCTGCAGGTGTTTCTTAACAAGCTCCTCCATACTGCCGGACTTATCTGTCTCAACCACGGCAGTCTTATGTTGCACATTAACTTGCGCCCTTTGTTCAAACAGCGCCTTCATGCTGTCATCCATGCTGTCAGACTTCTCTGTCTCAACAACGGCAGTCTTCACTCAAGACATACACACTCCACAGTCTTTTCCACAGAAAATTTCAGCTCTGCTGTGCAGACACTTTTTTTTTTTTTCTTTGCAAAGTCTATTAGGGCTCCTGTCTCTTTAAGACTGCTCCAAACAGACGTTTCTGCTGACACACTTTTTTTTTTTTTCCTCTGCTGCTATTTCAACAGACTTCACCTTTATTGCTGTCTCTAAGCCACTGCGCTGCCCCAGCATTCTCCACCAATTGTAGCATTTCCAGGGGATATAGCTCTAGGATCGCTGTCTGGGTAGACAGAATGGCACGAAAACAGTTCATTCAGACAGCAGTTCTGGTGTAAAACTGGCCGCAACCAGCTTTATTAAAGTCCACAGCAAACAGATAAAAATAAAGCATAAACAGAAAACCTAGGCTTGTCTAGCCACTAATTACACATAGATCAATTTCCCTATTTATCCGGGTCCAGACTCTACCAGTCTGTGCCCAAAACAACACATATGATATAGTTTACCAGTATGGAGTTTCACAGATACTCCTCCTTGTGTCTGAAGGCCCCTTCAGCGTCCAGACTTGAGAGAGATCCACTCCTATTCAGCCGCTATTCGCACGGATTCTCACTGAGACTACTCCTGTGGCCGGGGTTTTCGCCCATCTCAATAAGGTGGACACTGCTAAAACAGAAGCCAGAAAGCCCAAAATGTGACTGTGCATGCCTCATTAAAGGATCTGAAGAAAGTCAGTGGTCCCATCGGAGGTTACGTTGGAATCCCATTTTTCAGGGCTTCAGGCAGAAGCTCTGATGGTGTCAAAAAAACAATGTGAACTCAGCTTTATGTTACTTGTACTGTGGTACTGTCAAGCAGTATTGTGTACTAGACATGGTTGTGTACTGGATTATACCATATACAAGGTTTTAGTTGTCAATCTATAATTCACTTGTAATGCAATATATGTGTTTCATCTTCCCAGTACATGTGGGCTTGTGTTGTCCCACAGCGATACATGTGCACGCACAGAGAGAAGCGCACCAGAAATAACAGATCAAAATATGTTAATCTTCTGTCGTTCTCATTTCACAGCAGTTAGTGAATTCAGCGCAAATTATTCTATCTAAATGTAAATAGGAAACAATAAACCAAATGTAAAGCCCTATTATGCAATAGATCATGGAACATCTACATAATTTAGTGTTTAGTAACTATTGAACTTATTACTTTTAGCAATTTTACACTGAAATCCGTAAAATGGCACAATTCCATGTACGCCCATGTAAAATATAACAAATAAACAGCCATACGAAATTATAGTCCATCACTATCTCCTGAATTACAACTGTACACAAGTAGATAGCCAGGTCAACAGTATCATCCTACATTTCCAATTATATGAGACACTAGAAACTGGTTATTAAATTTCTCCAGAGGATTGTGGACATCATTATTACTCCTTACAGGTCACTTCTGTAATTTAAAGGTATCCGAATCATCCTGTGTAAGGTCAATACACAATCCATCTTATAATGGACACACGCAATGAGTGATTACTGACAATATATGGTACAAATCTTCATAAGATTAGAGAGCAATGCTCCAAGAACTTCAGATCATTGTATTTTATGGATGATGAAGACAACTGTTTTCAATCCATCAAAATAGCAATATTAATAGCAAAGATTCCCCAAATATGTATACTTTCCACTCATCATTCATACATTTTGGACGGCTGGACAGAATTTGCTTAAAATGGAGAACATGATTTGTAAAAAAAAAAAAAATAACCTCCTTAGCAAATAGACTAAATAAAGATCAGGAGGGATTTGGCTCTTTCCGATAGGGAGTAGACAATACTAGAGGAGCAGCAGATTTAATTTACATGCTAAATATGGGGGAACTCAAGTCACACTTCTCAGTTTGGATGCCAAAAAGGCATTTGATTGCCTCAGCTTGCTTTTCCTGTTCTTTACTAAAGTGGATATGATATGGCATCACTGCCCCTTTTATGACTGTATTGATGGTTCTCTATGCTTTATTTATCACAGTACCACCTCTGATTTATTTCTTAAATTTAACGGCACTGGGCCCTGCTGTCCCCATCACTGTTTGTTCCATACAGTATATGGAGTGTCCTTGGATCCTAAGATCTATTAAATTCACATACTGAACGATGAGACTCAAGGTTGTGGCTAGACATTTTATGCTTTTTTTTGCTTCTGGAAAACGTCCTCTTAATTCTTACTAACATGCCCTGTTAAAAGTGTTATTCATCAATGTACCCACTTGTTTAAAACACAATTATTGTAATTAGTGGAAAGATGTTGCAATGAAATAGAAAGGGGTCCATCTTACTCCTGCATAATTAGCACTATCTGTCTATCTTTCCCAAACTATTTAGGGAACTGAGGACTCTCCTTAGTAAATGGAAGACTTCCCATGTCACTTTTTGGATGAAGATTATCCAGCAAAATTACCATCTTGCTAAAGTTTCTTTATTTTTTTTTAAACCTCGAAGTGTGGGTACATCTATTTAAACTTAAATCACTACAGGCATATAGCTTAAAAGTTATATAGTCTGAAAAATTGCATATAATTTCTAAGGAGCTCATGATGTCTAGTAAACTGCAGGTTGAGGTTGAAATTGCTGGAAATTTTGAGATAATATTGGGTGGTCCATTTTGGCTGAGTCACCAGATTGAGATGTGGCAGATGGATCTCTATCGCGTCCCACTTAAATAAAACTAAAAACCAGGAAATAAATTCTCTACATCAAGAAATAATAACTTTAGAGTCCCAACATAAAAAATCATTAATTGGCACAAACTCTACTAACGCTCACAGCCAAAAGGCAAAAGCTGAAAGACCTCCTCAGAGAACAATTTGTTAAGTTTTATGTATCATGGAGGAACCATATATTCGTCCATGGTGATAAGGCTTCTAAATTAACCATGTCACTAATTAAGAAGAGACAGGCATGTACCTTTATACACGCCATTAAAACCAAAACTGGCTCTAGAACCTAGAACTACTCCCAGATAGAAGCGGAGTTTTTACATTATTACAAAACCCTTTATCACCTATGTCCGAATGAAACTGAAAAAGAGAAAACTCAAAGGAGTCATGATATTAGAACCTTTCTTAAAAACCTAAACCTCCCAAATTTGACTGTTTCCCAGCAACAACAACTCACTAGACCATTTACTGTCAGAGAGCTCCAGTCTGCCCTGTCGAGATGCCCAAGGGGGAAGGCCCCTGGACCAGATAGATTTACAGCATACTATTACAAATCCTTTCCTGAAGCTATTCTCCCTCACCTCCTCAATATGTGCAGCGCTCTCCAAAAGGGTGAAGAGGCTCCACGCCAATTTCTGGAGGCCAGGATCTTGCTGATTTATTAAGAAGGAAAAGACCCGGTGCAATGTGGCAGTTATAGGCCAATTTCATTGCTTAATACGAATCTAAAATTGTATGCTAAATTGCTGGCTAACAGAGTTGCAGATGTGTTGCCATGAATAATCTCTTTAAATCAATCTGGGTTTGCGAGGGAGAGGGAGGGAAAGGATAATACTTACAAAATTTTGCACCTAATACAACATGCAAAACTACACAAAATCCGATTAGTGCTAATGAGCATAGATGGCAGAAAAGGCATTCGACAGGGTAGACTGGTTGTTCCTAAAAGAGACTCTAATGAAATTTTGCTTTCCCCCCTCAATAATAACCACAATTATGGGAATGTACATGGTGCCCACGGCAAGAATCAGGCTCAATGGTTCACTCACGGACTTGTTCCAAGTATACAATGGGACAAGGCAGGGTTGCCCACTGTCCCCATTGCTTTTTGTAATGGCAATGGAGCCTCTCCTACAAGCTGTCCAGCAATGCTCTGAGGTGGAAGGCATACAAATTCAAGACATCCACTATAAAACAGCGGTTTTCGCTGACGACTAGAGTTGAGCAAAACAGGTCGGTCACATTTATAGGTCGCCGAATTCCGCCAAAGTCGGGTTTCGCCGAGCGAAACCTGACCATAGCGTGAAGTCGGCCATGCGGACATCAACCCCAGTGACAAAGTCGATTATCCCATAATGCTTGCAGGTGCTTTTTTTCAGCAATGAGCAAGGACATACACTGTGGGCAACGAGATGACATGGGCAGCGTCCACCAACATCTTAGAGATGGGCATTGCAGTGATTAGCTTGCTTTGGGGGGCGTCATAGTGTCTGTAAAAGCCCTGACCGCCAACCGTCATTTTACTTCTGCCGATCTTAACAGTAGGGAGAGGTTGCTGACTCTCTTTATCAGTAGGGAGAGAGTTAGGCAGGAAAGAGAAGTTCTTCTGTGCTTGTGCTGATAGCAATTGTGCTGTACAGATAGAGTGCAGTGAGAGGGGAGGATTTTCTTGTGTGCAGCAGCGCTGGTTATTATGCTGCCTGATAGCTGTATTGCTGTGTGTACACTGCTGTGCAGACTGCTTTTTACACAGCACTAATACTTTTATTCTTTTTTTCTGCACAGTTTCCGAGCGTTCATTTTTTCCCACACAGTGTAGAGCTGTACGCTCTTCACACACTACCGTGTACCGGCTGGGATCACGGACAAATACATGCTGACTATCTGTGTGTGACTCCGGAAATATATACAGAGATATAAATTTTCCCCTATACTACATACACCTGGTGTCTTCTGATACAGTACCTTTTTTCTGCCTTTTGTATTATGATCAAATCCATACTGAGAGAGCGTCTGTGTGTGACTCAGGAAATATATACGGAGATTTACAATTACCCCTACACTGTATACAGCTGTACGCTTCTGATACAGTACCCTTTTTCTGCTTTTTATATTCTGGTCTAATCCATACTGAGCCTGTGAGCGTCTGTGTGTGACTTCGGAAATATATACGGAGATTTACAATTTCCCCTACACTGTATACAGCTGTACGCTTCTGATACAGTACCCTTTTTCTGCTTTTTATATTCTGGTGTAATCCATACTGAGCCTGTGAGCGTCTGTGTGTGACTTCGGAAATATATACGGAGATTTAAAATTTCCGCTACACTGTATACAGCTGTACGCTTCTGATACAGTACCCTTTTTCTGCTTCTTACATTCTGGTCTAATCCATACTGAGTGAGTGTCTGTGTGTGACTCTGGTAATATATACGGAGATTTACAATTGCCCCTACACTGTATACAGCTGTACGCTTCTAATACAGTACCCTTTTTCTGCTTTTTAGATTCTGGTCTAATCCATATTGAGTGAGCGTCTGTGTGTGACTTCGGAAATATGTACGGAGATTTACAATTTCCCCTACACTGTATACAACTGTACGCTTCTGATACACTACCCTTTTTCTGCTTTTTATATTCTAGTCTAATACATACTGAGCCTGTGAGTGAGCGTCTGTGTGTGACTCCGGAAATATATATGGAGATTTACAACTACCTCTACACTGTATACAGCTGTACGCTTCTGATACAGTACCCTTTTTCTGCTTTTTATATTCTGGTCTAATCCATTCTGAGTGAGCGTCTGTGTGTGACTCCGGAAATATATATGGAGATTTCCAATTTTACCCTATACTATATACACCTGGTTTCTTCCGATACAGTACCTTTTTTCTGCCTTTTTTATTATGGTCAAATCCATACTGAGAGAGCGTTTGTGTGTGACTCCGGAAATATATACGGATATTTAAATATTACCCTATACTATATACACCTGCTTTCTTCTGATACGGTACATTTTTTATACCTTTTGTATTATGGTCAAATCCATACTGAGAGAGCGTCTGTGTGTGACTCCAGAAATATATACGGAGATTTACAATTTCCCCTACACTGTATACAGCTGTACGCTTCTGACACAGTACCCTTTTTCTGCTTTTTATATTCTGGTCTAATCCATACTGAGCCTGTGAGTGTCTGTGTGTGACTCCGGAAATATATACAGAGATTTACAATTACCCCAACACTGTATACAGCTGTACGCTTCTGATGCAGTACCGTTTTTCTGCTTTTTATATTCTGTTCTAATCCATACTGAGTGAGCGTCTGTGTGTGAATCTGGAAATATATACGGAGATTTACAATTTCTCCTTCACCGTATACAGCTGTACGCTTCTGATACAGTACCATATATCTGCTGATATTTTTGGTACATTTTCCCAAACATGAGGAAGTATGGTGGAAGAGGCCACGGACATGGGCGGGGGGGCCAGCTGGTACTGATGGTGGTGGTGGAGCATCTGCTGGTAGTGCTAAAGGTACAAGAGCACCTAAGGCAGGAGGTGTTGAGCCTGCGTCATCGTCTGGCTCCAGAAGGCCTGGAAGGCTCCCTTTTCTGGGAGTAGGTAAACTGCTTTTAAAGCCGGAGCATCAGGGACAGGTTTTGGCTTACATTGCTGAAACAGCCTCCAGCTCTATCGCCTCCTCTTCTGAAGTTTCAAAAAATGCAAGCACTGAGTAATAAGTGCAGGCTTCTGGTCAGGAACAACACCTTTCCTTGTGTACTTCACCCCCACCAAAAGTGAAGGATGCGGCAGGCCACACTTCAGATTACTCCATGGAGCTCTTTTCACATACCATGCCTGGGTTATCAAGTCAAATCCTGAATTTCCCAGTCCAAGATGAATCTGACATGGAGTGCAATGATGCACAGCCACTGCTATATGATTCTGTTGGTACATTCACCTAGAGCACTACATTCCCCTCGCAGTCTACTGAGCCAGAATCTGACCCTGATGAAACTCAGGTGCCCCTTCCCGCATACTATACCAGCTTGCACGGTGACACAGAGGAAGGTGCAGATGAAATAGAAGAGGAGGTGATGGATGACCCAGTTGTTGACCCGGATTGGCATCCATTGGGGAAGAGTGTGCCACTGGCAATAGCTCAGAAGAGGAGGAGGATCCGCAGCAGGCATCGACATAGCAGCTGCGGTTATCTGGCAGGCCCGTAGCAGTCCAAAAACGTGTTAAAAATCAAAGAGTTGCTGGACAGCTTGGCCAGACGGTCAAATTAGTCCTGAAAATTTATCCCATAGTAGGAAGAGTGCAATGTGGCACTTTTTTGACCAAAATCCTATTGATGAGGCAAAGGTTATCTGTAAGAAGTGTGGAAAGACCTTTAACCGAGGGAAAAATCTCTGAAATTTGAATACCAAGAGAAAACCAAAAAACAAGACACAAATATCCTAAAATAAAATAAAAAAATATATTGCAAAAAATGCATGAAGGTAGTAATAATAATAAGGGTATTTAGTAAACATAATTTTGATCAAAAGAATGTACAAGCCATCCCGCCACGTTAAGGCAACCCTTGTGGGACAGTCCTAACTCTTGTATTAAAAACCTTTTCACTTGTCAAGTGACATAAATGTGAACAAGGATGGAGAGACCCACCAGTAAAAGCATAGGCCAGACAGGATGGATTTCCCAGCTCAGAAGCAGGGTGGTCACACCCTTATATGCATAAGATGCACTTTGAACTAAATAAGAAACTTGATCTGAGCTGAAAAAGTAAATTAATGTGTATGCAAAATGTAAATGCATATTAACACATGACCATTACACAGAGAAAACCAAAAAACAAGACACAAATATCCTAAAATAAAATAAAAATAAAACATATATTGCAAAAAATGCATGAATGTAGTAATAATAATAAGGGTATTGAGTAGAGATGAGCGACTTTCCCTTTTTTCGGATCGAGTCAGGTTTCACGGAACCCGACTTTCACAAAAGTCGGGTCGAGTGAAATCGGCCGACTAGCGTGAAAAGTCGGGTTTCAGCCGAAACACGAAACCCAATGCAAGTCAATGGGGAAGCAATGTCGGCGGGGGGGAGGAGAGTAAACACACCTGCAGTGCCCATTTTCAGCGCCGGCGGGCGGCTCAGCCAAAGAGGGGTGCCGGCGCGGCTTTCAGCGGCGCGGGATTCAAATTCTCCGCCAAAGCCGCGCCGGCACCGCTCATTGGCTGAGCCGCCCACTGGCTCAGCCAATTAGCGTTGCAGGATTCAAATCCCCTGCCAATGCGGCACCGCTCATTGGCAGAGCCGGCGGGCTGCTCAGCCAATGAATGTCGCGGGATTCAAATCCCCCGCCATTGGCTGAGCGGTGCCGCCCGGCTTTGTGTGTGTGTGTGTATGCAGGCATCGTCCGATGGGACTACAAGTCCCATCCGGCTATGCCTGCTACACTGTGAGTCTGTGTGTGTGTATGCGCGCGCTAGGCTGTGTGTGTATATGCAGGCATAGTCCGATGGGACTACAAGTCCCATCCGTCTATGCCTGCTACACTGTCAGTGAGTGACACATTAGCCAATGATGGGACAGTAGTAGTCCCATCATCCGGCTAATGTGTTGAATGTAAAAAAAAACCATACATTACATACAGAACATACAGAACATATAACACAGAACATACACATAACATACAACACATAACATACATATAACACATAACATACAGAACATACATATAACATAAAACACAAAACATACATATAACATACATATAACACATAACATACAGAACATACATATAACATACAACACAAAACATACATATAGCATACATATAACACATAACATACAGTACATACATATAACATACAACACAACATACAGAACATACATACAACACATAACATACCGAACATACATATAACATACAACACATAACATACATATAACATACAACACATAACATACAGAACATACATATAACATACAACACATAACATACAGTACATACATATAACATACAACACATAACATACAGAACATACATATAACACATAACATATAGAACATACATATAACATACAACATATAACATACAGAACATACATATAACACATAACATACAGTACATACATATAACATACAACACATAACATACAGAACATTCATATAACATACAACACAGAATATACATATAACATACATATAACACATAACATACAGAACATACATATAGCATACTACACATAACATACATACAACACATAACATACAGAACATACATATAACATACAACACAAAACATACAGAACATAGATATAACATACAACACATAACATACAGTACATACATATAACATACAACACATAACACACAGAACATACATATAACATACAACACATAACATACAGAACATACATATAACACATAACATACAGAACATACATATAACATACAACACATAACATACATATAACATACATATAACACATAACATACAAAACATACATATAACACATAACATACAGAACATACATTACATATGACACATAATATACAGTACATACAACACATAACCTACATATAACATACAACACGTAACATACAGAACATACATATAACACATAACATACAGAACTTACATATAACACAACATATAACATACATATAACATACAACACATAACATACAGAACATACACATAACACATAACATACAGAACATACATATAACCATATAACACATAACATACAGAACATACACATAACATACAGAACATACACATAACATAGAGTACATACTCACCAATCACCTATTCCCCTATGCCATCGTCTCCTGTAATAAAAATAAAATAATAAAGCAACCTATACATTACATGTCCACCATAGTCCAGATAATAACAAGTGTCCCACGACGATCTCCGGTATAGAACGCTGATCGGGTCATGGGAACGCTCTACACCTCCCCTGCGATGCACTGACATCAGACGCCAGGAGAGAATGACGTCACTTCCGTTCATTCTCTCACTGGCAATGCTGGGTGAGAAAATTCCCATGCAGCATTGCCATAAAGTGAGAGAACGAACTCAGTGATGCACTGCAGGAGCCATTGTCTCCTGTCAGTGCATCACTGGGAGGCCCTACAGAGCAGTGGCATCACCTGATGTCACTGTTCTATAGGGGGACCGTCGTGGGACATTCGTTATAAATTGGACTGCGTCGGACAGGGAGTATACGGTTGTTTTATTTTTTTACGTTTTATTACAGGAGATCGAGGGTGTCGCATGGATCTGAGCGTATAATAAAGATATGAAAACCGTGTTGTGTTTTATTTCATTAAAATAATTTATTCTTATGCGTGTGTTTTTTTTAACCCTTTATTAATTTAAGATTAATAATGGATAGGCGTCTTATTGACGCCTCTCTATTATTAACCGGGCTTAATATCACCTTAAAATAGCAAGGTGATATTAACCCCTTATTACCCCATATCCCACTGCTACAGGGGAGTGGGAAGAGAGGGGCTAAGTGCCGAAATTGGCGCATTGCACAGATGCGCCAATTCTGGGGCGGCTGGGTGCAGGTATTTTTAGCCAGGGGGGTGCGCCAATATCCATGGCCCCTTCCTAGGCTATGAATTTCAGCCCGCAGCTGTCTGCGTAGCCTTTCTGGCTTTAAATTACTGGGGGACCCCATGTCATTTTTTTGTGGGTCCCCCTATTTTAATAGCCAGTAAAGGCTAGCTGCGGGTTGATATTCAAAGCCTGGGAGGGAAGCTCCATGGGTATTAACCCCTTACCAGCCTAGAAATATTGGCCCGAGCCGTTGGCTTTCCCCTCTGGCGCAGAAAATTGCCATTTTTTTTTCTCATTTTTTAAAAAATGTACGCTATTGCGTGAAGATTTTGTGTGTGTGTGCATGGGTCTATTATCTATCTAGCCTCTATCTGTCTATCTATTATCTATCTATCATCTATTAATATATTATCTATCTATCTATTATCTATCTATCTTCTATCTATCTGTCTATCTATTATCTATCTATCTATCATCTATTTATCTATTATCTATCTATCTATCTATCTATCTATCTATTATTCTAGCTATCTGTCTATCTATCTATCTATGATCTATCTATCTATTATCTATTTATTTATCTATCTATCTATATATTTATCTATCTATATATCTGTCTATGGCCGGAGTCACACACACCGTATAAAAATCGGACCATATTATACGGCTGTATACACTGAAAAGTCCCCTAAACAGTGATCCGAATGACATCCGTGTGCAATGCGAGGATGCGATTTCCTCGCATCAAAATATCCGTGTGTCATCAGTATGGCATCCGTACGGCGAGATTTTCTGGCCGGCTTGCAAAATCGACATATAATGTACCCAAATGACAGTTTTAAAATCACAAAAGAAAGAATAGATATATACACGTAGAATACATATATATAAATATATGCATGTCATTGTGACACATATATAGCGTACATACCCCCCAATGAAGAGAGGAACTCCTTCATTGGGGGGTATGTACGCTATATATGTGTCACAATGACATGCATATATTTATATATATGTATTCTATGTGTATATATCTATTCTTTCTTTTGTGATTTTAAAACTGTCATTTGGGTACATTATATGTCGATTTTGCAAGCCGGCCAGAAAATCTCGCCGTACGGATGCCATACTGATGACACACGGATATTTTGATGCGAGGAAATCGCATCCTCGCATTGCATACGGATGTCATTCGGATCATGTCATTAAAATCACAAAGGAAAGAATAGATATATACACATAGAATACATATATATAAATATATGCATGTCATTGTGACACATATATAGCGTACATACCCCCCAATGAAGGAGTTCCTCTCCAGGCTGACAGGAGAGGAAGTGATTAGTGTGGGAAGCTTAATTGATTGCTTCCCAGTTCCCAGGCTAATCAGTTCACTTCAGGTCAGCCGGGGACTCCCTCTGACGTCACTGATGCTGTGCAGTGTCCCCGGCTAACCTGAACTGATTAGCCTGGGAAGCAATCAATTAAGCTTCCCAGGTAATCACTTCCTCTCCTGTTGGCCGGGAGAGGAACTCTTTCATTCGGGGGCTTACAGCTGAGCTGGCAGCATTAGCTGTGCTGCTAGCTGTAAGCCAGTTAACCCTTTGTGAAGGATTACAGCGTGGGACCTGACAGAGCACCGGATAGGTAAGAATAATGTTGCTTTATTATTTTATTTTTATTACAGGAGAGCAAGAGCTTAGCACGGATTACCTGTAAAATAAAAGGTGGTCAAAAACTGTGTGATTATTTCATTAAAATGATTTTTAATTAAAGTGTGTGTGTTTTCTTTTTATTTCATACAATAGGATTAATAATTGAGAGTTGTCTAATTGACAACTCTCAATTATTAACCTGGCTTAAATTCACCTTCCAATAGCAAGGTGGCTTTAATCCATTATTAACCCATTAGCCACCGCTACAGGGCAATGGGAATAGACGGGCTAAGTGCCAGAAAGGGCGCATCTAATTATAGCTTTGCCTTTTCTGGGGTAGCTGGGGGCAGATGTTAGTAGCCAGGGGGGGCACAAAATAAATGCACCCTCCCTAGGCTATTATTATCTGCCCCCATTCACTGACTTTCCCTGTCTGGTGGAGAAAATACCGCGGGAGCCCACACATTTTTTTTTCAACGAATTTACACACTTAATTAACCCCTACATGTATGAAATTTTGCACACATACACTCATGTCATTGTTAGTGAAAACCATATATCAAACTACATGAAATAAAATGGTTTACTGTATGTAAACCATGTGTCATTTCATGTCAGATTCTGTAATGAAAGCCGGCAACTGAATTAGCGGCTATTCTGCTATGTATAAGTGTATGACATATATATATATGCATATATATATATGTAGATATAGATATATATGTATATCTATATCTACATATATATACTTATTTTCTTTTGGTGTAGTTTTTACAATGTGATTTTAACATGAGTTTTTACATACAGAGAACTTTTCTATGTCAAAAGTCATGTTTAAATCGCATTGCATACAAAGGGCAAACGGATGGAAAACTGAGGGTGCAATTAAAAATCGCATATTTTTCAAACTACATGAAATCAAATGGTTTACTGTATCTAAACCATGTGTCATTTTATGTCGGATTCTGTAATTAAAGCCGGCAATTGAATTAGCGGCTATTCTGCTATGTATATATATACAGTACAGACCAAAAGTTTGGGCACACCTTCTCATTCAAAGATTCTTCTGTATTTTCATGACTATGAAAATTGTAGAATCACACTGAAGGCATCAAAACTATGAATTAACACATGTGGAATTATACATTACACTTTACAAAAAAGTGTGAAACAACTGAAAATATGTCTTATATTCTAGGTTCTTCAAAGTAGCCACCTTTTGCTTTGATTACTGCTTTGCACGAAGAAAAGGTGAACAGATGGACTCTACATGCCTAGTTCCCACTGTGAAGCATGGTGGAGGTGGTGTGATGGTGTGAGGGTGCTTTGCTGGTGACACTGTTGGGGATTATTCAAAATTGAAGCAGGGAGTGGTCCAGCTCACCCCAAACCATCTCGATTGGGTTCAGGTCTGGTAACTGTGGAGGCCAGGTCATCTGGCGTAGCACCCCAACACTCTCCTTCTTGGTCAAATAGCCCTTACACAGCCCGGAGGTGTGTTTGGGGTCATTGCCCTGTTGAAAAATAAATGATGGTCCAACTAAACGCAAACCGGATGGAATAGCATACCGCTGCAAGATGCTGTGGTAGCCATGCTGGTTCAGTATGCCTTAAATTTTGAATAAATCCCCAACAGTGTCACCAGCAAAGCACCCCCACATCATCACACCAAATCCTCCATGCTTCACGGTGGGAACCAGGCATGTAGAGTCCATCCATTCATCTTTTCTGCGTGCAAAGCAGTAATCAAAGCAAAAGGTGGCTACTTTGAAGAGCTTAGAATATAAGACATATTTTCAGTTGTTTCACACTTTTTTGTAAAGTGTAATGTATAATTCCACATGTGTTAATTCATAGTTTTGATGCCTTCAGTGTGATTCTACAATTTTCACAGTCATGAAAATACAGAAAAATCGTTGAATGAGAAGGTGTGTCCAAACTTTTGGTCTGTACTGTATATATATATATATATATATATATATATATAATTATTTGCTTTTTGTGTACAGTTTTCTTTTACAATGTGATTATAACATGAGTTTTTACATAGAGAGAACTGCTCTATGTAAAGCATCATGCTTAAATCACTTTGCATACGGATGGAAAACTGAGGGTGCAATTGAAAATCACTTATAAATCGCATGCCAATTGCATAGAATCTGACCGTTTTTTACATTCGGAAAACGGGCCGTTTTTGTTTCTCGCAAATGGGTATGTATCCTATATATGTGTCACTATGACATGCATATATGTATTCTATGTGTATATATCTATTCTTTCTTTTGTGATTTTAAAACTGTCATTTGGATACATTATATGTCGGTTTTACAAGCCGGCGAGAAAATCTCGCCGTCCGGATACCATCCGTATGGCACACGGATATTTGGATGCGAGGAAATCGCATCCTCGCATTGCACACGGATGACATACGTATCACTGTTCAGGGGACTTTTCGGCGTATTACGGCCGTATAATACTGTCCGATTTTTTTATACGGTGTGCGTGACTCCGGCCATAGACAGATAGATAGACTATGCCTGCATGTACACACACAGCCTCGCGCGCGCACACACACACACACACACAGACACACAGACTCACAGTGCAGCAGGCATAGCCGGATGGGACTTGTAGTCCCATCGGACGATGCCTGCATACACACACACACACACAAAGCCGGGCGGACCGCTCAGCCAATGGCGGGGGATTTGAATCCTGCGACGCTCATTGGCTGAGCAGCCCGCCGGCTCTGCCAATGAGCGGCGCCACTTTGGCTGGGGATTTGAATCCCGCTCTGCTCATTGGCTGAGCCTCCCTCCGGCTCTGCCAATGAGCGGCGCCACTTTGGCGGGGTTTTTGAATCTCGCGCCGCTCATTGGCTGAGCTGGCGGGCGGCTCAGCCAATGACGCGGCTTGGGCGGGGAATTTGCAGCCGCGAAACCCGGCCCAACTTTTTTGCCAAATTGGTCACCGAGCATTCGGCCGACTGCACACCACGGTCGGGTTTCGTTTCATGAAACCCGACTTTTGGCGAAAATCGGCGATTTTTGAAAATGAACTACCTGTTTCGCTCAACTCTAGTATTTAGTAAACATAATTTTGATCAAAAGAATGTACAAGCCATCCCGCCACGTCAAGGCAACCCTTGTGGGACAGTCCTAACTCTTGTATTAAAAACCTTTTCACTTGTCAAGTGACATAAATGTGAACAAGGACAGAGAGACTGAACCCACCAGTAAAAGCATAGGCCAGACAGGATGGATTTCCCAGCTCAGAAACAGAGCGGTCACACCCTTATATGCATAAGATGCACTTTGAACTAAATAAGAAACTAGATCTGAGCTGAAAAAGTAAATTAATGTGTATGCAAAATGTAAATGCATATTAACTAACACATGACCATTACACAGAGAAAGCCAAAAAACAAGACACAAATATCCTTGACAAGTGAAAAGGTTTTTAATACTAGAGTTAGGACTGTCCCACAAGGGTTGCCTTGACGTGGCGGGATGGCTTGTACATTCTTTTGATCAAAATTATGTTTACTAAATACCCTTATTATTATTACTACCTTCATGTATTTTTTGCAATATATTTTTTTTATATATTTTATTTTAGGGTATTGGTGTCTTGTTTTTTGGTTTCCTCTGTGTAATGGTCATGTGTTAATATGCATTTACATTTTGCAAACACATTAACTTACTTTTTCAGCTCAGATCTAGTTTCGAAATTTGAATACCAGTTGTATAGACATTTAAACACCATGCACTTGCAAGCGTGGACGGACTACAAAACCTCAGGTAGCACATGTGCACCTGCTCCGACAGAAGGTAGCCAGCAACGCTACATCACTTCCCAAGTGTAAGCCCACCGGTTAGCACACCACCAGCAAGAAATGTTGAGGTGTCATCGCAAGGCCAAAGCAGTCAGGGAATCAAAAAGTTTTTACAACCAAAGACTGAATCTAGGCCATCACCACCACCACAACCATCTCCATCACCAACTAGTGAGTGGGCCCCCCCTGCTTGCTCAGGGCCGCAGCACTTGCAAAACTTACCTCTCCCTGCTCCACCGCTGTGACATCTTCCACGTTTCCTGACAGTGACATTCAGGTCAGACAGGACATTCAGGTCAGACAGCGCGATGACGTCAGGTCTGTGCGCCCTCTGCCTGAACAGTCACAGTGCAGAGAGCTGGAAGATGGCGATGCTGAGGAGTCCAGAGTAGAGCAGTGCCCAGCGAGGAGAGGTATTTCTTTTTTTTTAATGTTTGGAGCAATATATGGGGAGCATTATACACTGGAGAATTATATATGGGGCCCATCATACACTTGGGCATCATAGATAGGGCCCACTATACACTGGAGCATCATATGGGGCCCATTATATATGGAGCATTATATAGGACCATCATACACTGGAGCATCATCCATGGGGCCCATCATACACTGGAGCATCATATGGGGCCCATCATATACTAGAGCATCATATGGGGTTCATTATTTATGGGGCATCACATGGAGCCCTTTATATATGGAGCATTATATGGGGCTCATCATATGCTGGAGCATTATAAATGGGGACCATCATACACTGGAGCATCATATACGGGGCCCATTATATACTGGAGCATCATATGGGGCCCATTATATATGGAGCATTATATAGGCCCATCATACACTGGAGCATCATCCATGGGGCCCATCATATACTGGAGCACCATATGGGGCCCATTATATATTGAGCATTATATAGGCCCATCATACACTGGAGCATCATCCATGGGGCCCATCATATACTGGAGCATCATATGGGGCGAATTATATATGGAGCATTATATAGGCCCATCATACACTGGAGCATCATTCATGGGGCCCATCATACACTGGAGCATTATAAATGGGGCCCATCATACACTGGAGCATCATATACGGAACCCATTATACACTGGCGCATTATAAATGGGGCCCTTCATACACTGGAGTATCATATACGGGGCCCATTATACACTGGAGCATCATATGGGGCCCATTATATATGGAGCATTATATAGGCCCATCATACACTGGAGCATCATCCATGGGTCCCATCATACACTGGAGCATTATAAATGGGGCCCATCATACACTGGAGCATCATATACGGGGCCCATTATACACTGGAGCATTATAAATGGGGCCCATCATACACTGGAGCATCATATACGGGGCCCATTATACACTGGAGCATTATAAATGGGGCCCATCATACACTGGAGCATCATATACGGGGCCCATTAAACACTGGAGCATAAAAAAGGACCCATTAATTATGGAGCATTATATAGGCCCATCATACACTGGAGCGTCATCCATGGGGTTCATCATACACTGGAGCATCATATGGGGCCCATTATATATGGAGCATTATATAGGACCATCATACACTGGAGCATCATCCATGGGGCCCATCATATACTGGAGCATCATATGGGGCCCATCATATACTAGAGCATCATATGGGGTTCATTATTTATGGGGCATCACATGGAGCCCTTTATATATGGAGCATTATATGGGGCTCATCATACGCTGGAGCAATATAAATGGGGCCAATCATACACTGGAGCATCATATACGGGGCCCATTATACACTAGAGCATCATATGGGGCCCATTATATATGGAGAATTATATAGGCCCATCATACACTGGAGCATCATCCGTGGGGCCCATCATATACTGGAGCATCATATGGGGCCCATTATATATGGAGCATTATATAGGCCCATCATACACTGGAGCATCATCCATGGGGCCCATCATATACTGGAGCATCATATGGGGCGAATTATATATGGAGCATTATATAGGCCCATCATACACTGGAGCATCATCCATGGGGCCCATCATACACTGGAGCATTATAAATGGGGCCCATCATACACTGGAGCATTATTTACGGGGCCAATTATACACTGGCGCATTATAAATGGGGCCCATCATGCACTGGAGCATCATATACGGGGCCCATTATACATTACGCACCTAATAAATAATGTAGAGAGGTGCGTTCGCAGCCCGGGGTCCACCATGCAGGCAGAGCCTGCTGCTAGTAAGATGGCATAAGTAGCGAACTCTGTTATCCCGCAGAGTCGCTAAAATAAATGCCGTAGCGCGCTATGGCAGATAGTGCGAACTCTGATAATCCACAGAGCCGCTAGCGGGAATGCCGCAGCGCTATATGGCGATATAAGCGAACTCTGTTACACCACAGAGTCGCTGAGGTAAAGACGCAGAGATAGGTACTGTGTCCTGTTAACCCCACAGGGATACACAGATAACTGCTGTGCGGATAGCAATCCGTGATCATGCAGACAGCAATGAAATCAAGCAATCTCCTCACCGGAGAAGCCGGTATTCTAGTGGCTTATTTCAGCCAAGCCCTAACCACGTGCACCCAAATCTCCTCACCGGAGGTGCCGGTATTCTAGGGGCTTATTTCAGCCGAGCCCTAGCCACATGCGTGCATGATCACACTGGCGCAAAGCACATAATGCAAATGATCCTAGCGCACGGCCGTGCGGTAAGGACAGCCTTTTATAGCAGCCACGAGAAAAAGACCTTCCAGGAAGGACCAATGGGAAGCTGCTTCAGAACATCAACAGTCACAGGACCTTCCTGAAGGACCAATAGGAGTGGCAGCTGTGTCTGAGCATGTGACCCCTGCCCTGGGCATGCTCAGATGAAGCAACAAAGGACTTATATCCCAAATCTGCCTGCTCCAACACTGGTTGCAGCAGCAAGTCTCTCTACAGTACTGGGCCGGGCAAGACGCTGGGACCGACGTCTCTGCTGAGCAGGAACCACTGCGGCCGGAGACGGATGGGGGACCGCAGCGGGAACAGCTTGAGATTCCCCCTGTGCAGGAGTGGGAACTCGAACCCTAACATACGAGGCCCATTATACACTGGAGCATTATAAATGGGGCCCATCATACACTGGAGCATCATATACAGGGCCCATTATACACTGGAGCATAAAAAGGGGCCCATTAATTATGGAGCATTATATAGGCCCATCATACACTGGAGCATCATCCATGGGGCCCATCATACACTGGAGCATCATATGGGGCCCATTATATATGGAGCATTATATAGGCCCATCATACACTGGAGCATCATCCATGGGGCCCATCATCCCGTTGAGCATTATAAATGGGGCCTATCTTACACTGGAGCATCATATACGGGACCCATTATACACTGGGGCATTATAAATGGGGCCCATCATACACTGGAGCATCATATACGGGGCCCATTATACACTGGAGCATCATATGGGGCCCATTATATATAGGGAGCATTATATAGGCCCATCATACACTGGAGCATCATCCATGGGGCCCATCATATACTTGAGCATCATATGGGGCCCATTATATATGGAGCATTATATAGGTCCATCATATACTGGAGCATCATTCATGGGGCCCATCATACACTGGAGCATTATAAATGGGTCCCATCATACACTGGGCAAACATATACGGGGACCATTATACACTGGAGCATCATATGGGGCCCATTATATATGGAGCACTATATAGGCCTATCATACACTTGAGCATCATCCATGGCGCCCATCATATACTGGAGCATCACATGGGTCCCATTATATTTGGAGCATTATATAGGCCAATAATACACTGGATATTATTATTGCAAATGCTGGGGCCCTGAGCAAGCAAGGGGGGGGCCCACTTGTGGGCGCCGGCACTGGCACAGGGCCCCTCATAGAACGCCGGTGTCTCTGGTGGCAAGTGGGCACCCCCAAACTGCTCAGTGCCACGGTACTTGCACGAGTGCGCCAGATGCTGACACTGGCCCTGGGAAGGGTGTACACCCCAGTTAGGGAGGTGGAAAAACTGGCATATGTTGAGGTGTAGGCTGGACTTTCAGCAGCTGCAAATGGAGGAATTGGAGAAGTCGGAGGAAGAGGAGGACAAAGTGAGCCATTTTGCACTCAACCTATGTGTCTTCAGGGGAGGGTGGTACAAAATCCTTTGAAACCCAGGCATGGTTCATTTTAATGAAGGTGAGATCACCTACATTTTGGGTCGACAGACGGGTCCTTCTTTCTGTCAGGATTGATCCAGCAGCACTGAAGACTCTTTCTGATAGCACACTACCAGCAGGGCAAGCGAGCTCCTGTAAGGCATATTGTGCAAATTCAGGCCAGGTGTCCAGTTTACAGGCACAGTAGTCAATGGGAATGAACTGTGAGGGAGAACATCGATAGGGGAGGAGAGGTAATTTTGAACCATAGTTGACAACTGCTGTCTCGTGTCTGTTGCAATCGATTCAGTATTAACAGTCGTGTGAGCGGTACTCGAGAAATCAGTCCACAACATGGTCATGAAACCCCTGTCTCCAACGCCACTTCGGCTGTGTGCACCATGGATACCTGTTTAATGTTGCCCAGTACGGTTCGTGGTAAAACCTGCACCGCTGCTGTGTGCTGGGAATGCCTCTAACAAACGGTTTACCAGAGTTGCTTGTTTGTTCGCCAATATTAGCTTTAGGTTCTCCTGTGGCATGATGTTCTGTAATTTGCCTTTATAGCGTGGATCAAGGATGCTGGCCAACCAGTAGTCGTCATCCTTCATAATTTTGGCAATGCGGGGTCCCTTTTTAGGATCCGCAAGACATAATCACACATGTGGGCCAATGTTCCAAGTGTTAATGATGCACTGCCAGTGGTGGATGGAGGAGCACTTTCTGCCAAATCCACATCCCTCCAGTCAAGCACAAACCCTGTACCTGACCTTGGCAAGCCAACATTTTCTCTTGCCCCTGAGAAGCATCCTCCTCCCCAAAATAATCATCCCCCTCATCCTCATCCTCTTCATCTTCTTCCACAACCTCGTCCAGGACAGTTCCCTGAGCAGACAATGCGTGACTGTCATCAAGGCTTCCCTCCTCCTCCTCCGCTGCAGACGCCTGATCCTTAATGTACGTCAAAGTTTGCATGAGCAGACGCATAAGTGGGATGCTCATGCTTATGATGGTGTCGTCTGTGCTTACCAGCCGTGTGCATTCCTCAAAACACTAATGTGACTGTCTGGCCAAGCTGTCCTGCAACTCTTTTTGTTTTTTTTAACACATTTTTGGACTGCTACGGGCCTGCCAGATAACCGCAGCTGCGATGTCGATGCCTGCTGCGGATCCTCCTCCTCTTCTGAGCTATTGCCAGCGGCACACTCTTCCCCCAATGGATGCCAATCCGGGTCAACAACTGGGTCATCCATCACCTACTTTCAATTTCATCTGCACCTTCCTTTGTGTCACCGTGTAAGGTGGTATAGTACGCGGGAAGGGGCACCTGAGTTTCATCAGGGTCAGATTCTGGCTCAGTAGACTGCGATTGCAATGTAGTGCTCTGGGTGAATGTACCAGCAGAATAATATAGCAGTGGCTGTGCATCAGTGCACTCCATGTCAGATTCATCTTGGACTGGGGAATTCAGGATTTGACTTGAAAACCCAGGCATGGTATGTGAAAAGAACTCCATGGAGTAATCTGAAGTGTGGCCTGCCGCATCCTTCACTTTTGGTGGGGGTGAAGGACACAAGGAAAGGTGTTGTTCCTGACCAGGAGCCTGCACTGACGACTCAGTGCTGACATTTTTTGAAACTTCAGAAGAGGAGGCGATAGAGCTGGAGGCTGTTTCGGCACTGTAAGCCACAACCTGTTCCTGATGCTCCGGCTTTAAAAGCAGTTTACCTAATCCCAGAAAAGGGAGCCTTCCAGGACTTCTGGTGCCAGACGATGATGCAGGCTCAACACCTCCTGCCTTAGGTGCTATTGTGCTTTTGGCACTACCAGCAGATGCACCACCACCACCATCAGTACCAGCTAGCCCTCCCGCCCACGTCCACGGCCTTTTCCACCATACTTCCTCATGTTTGGGAAAATGTACCAAAATACCAGCAGATATATAGTACTGTATCAGAAGCGTACAGCTGTATACGATGAAGGGGAAATTGTAAATCTCCGTATATATTTCCGGAGTCACACACAGACGTTCTCTCAGTATGGATTTGACTGTAATACAAAAGGCAGAAATAATGTACTGTATCAGAAGATACCAGGTGTATATAGTATAGGGTAAAATTGTAAATCTCCATATACATTTCCAGAGTCACACACAGACGCTCACTCAGTATGGATTAGACCAGAATATAAAAAGCAGAAAAAGGGTACAATATCAGAAGCGTACAGCTGTATACAGTGTAGGGGTAATTGTAAATCTCCGTATATATTTCCGGAGTCACACACAGACCCTCACAGGCTCAGTATGGATTAGACCAGAATATAAAAAGCATAAAAAGCGTACTGTATCAGAAGCGTACAGCCGTATACAGTGTAGGGGAAATTGTAAATCTCCGTACATATTTCCGGAGTCACACACAGATGTTCACTCAGTATGGATTAGGCCAGAATATAAAAAGCAGAAAAATAGTACTGTATCAGAAGCGTACAGCTGTATATAGTATAGGAGTAATTGTAAATCTCCGTATATATTTCCGGAGTCACACACAGATGCTCACAGGCTCAGTATGGATTAGACCAGAACATAAAAGCAGAAAAACGGTACTGTATCAGAAGCGTACAGCTGTATACATTGTAGTGGAAATTGTAAATCTCTATATATATTTCCGAAGTCACACACAGACGCTCACTCAGTATGGATTAGATCAGAATATAAAAAGCAGAAAAAGTGTACTGCATCAGAAGTGTACAGTTGTATACAGTGTAGGGGAAATTGTAAATCTCTGTATATATTTCCTGAGTCACACACAGACGCTCTCTCAGTATGGATTTGACCGTAATTCAAAATGCAGAAAAAAGGTACTGTATCAGAAGATACCAGGTGTATGTAGTATAGGGGAAAATTTAAATCTAAGTATATATTTCCGGAGTCACACACAGACGCTCTCTCAATATGGATTTGACCGTAATACAAAAGGGAGAAAAAGGTACTGTATCAGAAGATACCAGGTGTATGTAGTATAGGGGAAAATTTATATCTCCGTATATATTTCCGGAGTCACACACAGACGCTCTCTCAGTATGGATTTGACCAGAATACAAAAGGCAGAAAAAAGGTACTGTATCAGAAGATACCAGTTGTATATAGTGCAGGGGAAAATTTCAATCTCTGTATACATTTCCGAAGTCACACGCAGATAGTCAGCATGTATTTGTCCGTGATACCAGCCGGTACATGGTAGTGTGTGAGGAGCGTACAGCTCTTTACGGTGTGGGGAAAAATGAACACTCGGTAACTGTGCAGAAAAAAAGTATTAGTGCTGTGTAAAAAGAAGTCTGCACAGCAGTGTACACACAGCAATGCAGCTAGCAGGCAGCCTAATAACCAGCGTTGCTGCACACAAGAAAATCCTCCCCTGTCACTGGCAGGCAGCCTAATTACCAGTGCTGCTGCACACAAGAAAATCCTCCCCTGTCACTGCACACTAACTGTACAGCACAATTGCTATGAGCACAAGCACAGAAGAACTTCTCTTTCCAGCCCTAAGTCTCTCCCTACTGATAAACAGTGTCAGCAACCTCTCCCTACTGTTAAGATCGGCAGAAGTAAAATGGCGGTCGGCGGTCAGGGCTTTTATAGGCACTATGACGCCCCCCAAAGCAAGCCAATCACTGCTATGCCCTTCTCTTAGATGGTGGTGGACGCTGCCCATGTCATCTCGTTGCCCACAGTGTATGTCCTTGCTCATTGATTGAAAAAAGGCGCCTGCAAGCATTATGGGAAAACTGACTTTGGTGCTCGGGTCGACGACCGCATGGCCGACTTCAGCTATGGTCGGGTTTCGCTTGGCAAAACCCAACTTTGGCGAAAGTCGGAGACTTATGAATCTGACAGACCTGTTTCACTCAACTCTAGTCGTTGGCATTGAAATGGGCACTGTAGGTGTGTTTACTGTCCTCCACTCCCTGACCACTTTTCTTCCCCATTGACTTGCGTTTGGGTCGGTTCGAGTTTCAGTCCGACCTTCGACTTTTTCCGATAGTCGACCGATTTCGTTCGACTCGACTTTTGTGAAATTCGGGTGGTCCAAAACCCGACTCGACCCTCCCGGAGGCAAAGTCGCTCATCTCTACAGACGACCTATTGCTGGTATTCTCTAAACCTCTGATAGGAATTCCTCCTATAATGGGAATTCTAGACAGCTATGGCAGGCTAGCTTTTAAATAAATTTGACTACATCAGATGTGTTGGACCTGGGCTTGCTCAAAACTTCCATAGATAGACTCAAACTTAATTTTCCTTTTGCCTGGCGAGCTAGAAGTCTAGAAGTATTTGGGCATCAAATTAAGTGCATCGGATGGAGATCTCTTTGATCTAAATCTCAAACCTCTATTTGATTCAGCGAATGCTTGAATCCGTTCATGGAAAGATACGTTTTTTATCCCAAATAGGGAGGAAAAACATCTTAAAAAGTCTAATACTACCAAAATTTATTTACATTTTTAATATGCTCCCTATTCAAATACCCATGTCATTTCTGACAAAAGTACATTCCCTTTTTTTCAAATATATCTGGCAGAAACGCAAACCCCGTATAAATGCTAAAACGCTCACCTTGCCAAAAGATATGGGCGGGATGGGGGCGCCGGACATATTAAAATATTACCAGGCTGGACACTTAGCCAGAACAGTAGATTGGATCAGGGGCTCAGTTGATAAACAATGGCTTAGAATAGAAGAATTATTGTCTTCATTCCCCCTACAATCTATCTTACTAGGTCACACTAATGACCCAATACCAATGCTATCTGGCTGCAAAAATACGCACACGCTAGCTACAATTAAAATTTGGAAAAAATCATGTACTGCTTTGGCTCCCCCTCTGTCACCATTGACTAAAGTCACTGATTTATTAGAAACTCCAGCCCATCAGCTGCAAAAATTACGATTGAGCAACTCTTCGAGGATGGAACTCTCCTCCCCACATGACAGAAAATACCCACTAGTGACCCCATTCTAAAAACTGTGAGCAAAAAAGAGAGAAAAGCACTACCGTAAGCATGCACACTACACCATAATATATGGAAAAATATGAAAAAAGCTTTATTGGCACACACTAACAAACAGTGCAGAATAAAACATAATTAAAAAATTAGGGTAAACCCCATCCAAGGATACCTGCCAAGATGCAGATAAGATTAAGGTATACAGTACAAAACATGAGAAGATAATACATATGATTAACAACCTTAGAAAATTACTTACTCATGAGACAAAATCTTTAGCGTAAAGAAACCCCCCCAAAAAATACATGTATAATAGGGGTTAGAAACCCTTAATCATCCGCAGATGTAAATAAAAAAAATGCAAAGGGACCCTGTATGGACACAGTTAGAAGGCTAAAGAAAAACAAGACTAAGAGTATACAATATGGACTGAAAAATAATGCACTGGAACCACTCTTCTGGCTCCCCATCCTGGGTCCTGTCTATTTGACTTCTCTCGCATGGATGATCCTGTTTTGGTAACTCTATCATTATGTTCTATACATTTTTGGGCGATTTTGTGTGGACTCTCATCTTGTCCATTTTAGACCATACTCTATTCTAATCATTATGCACTGACTTTGACCTTGGTTCCAGTGCATTATTTTTCAGTCCATATGGTATACTCTTGGTCTTGTTTTTTCTTTAGCCTTCTAACTGTGTCCATACAGGGTCCCTTTGCATTTTTTTTTATTTACATCTGCGGATGATTAAGGGTTTCTAACCCCTATTATACATGTATTTTTTGGGGGGGTTTCTTTACGCTAAAGATTTTGTCTCATGAGTAAGTCATTTTCTAAGGTTGTTTATTATATGTATTATCTTCTCATGTTTTGTACTGTATACCTTAATCTTGTCTGCATCTTGGCAGGTGTCCTTGGATGGGGTTTACCCTAAGTTTTTATTTGTTTTATTCTGCACTGTTTGTTAGTGTGTGCCAACAAAGCTTTTTTCATATTTTTACATATATTATGGTGTAGTGTGCATGCTTACGGTAGTGTGTTTCTCTCTTTTTTGTCCAATGTGTCTATTACTACTGGTTTTGCACCTCCCTTTATTGATGGTATATATGGTGCGCTCAATCTCTTAAATATATTACCATTCTAAAAACTGGACTCCTCAGGGTGCTCAAAACTACATTCAAGAAGTTTATTAACCCTTTACGTGCTTCACAGGAACTGAAGCAATGTGGAAGGAAAAAATTAACATTTAACTTTTTTTTGCAAAAAATTTACTTCAGTACCAATTTTTTTATTTTCACAAGTGTTAAAAGAAAAAATGAACCACAACATTTGTTGTGCAATTTCTCCTGAACACATTGATACCCCATATGTGGGGGTAAACCACATTTTAGGCACATGGGAGAGCTCAGAAGGGAAGGATCACCATTTTGGAATGCAAACTTTGATGGAATGTTCTGCGGGCGTCATGTTGCATTTGCAGAGCCCCTGATGTGCCTAAACAGTAAAAAAAAAAACACAAGTGACCCCAATTTGGAAACTAGAACCCCCAAGGAGCTTATCTAGATCAGTGGTGAGCACTTTAAACCCCCAAGTGCTTCACAGTTTATAAACGCAGAGCCGTGAAAATAAAAAAATCATTTTTTTTCCTCAAAAATGAATTTTTAGCCAGCTATTTTTTATTTTCACAAGGGTAACAGGAGAAATTGGAACACAAAAGTTGTGCAATTTGTCCTGAGAATGCTGATACCCCATATGTGGGGGGGAACCACTGTTTAGGCGCATGGGACAGCTCGGAAGGGAAGGAGTGCCATTTTGGAATCCAGACTTTGATGGAATATTCTGCGGGCGTCATGTTGCGTTTGCAGAGCCCCTGATGTGCCTAAACAGTAGAAACCCCTCACAGATTACCCCATTTTGGAAACTAGACCCCCCAAGGAGCTTACCTAGATGTGTGGTGAGAACTTTGAACCCCCAAATGCTTAACAGAAGTTTATAATGCAGAGCCGTGAAAATAAAAAATCACTTTTTTCCTCAAAAATGATTTTTTAGTCCACTATTTTTTATTTTTGCAATAGTAACAGGAGAAATTGGACCACAAAAGTTGTTGTGAAATTTGACCTGAGTATGCTGATACCCTATATGTGGGGGGAGAACCACTGTTTTGGCGCATGGGAGAGCTCGGAAGGGAAGGAGCGCCATTTTTAATGGAGACTTTGATGGAATGTAATACGGGCGTCATGTTACATTTGGAGACCCCCGATGTGCCTAAATAGTGGAAACCCCTCAATTCTAGCTCTAACCCTAACCCCAACACACCCCTAACCCTAATCCCAACCCTAACGCTAATCACAACTCTAACCCTAATCCTAACCCTAATTCCAACCCTAACCCTAAATCTAACCCTAACCCTAATTCTAACCCTAACCCTAATTCCAACCCTAACCCTAATTCTAACCCTAATGCTAATGGAAAAATGAAAATAAATATATTTTCTTTAGTTCATTATATTTCCCTAAGAGGGGGATAAAGCGGGGGGTTATTAACTATTTTTTTTTGATCACTGTGATAGGGTTTATCACAGTGATCAAAATGCACATTGAATGAATGAATGGAATCTGCCGACAGGCAGATTCGACGGGCGCACTTCGCATGCGCCTGACATTTTCTTCCCGGACCAAGATGGCGGCGCACACGGAGGAGACAGGAGGGCCCAAGTACCACCGGGAGGTACCTGGGGTGGATCGGGGACCCTATTTCTCTCCTCTGATGTGCGATCACATCAGAGGAGAGAGAAAATGAAAGCAAAATTGCGTTGTTTTTTTTTACTGTGGCCGTTAAACAGTTAATAACAGCGATTGCAAAAGCGGGGACCAACCCGAATCATGTTCTCTGGGGTCTCGGCTACCCCATGCAGCCGAGACTCTGGATAAAATCCAACTCTGGGGGGCATTATACACTTTTTCCACAGTGCTGTTAACGGCGCTGTGGTTTAAGTACCCTTAACTACCGCCGTTAAAAGGCCTATTGGCGGTCATTAAGGGGTTAAGATTGATGTGCCTTTGAAACGAGCGTATCTAACTCAATGGGAAAAGGACATGGGTACCTCTTTTTCTGAAACACAAATTATGCATATTTATAGGAACTCCCACGCTCCCTCACATTGTGTACGAATTCAGGAGAACTCGTTTAAAATTATCACTAGTTGGTATATTACTCCCAATCGGATTCATAGATGGCACAATGCCACAGCGACGACTTGCTGGAGATGTGGAGAGAATGACGGCAGCTATATCCACATCTAGTGGTCATGTCAGATTCTTCAGCCTTTTTGGGAGGAGGTATCTACAATTATAAAAAAAAGTGCTGGGCAAATGTGTCATCTTGAAACCAGAAAATATTCTACTAAACCTTCCACTATGGCAGAACAATAAAGATGCTACTAAACTAGCGCAATACAACCCGTGGCAAAAATTATGGAATCACAGGCCTTGGAGATTGTTCATTCAGTTGTTTTATTTTGTTGAAAAAAAACAGATCACAGACATGGCACAAAACTGAAGTCATTTCAGATGACAACTTTCTGGCTTTAAGAAACACTAAAAGAAATCAAGAACAAATAATGTGGTAGTCAGTAAAGGTTATTTTTTTTAACCAAGGATAGGGAAAAAATAATGGAATCACTCAATTCTGAGGAAAAAATTATGGAATCATGAAAAATAAACAAACATAAAAACACTCCAACACATCACTAGTATTTTGTTCCCCACCTCTGGCTTTTACAACAGCTTGCAGTCTCTGAGGCATGGACTTAATGAGTGTCAAACAGTACTCTTCATCAGTCTGGCTCCAACTTTCTCTAATTGCTGTTGCCAGATCAGCTTTGCAGGTTGGAGCCTTGTCATGGACCATTTTCTTCAACTTCCACCAAAGATTTTCAATTGGATTGAGATCCTGACTATTTGCAGGCCACAACATTGACCTTATGTGTCTTTTTTCAAGGAATGTTTTCATAGTTTTTGCTCTATGGCAGGATGCATTATCATCTCAAAAAAGATGTGTATCTTCGTACCGTGTTAGCCAGTAGATAGAAAAATATTTAGACTTGAGAGTCCTCAGTGGTTGATACCTTTTAATGGCTTCACGACACTTGTCTTATCTTATTGCATTATTTCTGTGCTGTGTAATGTATAAATATGTGATTCTTCAGATGTTGTATTAGTCTTTGCCTGATGAAGAGACCTGAGTAGTCTCGAAAGCTTGCAATTTGTTACCATCTTTTCAGTTAGCCATTAAAAGGTATCAACCACTGAGGACTCTCAAGTCTAAATATTTTTCCATCTCAAAAAATGATTTCATCATCCCCAAACATCCTTTCAATTGATGGGATAAGAAAAGTGTCCAAAATATCAACATAAACTTGAGCATTTATTGAAGATGTAATGACAGCTAACTCCCCAGTGCCTTTACCTGACATGCAGCCCCATATCATCAATGACTGTGGAAATTTACATGTTCTCTTCAGGCAGTCATCTTTATAAAATTCAAATGAAATGATACAAAAGTTCCAGTATCCATCAACTTGCCCAATGCAGATTCGCAATTCATCACTGAATATGACTTTCATCCAGTCATCCACAGTCCACGATTGCTTTTCCTTAGCCCATAGTAACCTTGTTTTTTTCTGTTTAGGTGTTAATGATGGCTTTCATTTAGCTTTTCTGTATGTAAATCCTATTTCCTTTAGGCGGTTTCTTACAGTTCAGTCACAGACGTTGACTCCAGTTTCCACCCATTCGTTCCTCATTTGTTTTGTTGTGCATTTCCTGTTTTGGAGACATATTGGTTTAAGTTTCCGGTCTTGATGTTTTGATGTCTTCCTTGGTCTACCAGTGTGTTTGCCTTTAACAACCTTCCCATGTTGTTTGTATTTGGTCCAGATTTTAAACACAGCTGACTGTGAACAACCAACATCTTTTGCAACATTGCGTGATGATTTACCCTCTTTTTAGAGTTTGATAATCCTCTCCTTTGTTTTAATTGGCATCTTTGTGTTGGAGCTATGATTCATGTCAGTCCACTTGGTGCAACAGCTCTCCAAAGTGTGATCACTCCTTTTTAGATGCAGACTAACAAGCAGATCTAATTTGATGCAGGTGTTAGTTTTGGGAATGAAAATTTACAGGGTAATTCCATAATTTTTTCCCTATGCTTAGTCAAAATAATAACCATTACTGACTACCACATTATTTGTTCTTGATTTCTTTTAGTGTTTCTTAAAGCCGGAAAGTTGCCATTTGAAATTACTTCAGTTTTGTGCCATGTCTGTGATCTGTTTTTTTCCAACAAAATAAAACAACTGAATGAACATCCTCCAAGGCCGGTGATTCCATAATTTTTGCCTGGGGTTGTATATCCTAGCAGCTGGGAAATCCTTGATCCCAATTAATTGGAATTCCCCAGCTCCACCCACTACACAGAAGCTTTGCACCATCTCGATAATTCTTTATTGACAAATAATGACATTTGTGTAGGTATTTGTCATATGGGACCTTGCGTTGTGCCTAATCATGTTGGAAAAAACAAGGAAGCATACATTGTGTGCCCATTATTATGCGATTTGTATTTCTGATAATTCATTTCATTATTGAACAACTACAGGGTGGGCCATTTATATGGATACACCGAAATAAAATGGGAATGGTTGGTGATATCATCTTCTTGTTTGTGGTACATAAGTATATGTGAGGGGGAAAACTTTTTAAGATGGGTTGTGACCATGGTGGTCATTTTAAAGTGGGCCATTTCGGATCCAACTTTATTTTTTCCAATGGGAAGAGGGTCATGTGACACATCAAACTTATTGAGCATTTCACAAGAAAAACAATGGTGTGCTTGGTTTTAACGTAACTTTATTCTTTCATGAGTTATTTACAAGTTTTTGACCACTTATAAAATGTGTTCAAAGTCCTGCCCATTGTGTTGGATTTCAATGCAAGCCTCTTCTCCCACTCTTGACACACTAATAGCAAGACCGCAGAATAAATGCTAGCACAGGCTTCCAGTATCCGTATCAGGCCAACATTTCAAATATTAAAATCATTTTTCAAGCTGGTGTTATAAAGTATTCTAATTTGCTGAGATAATGACGGGTTTTCATTGGCTGTTAGCCATAATCATCAACATTAACAAAGATAAACACTTGAAATAGATCACTCTGTTTGCAATGACTCTACATAATATATGAGTTTCACTTTTTGTATTGAAGAACTGAAATCAAATAACTTTTTGATGATATTCTAATTTTGTGAGAAGCACCTGTAGAATTAAAAATACAAAAGAATAATGTAGCCCCTCTTCTTTTCAATGACCGTCACAAATCGTTGAGACCTTTTTCTTGGCTACATTTCTCAGCCATACACTGTTCCGTAATATGGAGTACATTTCTGTGATCTCTAAAACTGAGAAAAATCTTTTACAAAATTTGTAGGCTTACAACTCAGCCATTCAATGTTACAGGGTATATGAACATTTCTGTGATCTCTAAAACGGAGAAAAAGCTTTTAAAAATGTTGTAGGCTTCCATTTCTCAGCCATACGTATTTTAATCCATCAAGTATTACTTGCTTTCAGGTCCCTTTTTGTGTTATATATAAATCCATAGTGTGGAGTATATTTCTGTGATCTCTAAAACATAGAAAAATATATAACAAAATTTGTAGGCTTCTATTTCTAAGCCATACAATGTTTCATGGTCTGTGAATTTTTATGTGATCTCTAAAACTGTTAAAATGTTGTAGGGTTCCATTTCTCAGCCATACAGTATTACATAGTCTGGATACATTGCTGTGATCTATAAAATTGAAAAACAGCATTGAAAAATTTTTCTGGATTGAATTTGATTGTCATCCATATACTTTTGCATGCTTTCTGTTAGATTACGGTGGAATAAACTAAAGAAAAACTCTTTGATTGCTGCAGGTGACTAATTTTTTTTTAAAAAATTGTAGGCTTCCAATTCACAGCCATACAGTGTTATGTGGTCTGTGAACATTTCTGTGATCTCTAAAACTGAGAAAAAGCTTTTAAAAATGTTGTAGACTTCCATTTCTCATATATGATTACATGGTCTTGGAACATTTCTGTAATTTCTAAAACTGTGAACAAGCTTTTAAAAATTTTGTAGGGTTACAATTCTCAGCTACACTGTATTACATTCTCTGGATACATTGCTAAGATCTATAAAAGTGAAAAACAGTTTTGAAACATTTTTCTGGATTGAATTTGATTGTCATCCATACTATTTGCATGCTTTCTCTTACATTACAGTGGAGTAAACTGAAGAACAATGCTTTTATTGCTGCAGGTGACTAATTTTTTTCTTTTAATAAAAATAAACTTGGTTTCAAGAGACCTAGCAACTACAAAATACGTAAGGTGTGCATTAAGGGATGGGGAAGAGGAAGTACTGATGATGGTACACGCAGATGCTGAGTATGTGGCACAGATGCGACTACACCTGTTGCTGGAGCACAAGAAACACGCCCATCCACTACACATAGGGTCCTGTCCTACTTTGCATCAAGGCATGTTACACCATTTTTGAAGCCAGAGCAAATTGAACAGGTGGTCGTTTGGATAGCAGATAATGAATCCAGCAAGCTTGGCAGCACCACTCAGTCTTCCACATGGTCCAGTCTCACCAGCCTAAAGTCTGGATCACTTAATCCTCACGCTGATTTTCCTTCTTCCCACCCTTTTGAGTTCCAGGAGACTAGTGATCCCACACAAGGACACTCCAAGGAGCTCCTTACAACATCATACTTTTTACTTAACTCGTCACATGTTACATCCACAGTTGGCACAACAGGTGTTTCACTCGTTTCCTTCTCTTTCCCTGCTTTGCTGTCACTTCTGTGCAGTACACGCCCGGACCGGACTGTACAAGACTGCTCCACAGTTCCTTCCAGGCCTGACCTCGCTATAATGACATTTCCTTCAGACTGCTTCGCTCCAGAACTGAATTCATCAATCACTTCGTCTGTACCGAACTCATCAAAGCTCTAGCTCCCTTCATTTCCTTAGTCCAGCCAACTTCTGCCCTAAAAGCATTGGCCCAGGCGCTAAGTCGCCACATCTTCCTTCTCTGTACAGGCCTACTGCTAGGCTATGCAGTGGCCGGGGTAACGTGGGCTGCACACTGGCCCCGTCTGAGCTAATCTAGCTAGAACCTTCTCACTATTACCCTGCAGCCCCTCTTACACTTAATTCTATGAAAACTTCCTATCACTAGGCCTAACAAGGCCCCACTAGTATGCCCCCACCTAGTGGCCCACAACAGAACTACATTTACCCCAAAGTATGGGAACTATATATTAAAGTGCCCTCCTCTATTGTCCCAAAAGGATGTACTTCACTTTCCCTAAACTGTACATGTATAAGGAAAGTCAGTAATATAATATAATGCAATATTATACAAAAGGAACACAAAACATATGCAATTAAATACACATAATGGTAGCACAATAACATACATGGCAATACCATTGCTAAGTGTGGTAATACATGTTCCCATGTAGTAGTACCACCAAAATATTTACAAGCATTATCACATATATAATAAGAACACTAAAGAGGTGGGGCAAAGCAGTGGTACGCCTTCACCCCCTTACACCAGCACGTGTCTAGGAACATCACTTGTGCCGTTACCAAAACACTTACTGCCATTGTCCACTTAATGACCAACATGTGGACCAGCACTTGTTGCCAGGGATGCTACTTTTCCTTGGCAGAACACTGGGTGAATGTTGTGGAGGCTGGGGCCAAGCCACACCCTGACATGGCGCATCTGCTCCCAACGTCGACGATTACTGCTCCTACTTCTATCAGGGTTTCCTCCACCTTCTACATCAGTTCCAGCATCTGTTCCTGTTCCTCCTCATCCTCCATCTCCGATGTGCTATCTCAAAGCACATCGTCCATATCAGCCGGAGGCTGGAAGCTCTGCAGCACTGCCTCAGTGAAGCTGCAAAATCAGACATGGTAGTTCAGGGGTTTCTGAAAACCCACACAGATTTGCCTGGGCTTCTGGTCAAGGTAAGTCACTTCATCGCCCATTTCCGCAAGTTGGCTACAGCTGCAGCTGCTCTGGCAATTCTACAGCAGCACATGCAAGTGCCAGTTCACCGACTGGCGTGCAACGTCACAACGAACTGGAACTCTACACTGCACATGCTGGCAAGGCTTTGTGAGCAGAACAGGCCAGTGGTGGAGTACCAGCTCCAACACAACCCTTGGTATCCTTGTCAGCTTCCCCACATAACAACTGAAGAGTGGACATGGATATCTGTCATTTGTTTGGCTCTCCAAGACTTTCAGGACTCCACAAAGATGGTGAGCTGCGATGATGCCATACTCAACGCAACTATCCCGCTTCTGTGCCTACTTAAACAGTCACTGCTCACAATTAAACATGAAGCGTTGCATGCGGACCAGGTGGAGATGGAGGGAGACATAACACAGAGAAATTGTAGCCAGCCCTGGCTCATCTCTTCTGTTCAACACAGATTGGGTATAAATGAGGAGGTGGACACTGAGGAAGAGGAACAGGAGGAACAGGAGCTGTTGCCTAGTGCAACGGAGGCACTCACAGAGGCTCACAGAGACTCTTGTGTAGCCACACAACCTTTGTCCTGTCTCACCTACGTCGATGGGCAAAGAATCAGGAGGAAGAGCGGGGGATGAGTAAATGGAGAGTCGCGATCATGGTGGAGACAGGGAAGTGTTGGCTGTAGGGAGATTGGCACATAAGGTCGACTTTATGTACTGCTGCCTTTCTCGTGACCCTCATGTTACATTCATCTTGGCCAAAATGCAGACTTTTTTTCTGTACCACTGATTGAAGAAAGTGAGTTCTTTAAAACAGACATTAAGTTTGGGAGTTGATTTTCAGTCCATCTTCAACCCAAAAAGGTCTAACTAGCTCAACTTTAATAATACCATAATACCAGTCCATAGCAGTAGATCACCTCCACCTTGCTGGCGTCTGAGTGAAGGTGGAGATCTGTGCCAATTGCTGATCCAGTCACAGGAACATCCATCTGATCCATCAACAGTCACTCTCATCTCATCAGTCCACAAAACCATAGAAAAATATGTCTTCAGATATTTCTTGGCCAAGTCTTGAAGTTTACACTTCTGTGTCTTCCTCAATGGTGATCAGGTTTTAACCTTCCTTACCTCAGCCATGTCCCTTAGAACTGAAGATACTTCTGGGCACTCGAGGGAGGTTGCAATTATGGAATATGACAGCAGCAGAGGATAATGGCTTCCTGGTAGCTTCACGTTTGACTCTTCTCAAATGTTTGGCAGATAATATGCATCTTTTTTCTTCAAGACATTTTTTGCGACCCTGTTGATTATTCACAACAAAACCTTTGCTGTTGCTGTGATCATGTACCAATATGTTAGCAAGTTGAAGAGTGATACATCCCTCTGTTAGAAAAACAAGTTGCCTAATAATATGCACACCTTGATAAAGGTGTTGTATCCTTATGTAACACGCTCCGTCATTACACACATACACATCACCTGATCTGCTTCATCCAATACGCATTCAATTTTATACATCTTGGATTTAGAAAATCTGCATAAAAATGAAATGGTCACAATACTCACTTGCCTAATAATTGTGCACAGAGAGCATAACCGTCCACAATGTCTTGGTGTGCTCAGGCATTAAGATGTCCCCCTTTCTCTGGAATTAAGTGCATGGAAATGCAGTCAGGCAGGTATCATTCCTCTGGTTTTCACCATACCCACACTCATCCATCAGACCGCCATATAGATGTTACACACCTCTTCTGGGCTCCAGTGCTAGTACTTTGCATCTTCCTGTATTCCTGTGCTCTCATACCTATGATATCACTCTCATAGGCCTTTTAGGATGGACCATTAGGCTGGTTATCACCTGAGTATTCTGGTAGCATGCTGCTATAATGTTCTTCCACTCTGCCTAGCTACAAAACAAAAAGACTCAGCTATTGATGTGCTCCTCTACAGTTTCCTCAAAGCTATATCAAGGTGCCTGACTGATGGGAACTCTGAGAACTGACTCACAGCATCTGCAATTTTTCTTTTGATTAGCTGTCCTGATGCGACATTATTGTTACATTGTAATGCACATTTGACTTCAAGCCAGGCTGGCTAGTGAAAAGAAGAGCAGCATATACATATGCCCTTGATTCTGGTATATATGTCCCTCATTCTGATATATATATATGTGTTACATCCTGACCCCACCCTGGTATATATATATCCCCCCATTCTGGTATATGGTATATGGTACATTCTGCTGTTGTTTAATATAGCTTAATGTCCTAGTAGTGAAACACTCCTATATCGATAGGTGATATTCCCCAAACTATCAAGATAACTCTTTACCCTAGGCTGGTGCGCATGGGCAGGCTGCGAGCTCATTCACAACATGAAATTGCTCGGACTAGATGTGATCACCAAACGTGATCACCAAATGTTTGAACAGACCAGGAAGTGATTTTTTATGTGAATAAGATTGAAAAGGTGTTAAAGAAGCATTGAAATCATCTGTGAGGAAATGATCACGGACATGTCACAAGAGCAGAATTTAGAGTCACACACACACACATCACATGTCCATCCTGTGGAGACACAGGACAGGTGTAGGCTGCTCTCATTGAATAAGGAGCCTTGTACAGGAAAAACCTCCCCACCTCTCTCTCCACAGGGAGAAGGCATTTTTGTTTCAACGGTCCCCTCTCAAGAATCACAGGGGGACACCCTCTCCTCTTTCTTCTCTCAGTCCCTTTCTCCTTCTTCTTCAGACTTTTCTCCTCTTTCTTCGCTGCCATCCCTCTCTATCCTTCTTTCCCTATCATTCCTTCTTTCCCCTCCCTCACATCTCTGACACATCCATTTTCTTCCTCTTCCTCTTCTTCACCCTCTCCTCCTTCATTTTCTCCTCTCTCCCCTCCACCTCTCTCCCCTCCATCCCTCCCCCTCCTCTTTCCCTCTCTCCTCCCACATCACACCCACCTGCTTGTGCTCGCTCTCCTCCTTCCTCCTCCTCTCAGGCACATCCCACCGCTCCTCACTCACACCTCCCTTCTCTTCCTCTTTTTTCTACTTCGTTATCAACTGGGTCAACGCCCAATCAAAGCAATGTGGTGTCCCTGTATTCAGTGCCTCCAGCACAGGGCACCCTGTCTATCCCAAGCACAGTACAAACATTGTCAGTCATTATATCAGGATAAGAAAGTGCAAATCTCCCTACACAAAACGCTGCAGGTAGGCCCCAGACACAACAGCTAGCAGAGCCCACAGCCAGGGTTTCACAGGGGGGAGGTGTAGCTACAGACACAAATGAGGAACCTCAGTGCCGAGCAGGGCTGCCAGCATGGAACCATGACACTAATCCACCGCAGCCTCAGCAAGGAAGAGGGAAATCCCCATGCAGCAAGACAACTTTTAAGCCCAAATCTCACCCAGTATATGCACCAAGCACACCATGTCACTTCTCATCTGATGAAGATGAAGACACAACGTCATACATGCTGCCCAATACTAGGGAAGAAAACCCACAAACACCAAGAGAGCAGGGACAGGTATAGGCACCATCCTATGAGCCCTTCATCCCAAGCCAGGTGATCAGTATGATAACAGACCCAGGGATACACCCCATGCCATTTTGCCAAAAAATGCAGCAGATCCAGCGAATGTATGCAGCAGCCTGGATTGATCTCTGGACCGTAATGGAAATAAAAGCAGGTTATGCATTCTGGCCAATTATGAGAGAACACTTCAAGCTTCCAGCAGAGTTAGATGCGTATGCCTGGGAGACAGGACCAAAGCTAATTGAGCAGCTCAGAGAATGGGCCAAAAGCAGACTGACAGGACAAACTCTCAGCCTACATGACATGAGTGAAGACAAGACAGAGTCTGTGGAGAAGTTCCATGACAGAGTGATGCAAGTGTTTCAAGATTTGGGCCTCATTACCCATGATCAGACACACAGACGGATGTTGGCACAGGCTTTTGTGCATGGACTGAGAGAACAAATCAGGAAACCACTGGTAGTAGCCAGGCCTGAGTACATGTCAATAGCAATGGATACCCTGCTCGCAGTAGCAAAAAGGATTGAGTCCCGCCGGGACAGAAGGGATGTCCAGTGTTACAACTGTGTCGAGTTTGGTCATTTCCGGAACCGGTGCAGAACACTGACTTCGCTCAGAAGAAGAAGAAACACAGAAAGCAGTGAAGAACCCCGTCCATAGGACAGGAGCACGGCAAGTCCACAGGGAACCCCACCAGTGGGACCAATATCCTGAGAGTGGATGGCGTAGTCAGATATTTTCTTGTGGAACTCCGCAACCTCACCTATCTATCAGAATCTTCTGCGTCCTGCATGGGAATTGATGGTCAAGTCAGATATTTCCAGATTATGAAGCCCCTGAGCATGTGGACTCAGCCAGAACACTCCATCATGTCCCAGTTTGTTGTGTCAAAGACCTGCACCCTCAACCTATTGGGAGTGGACCTACTGCAGAAGCTGAAAGCGACCAGAGTGTTCCAGGAAGATGGGACCATGACACTTTCTTCCCCCTGACCCAAGAAGAAACAGGAACAACCACACTGCAGACCTATCACAGGAGGTGCTGGACATAGTACCAGAAATGCTACTCCATCACCCAGAGTCAAGATGTCTCTGACCAACTGAAGGTCTAAGTGAACTCGCCTAAGAAGACGGCCTGAGAACTTTGACACTGGCCAGGATATTCAACTCAAGAAGGACCCTACTTCGCTTCATGGAATGGCAACACCTCATCCGGCTCCAACGCCAGAGGTTCATCTTTTGCAAGCACCAGGAGGTGCCCCCTGCAATCAACCAGTTCACCCAGGCCCTAGACCGGCAAAAGGCCACTCAGCTCTTCAAACTTGTGCACAAATACTGACCTGAGACCGAGCTGGAGAAAAAGAAACTACTGATGGCCCGTGCTGAGAAAAAAGCAGCCGGTGAAGGAAACGTCCCAACAAGAAGATCCCCTGTGACCAGAGCAGGTGCTAACACAGTGACTGCCTTGGTGGAGAACAAGAAAGCCAGCTGGTCGTCATCTCTCATGATGTGGATCCTAGTAGGCGACTTGTTTTCCCGCCAGCTCTGTGCTGGGAGATGGGAGTCCCCTGCTGCATAGTGAAGGACAAGGCCATACTGGGCTGCCTCGCCCATCAGAATCAATCCCAGCTTTCCACAGTGAAGAAAAAGACTGTAAACCCCACTGAGTTCAGAATGGTGCAAGGCCTGGAGGCCGTGAAAGAGTCTACGGTATTTGAAACCCCAACAGTGCTGAACCGTCACACTCTGCTCTCAAAAGTCCCAGTCACCGCAATGGTATTCACGGTGATCAACCTGGCCAGTGCCTTCTTCAGTGTTTCCCCTCCACCTGGAGGCCTGCCTTCACGCACCAGTGCAGTGCATATGGACAGTGTTGCCTCAAGGTGCTCAGAACAAGCCCTTCAAGTTTCACCAAGACAATGTCCTCCATCCTTGTCAACTGGATTGCAGAATATGCAAGAGTCACTCTTCTACAACACGTGAATGACCTTCTCTTTTGTGTGGTTGACATCGATACCTGCACAGTCCATTCCTTGTCTCTCCTACTCTACCTGGAAGAACGGCAACGCAAGGTCTGGAAGAAGCAAGTCCAGTGGTGTCAGAAGCAAGTTACATTCCTGGGACACTGTATTGCCCATCAGATGAAACACCTATCAAATGACTGGAAGACCACTGTGGAGAAGATGGCTCCCCCAACAACTCTGAAAATGCTGCAGGCCTTCCTTGGTCTAATGTCGTATTGCAGAACCTGGATCCTTGATGCCTCAGTCCTAATGCAGCCTCTGTTCGCTTGCATCAATGCAACCCCGCTCCTTCTATCAGACGCAGCCTTCAACCCATTCAGGAGACTGGAAGAACTCCACAGTCTCAGCGCCAATACCAGGCCTACCTGACTACGAGAAGCCTTTCCGTCTACCTGATGGAAGAAAGAAGGTCATGCTACTGGAGTCCTGACACGGATTCACGGGGGAAAACAGAGACTTTTAGGCTGCCTCTCAGCCCGCTTGGATCCAGTTGCAAGAGGAGCACCCTCCTGCCTGATGGCAGTAACTGCAGCACACACCTTCCTGGACAAGACTGCTGACATCACTCTTGGACAGCCACTGGAAACTCTCACTCCACACGACATCTTGGCAATCCTCAATCAAGCTCAACCAACAATAATCTCCCCACCGCCAGGCATCTTTGTGGCGCCTCTATCGCCTTTGTCTCATAATGTCACCATCTCCAGACCTACAGTCCTCATCCCGGCCACTCTACTCCCACTCCCAAGGGGGGATACAATATGGACTTTTCAGAACAAAATTTACAGAATTTATCCTCTACTTGGATGGCTCCAGATTTGCAGATGATGAAGAAGTTTCCACACAGGAAGTGCAGTGACCAGCAATCAAGAAATCCTGTGGTCCAGAAGTCTGTCACCTAGCCTGTCAGCCCAGGAAGCAGAACTGATAGCGCTGACAAAGGCCTGCCAGATGGCAGAAGGCAAGACTGCAAACATCTACACCGACTACAGGTGCTCGCATGGCATAGCAAATGACTTTGGGCCCATCTGGGCTGCAAGGGACTTCATCACAGCAAACGGACAACCGTGAAGCATCATGGAGCCTTCAGGGACCTGCTGGGTGTACTCCAACTTCCAAAATGGTGGCAATGTGAAAAATCAAAAGCGCATGGAAAACTGAGAACAGAAGAGGCGTGAGGCAATAACATGGCCGACATGGCAGCCAAAGAAGCGGCCAAAGGAAGACAACATGGAGAAGTGGGAGAGGTCGTAGAGCCGGACGGCTACTATATGGCGACTGAAGACAAGAAACCTGACAAAAAGACGTCCTGGGATCTGCTCAAGAAGTTGCAAGACAAAGCTCCAAAAGGAGAAGAAGAGCTGAATGCAAAAAAGCAACACGTGAAGAAGGAAGGCTATCAAAAATGGACTCCAAACCCTGCCTACCACAAAGTATGCACCCTATGGTGGTCCAATGGGCACATGGACCCACACCCACATATCAAAGACACAGATGAATGATTCGATTGGTGCTTACTGGTTCGCTTCAGGGATCTCCACCCTAACAGCCAAATTAACCAGCAGCTGTCTGACCTGCGGCAAATGCAAGCCTGGACGTGTAGAAGAAAGTCCCCCTGACCTCATCCGGCAAGACCACTCTACCAGCTTCAGAGGATCCAGATAGACCACATCCAGATATCGCCAAGTGAAGGATTCAAATACGCCATTGTGGTCAAAGAAGTGTTTTCAAGATGGACAGAAGCCTTCCAAGTCAGCAAAGACTACTACAAAGAAGCTACTTTCGGAAAATAGTGTGCAGATACGGGGTTCCAGAAATGATAGAAAGTGATCAGGGACCCGCATTCACAGCAAATCTGACACAAGAGATCTGGTTAGCAGTTAGGTCAGATTTAGGCCAACACACTCCTTACCACCCCCAGAGCAGCAGGAAGGTAGAAAGACTGAACGGAACACTTAAGAATAGGATCCTGAAAATTGCCCAAGAGACACGCAAACCATGGCATGAGACACACCCCCAATTGCACTGTTTAGCGTAAGGCACACTCCCAGAGACCCAGAAAAGCTGTCACCATGCGAAATTTTGTTTGGGTCTAGTCCCAAGTTAGGTGCATTCTTCCCTCAGCAGCAGAATATGCAAAATGATATCTTGTTTGCTTATGTAATTGAATTGGTCAAAAACTAATGTCCATTCTCGAGTTTTTCTCTTCACTGCCAGATTTGATGGTCCTGTCCAAGAGCCCCAGATGACACCAACCTCTGTGTAACTAGAGGGAAAGCCTGCTTGGATCCACGTATCGCATTGCAAGGAAGCTCACGTACCAGGAGAGACACCTAAGCCATGAAGGATGTCGTGGATGCTCTGACTGACCAGACAGATGACCTACCTGATGAAGAATACACACGTTTTTTCTGAACATGCAGTTAAATAAAGAGACTATGATTGCAAACACATGAACCCCTGCTAGGGACAGTCCTCCTGACCGCCCATTTGTGAAAAGTCTGTATCGGTGGGGTAGGCATGTACTAGGCATATCTCAACCCGCCGGCAGCACAAAAGAGTTGCAGCGCTTTGGGACAGGAGCAGGTTTTTAGGGCAAGTGGTATCTAAGGGGGGACTGTCATGGAAATATATATGTATTCCATATATTCAATGTATATTCATATATATGCATTCACAGTTAGATAGATCTCACTTGCTAAAAATCCTGTGCTCACACATATCTATGCAAAAGCTGATGCTAGCTATAATCAGTCGTTTAAGACGACCCTGGCCTTCATAAGAAACAAGAACAGAAAGTCTTAATTAGTGTTGAGCGATACGATACTGCAAATATCGGGTATCGGCCGATATTAGCTGTATCGGGCTTTCGATTCCGAATACCGATATTTTCGTCATATCGGATACCGGAATCGGGATTGTCACTGTCACTGTCTGTGTCCGTCGGTCGGGTCTGTCACTGTCACTGTCCGTCGGTCGGGTCTGTCAGGAGTCAGCGGCACTTACCTGGCAGAAGATCTCCGGCGGTCACGGCCTGGACTGCTTCATGGCCGCCATCCTCTTCTCCCCGGCGGTCACATGCAGTTTCTCGCGATAACTGCAGTGACTGCTGGGTAATCCCGGCCGTAAAGCAGTCAGTCCGATGACGTCACTGCCGGGGAAGCAGGTAATCAGCTGTGCTGCGTCGCGATGACAGGCTCTGCCTGTCATTGCGATGTAGCAGAGCTGGATCGTCGTGGGACAGTCGTTACTATGGACTGCGTCGGACAGGTGGTATACTGTTGGTTTGTTTTTTTTCTTTTTTTACAGGAGATCGATGGCGTCGCAGGAATGAGAGTACAATAAAAGAAATGAAAACTGTGTTGTCTCTTTTATTTCATTAAAATACTTTTTTCTTGCTTTGTCTTTTTTTTATGCATTTAATAACTTTGGGATTAATAATGGATCGGTGTCTTATTGACGCCTCTCCATTATTAACCGGGCTTATTGTCACCGTGCAATCAACGGTGACATTAACCCCTTATTACCCCACTTGCCACCGCTACAGGGCAGTGGGAAGAGCCGGGTAAAGTGCCACAATTGGCACATCTTTTGATGCGCCAAATGTGGGGCTGCTGTAGCCTGGTATTATCAGGCTGTTGAGGACCAAAATCCATGGGCCTTGACAGTCTTTTAATACCAGGCCGCAGCAGTCTGCATTTTACTTGGCTGGTTAACAAAAATAGGGGGACCCCTACGCCGTTTTTTTTTCGAGGGGATCCCCTATTTTTGTTAACCAGCCAAGCTAAGCAGACTGCTGTGGCCTGGTATTATCAGGCTTGCAAGGTCCATGGATATTGGATCCTTACCAGCCTGAAAAACCAGGCCTCAGCAGTCTGCTTCATCTGGCTGGTTAACAAAAATAGGGGGGACCCCACGCCAATTTTTTTCGAGGGGATCCCCTACTTTTGTTAATCAGCCAAGATATGCAGACTGCTGTGGCCTGGTATTATCAGGCTGGCAAGGTCCATGGATCTTGGCTCCTTAACAGCCTGAAAATCCAGGCCTCAGCGGTCTGCTTCATCTGGCTGGTTAACAAAAATAGGGGGGACCCCACGCCATTTTTTATTCGAAGGGAACCCTATTTTTGTTAATCAGTTCCCTCTGACGTCACTGATTGTGTCCCTGGCTGACCTGAAGTGAAAGTGGAAAGCAATCAATTAAGCTTTCCACTTCCTCTCCTGTCAGCCAGGAGAGGAACTTATTCATTTGGGGGTTTACTGTGAGGCTGCAGCATTAGCTGCGGTCCCTGCAGTAAACATTAACCCTTTCTGAAGGATTACACCGTGGGACCTGACTGTGCATGGGATAGGTAAGAATAATTTTGCTTTTTTATTTTATTTTTATTACAGGAAATGGTTTTTGCAGTAAAATAAAGATGGTCAAAAACATGTGTCTTTATTTCATTAAAATGATTTTTAATTAAAGTGTGTGTGTTTTATTTTTATTTCATGCAATAGGATTAATAATTGATAGTTGTCTAATTGACAGCTCTCAATTATTAACCTGGCTTAAGGTCACCTTTCAATTGCAATGTGGCTTTAACCCCATATTAACCCATTCGCCACCGCTACAGGGCAATGGGAATAGACGGGCAAAGTGCCAGAAAGGGCGAATCTAATTATAGTTTTGTCTTTTCTGGGGTGTCTGGGGGCAGATGTTAGTAGCCAGGGGGGGCCAAAAATATTGGTCCCTCTCTGGGCTATTATTATCTGCCCCCATTCGCTGGCTTTGTCTGTCTGGTTGCGAAAATAGGGCGGGAGCCCACGCATTTTTTTTAAACAATTTTACACCTCATATATATATATATATATATTATATATATACATGTCATTGAATTTGTGACACATATATATATATTTATATTTATAGTTCATACACTTCTACATAGTATAATAGCCGCTAATTCAATTGCAGGCTTTTGTGAAAATGCAGAACCTGACATGAAATGACACTTGGTGTACATAGGGTTAACCATGTCTTTTCATGTCCTTTGCTATCTGATTTGCACAAACAATTACATCAGTCTATGTGTGCAAAATTTCACACCTGTAGGGGTTAATTAAAGGTGTAAATTCGTAGCAAAAAAGTCCGTTTTTTTTACAACGAATTTACACCTTTAATTAACCCCTACAGGTGTGAAATTTTGCACACATAGACTGATGTAATTGTTTGTGCAAATCAGATAGCAAAGGACATGAAAAGACATGGTTAACCCTATGTAAACCAAGTGTCATTTCATGTCGGGTGCTTCTGTCTTTTCACAGAAGCCGGCTTTACCCGGCAATTGAATCAGAGGATATTTTACTATGTAGAAGTGTATAAACTATACATATATGTATATATATATATGTCACAATGACATGTATATATATATATGTATTCTATGTGTGTATATTAGTGTTTACAAGGAAATAAAGTTTTTTTTTAGTTGCGATATTTTGTTCCCATAGACTTACATGGGACTTCCGGTATCGGAATCGGATATCGCCGATATTTAGTGATATCGGCGATACCATTCCGATCCGATATTTTTAGATATCAGCAGTATCGCTCAACACTAGTCTTAATAGATATCTATTGTTTTCTTTACTAGTCATGCAAGAAAGCTAGGGCAAAGAACAAAAACAATAAATCTGCAACTTCAGCCCTTTTATCATAATTATCATACTTACACTAGAACAGCCAATAATCTAGCAGCTTTTAATTGTATGTTAATTGACTAACCAGCCCCTTTTTGTAAACGTATAAAACCTTGAATGAATAATAAACGTGTGGTCTTGACGAACTGTTTATACTGACACTTCCGTTGTGGACAGTCCTCATTTCGTTTTGAGCGCTCAAAAAGACATTTAATATAAAATTGGGAGCAGCAACAGCAAACACTTCAGGATAGATTTATCCTAATTAAATTTCCATAACACACTGATGGATGGAGTGAATCGCTGGCTGAGTCACGCAGTCTCATGTTATCATTAAATCATGAGCGTCGCTTAGCCAGTGCATGAGCCTTAAATCCGGTGGGTGTGTCACTACACGATACAAAGGTCCCCTTGATTGTTCTCCAGGGATATTTAAACCCATAACATCCTCTGCCCAGACACGCCCCACGAAGAAGCTGGGCGAAATGTGTGTGTCGGGGCAGAAGGACTGGACTCCTTTATTCAATACCACGCTGTATGCATTCAGGTAAAGCTTCATTCATGGTCGGTATGTTTATCTCTGACTGCTGCGGACATGCTCACTCCACTTCTAGCCCCATTAAGAGTTTAGGACAATTACTGTCATGCATAGAGCTTTGACTGCTATGAATGAATAATCTCATTTAAAGATATTGTGCTGAACCCACCTCAGGTCACACTAATCTATATAAACATGTGTATATAGGATATCCATTTTTCATAATCAGTTGCACTTAGCACCTTTATACATATATTTAAATGCACAGACATCTTGTATGCACTGATAGTTGGTCTCTGATTACTAAGGGTATGTTTCCACGATAAGGAAACACTCCGGATTTGCTGCGTGTTTGGCGCTGTGCGTTGGCACAGCGCCAAACACGCAGCGTCCAGACGTTACAGCATAGTGGAGGGGATTTCAAGAAATCCCGTTTCCACTATGCGTAAAAATACGCAGGCGGAAGACCTGCGTTTCCGGACATGCGGCGCGTCTTTTTAGATCGCAGCATGTCCTAGCTTATTGCGGCGACGCTGCGTCGCCGCAACGGAAATAACACAGGGCTATGCAGCCCTGCGTTCTTTTCGGATGTGTTCCGGAGGTGTCCGGAACACATCCGGAATGAGCGCACGTCAGAAAGGGGGTGGGGCTTTGGGCGGTGCGGAATTTCCGCTCCGTCCAAAGCGCTGTGGTTCCGGACCGTGGAACCACAGCCTTATTGTTCACACAGCTGAGACATAGCATGTTTTTTTCTTTATGCTCCGAACACACTTCCAGCATAATTACTGAAGTTTAATTATCCTGTTCTGCACTTGATATTGTGTGAGTCCCAAGTCCATCAATCTTTTTCTTTTGCATCTTTCTTGATTTTAACCATTTTTTACTGTGTTATCAATAAAAATCTTTTTTAAACTTTAACATTGTAGCACTTCCCTCTACCTATGGTAAACACGCACCTAGGGTAAAGAGTTGTATTGCTGTTTAATGTTTAGAAGAAAATAAACCATTATACTCACCAGGGGTGTACATAGAAGTCATGGGGCTCCATAGAAGAAGTACAATGCACTCCCCATAGTCCTCCATATAGTATAATGCGTCACATAGTCCTCTATATAAAATACTGCATAGCCCATAGTCATCCATATTAGAATAATACACAACTCATATTCTTCATGTAACATAATATAATGGACCCCTATAGTCATGCATGTACTATAATTCACCACATAGTCATTCATAAAGTATAATACATCCCATAGTGCTTCATAAAGTATAATACACCCCTATAGTAAGCCATAAAGTATAATGTACCCCATAGTCATATATAAAGTGTAATGCACCACCATAGTCATCCATAAAGTATAATGCACCCCCATAGTTACTGATAAAGTACAATGCACCCCCATAATCATCCATGCACTATAATTCACCCCTTAGTCATTTATAAAGTAAAATACATCCCATAGTGCTTCATAAAGTATAATGCACCCCTATAGTAATCCATTAAGTATAATGCACCCCATAGTCATACATAAAGTGTAATTCACAGCCCATAGTTACCCATAAAATATAATGCACCCCATAGTCATCCACAAAGTATAATGCACCCCATAGTTATCCATGTACTATAATGCACCCCATAGTCATCCATGTACTATGATACACCCCATAGTCATCCATAAAGTATAATATACCCCATAGTGCTTTATAAAGTATAATACACCCCCATAGTCATCCATAAAGTATAATGCACAGCTCATAGTCACCCATGTACTATAATGCACCTGCATAGTCATCCTTAAAGTATAATGCACCCCATTGTCATCCATAAAATATAATGCACCCCCATAGTCATCCATGTACTATAATGCATCCCCATAGTCATCCATACAGTATAATGCACCCCATAGTCATCCATGTACTATAATGCATCTCATAGTCACCAATAAAGTATAATGCACCCCTATAGTCCTCCATAAAATATATTGCACCCCATAGTCATCCATGTTCTATAATACATCCCCATAGTCAGCCATACAGTATTATTATTATTATACATTTTTATAGCGTCATTTATTCCATGGCGCTTTACGTGCAATTTATTCCATGGCACTTTACATGTGAAATAATGCACTTCATAGGTATCCATAAAGTATAATGCACCCCATAGTTATACATAAAGTATAATGCACTCACATAATCATCTATAAAGTGTAATGCACCCGATAGTCATCCATGCACTAATATCGCCACTGATTTTTTTTTAAAAAGTAAATAAAATACTTACCTTCCCTTCACTCTCCAACCATGCCCGTTCTCTGCTGAAGCTGACAGATGACTTTGGTCACAAAGTAGCACATGTTGTCACTGCCATATGCCACGTCATATGCACACCGATTTTAGCTGCTGGCCTCTGCTTGATCGGCAGTGTGTATTGTCGCATACATACTCAATGGGTTTGTGCGTCGCAATACACTTCAACAGTATGTGCCTCCAAGGACTTTTTGATCTAGGACATACTGCGGAACTGGACTGGAATCCTTTGTGCTGACAGGATCAGAAAAAGTAGGTATAGTCCAGGTAGAATGGAAAGAAATACTGGAAATGTACTGTACTATAGAAACAAGAAACGGGAGTGTTGTGCCTGATACTGCGTGATACAATCTGATGCACTTCGACTGTCGAGTAAATTACTGTATGTGCGTCAGCTCCTGAAATTGAAGACTTAGAGACGGCTGAGGTCTGCGGGCTACAAGTGAGTGTAACGCACCCTACACATGTCAGCACATTTGAACTGGGACATGATTTTCCTGTAAATTGCCAGGGTGACAAGAAACAGCAGCTCGCCCATGACCACTGCCCTCTGGCATCTTACACTATCAACCTTTCATTGACTGCTACTCCTTATCTAATGCAGATTTTTAAAAGTAGAAAGAGTTTTAAAAAATTTTCCTGTTTGTCATCACTCTTTGTGAAATGCTTTTTCTGCATGTGTCCCTTGCATTGTTGCGTTTGGTAGGAAAGAATTTGTTTTGAATATGTATGCTAATGGCTTAGCTTTACTTCTTCAGTATGGATATGGGCGCATTTCATTTTTTGGGCAACTGTTACAGACAAGATTACAGACAAGATTTGCCCTAATTCATATTTGGTTACTAGGTCTCATGACTACTTGTAACAACCCTAGTGACAACATTCCTAACTAGTTAACATCATTGCACCATAAGCATTCTTTAAGGCAAACAGACAGCCTTCCACACTGGTTTGTACAGGAAAGAGCCCCGGGGCTGTAGACTGTCCATCAGTATACTTACACAGGTAAGGTATCCAAAAATGAGACATGTTGTTATCAACAGTTGCAGGATTGTACATAGAAAAAGAAAAAAACTCTATAAAATGTTGGATGAAATTGTCTAAAAATGTACCAAAGAAAATACACAATCATGTAAATGCTGCATCAGGGGTGGATGATTAATATCCATGTAGATAGATGATGACGCACTTATGGCTCAGATAATTTACATGTACATGTCTCTGGGCTATGAATCATGTATCCATGAGAGCGCTAGTTTAATGGACATGCATGCATCCCCACCAGGTGCGACTGGTTGGGAGGGAGTTAAATACTTTTTAAACCCCAGTCTCATTCCTATTGAATATCACCCCTTGGAATAAGCCACTGCAAAACATGTGTTGGGTAGTTAAGGTCCTGCATAATGAGCCATTGAATGTTTATTAGTTATTAATATTATATGTAACTTACTTTTATATCAGTTGGGTATGAGTCAGCCTGCAGGTACCTCATCAATAACCATCGTTGCCTGAGAGATTTGCATTGATTCCTCAGCAAAATTTATCTTTTACTCACTGTAAAGGATCTGCACCTTGCCACCCCACCTGACATCAATATTACGTCAGCAGGATCACGTGGTAAGTAGGGTTGAGCATTCCGATACTGCAAATATCGGGTATCGGCCGATATTGGCTGTATCGGAATTCCGATTCCGAGTACCGATATTTTCGTCTTATCGGATACCGGAATCGGGATTGTCACTGTCACTGTCTGTGTCCGTCGGTCGGGTCTGTCAGGAGTCAGCGGCACTTACCTGGCAGAAGATCTCCGGCGGTCACGTCCTGGACTGCTTCATGGCCGCAATCTTCTTTCCCCGGCGGTCACATGCAGTTTCTCGCGATAACTGCAGTGACTGCTGGGTAATCCCGGCCGTAAAGCAGTCAGTCCGATGACGTCACCGCCGGGGAAGCAGATAATCAGCTGTGCTGCGTCGGGATGACAGGCTCTGCCTGTCATTGCGATGTAGCAGAGCTGGATCGTCGTGGGACAGTCGTTACTATGGACTGCGTCGGACAGGTGGTATACTGTTGGTTTGTTTTTTTTCTTTTTTTTACAGGAGATCGATGGCGTCGCAGGAATGAGTGTATAATAAAATTAATGAAAACTGTGTTGTCTCTTTTATTTCATTAAAATACTTTTTTCTTGCTTTGTCTTTTTTTTATACATTTAATAACTTTGGGATTAATAATGGATCGGTGTCTTATTGACACCTCTCCATTATTAACCGGGCTTATTGTCACCGTGCAATCAACGGTGACATTAACCCCTTATTACCCCGCTTGCCACCGCTACAGGGCAAGTGGGAAGAGCCGGGTAAAGTGCCACAATTGGCACATCTTTTGATGCGCCAAATGTGGGGCTGCTGTAGCCTGGTATTATCAGGCTGTTGAGGGCCAAAATCCATGGGCCTTGACAGTCTTTTAATACCAGGCCGCAGCAGTCTGCATTTTACTTGGCTGGTTAACAAAAATAGGGGGGATCCCCACGCCGTTTTTTTTTTCGAGGGGATCCCCTATTTTTGTTAACCAGCCAAGCTAAGCAGACTGCTGTGGCCTGGTATTATCAGGCTGGCAAGGTCCATGGATATTGGATCCTTACCAGCCTGAAAAACCAGGCCTCAGCGGTCTGCTTCATCTGGCTGGTTAACAAAAATAGGGGGGACCCCACGCCAATTTTTTTCGGGGGATCCCTATTTTTGTTAATCAGCCAAGATATGCAGACTGCTGTGGCCTGGTATTATCAGGCTGGCAAGGTCCATGGATCTTGGCTCCTTAACAGCCTGAAAATCCAGGCCTCAGCGGTCTGCTTCATCTGGCTGGTTAACAAAAATAGGGGGGACCCCACGCCAATTTTTTTCGAGGGGATCCCCTATTTTTGTTAATCAGCCAAGATATGCAGACTGCTGTGGCCTGGTATTATCAGGCTGGCAAGGTCCATGGATCTTGGCTCCTTAACAGCCTGAAAATCCAGGCCTCAGCGGTCTGCTTCATCTGGCTGGTTAACAAAAATAGGGGGACCCCACGCCATTTTTTTTTCGAAGGGAACCCTATTTTTGTTAATCAGTTCCCTCTGACGTCACTGATTGTGTCCCTGGCTGACCTGAAGTGAAAGTGGAAAGCAATCAATTAAGCTTTCCACTTAAGGGCCCGTCTCACATAGCGATATCGCTACCGAGATCGCTGCTGAGTCACTAGTTTTGTGACGCAGCAGCGAGCTCACCAGCGATATCGCTGTGTGTGACATTCAGCGACGATCAGCCCCCCTGCCGGGTATCGCTGATCGTCGCTGAAATGTCAGGACCTTTTTTTGATTGCTGGTTTCCCGCTGACAGGCACACATCGCTGCGTGTGACAGGCGGGAGACCAGCGATCCGCTGGTAACCAAGGTACACAGCGGGTTTCCAGGTGCGGGGCTGTGCCTAGAAACCCGCTGTGTACCTTGGATACCAGCGCCCTGATGCAGGGAGCTGGTATCCAAGGTACACAGCGGGTTTCCAAGCGCTGCGCGGTGCCTGGAAACCCGCTGTGTACCTTGGTTACCAGCGGATCGCTGGTCTCCCGCCTGTCACACGCAGCGATGCGTGCCTGTCAGAGGGAAACCAGCGATCAAAAAAAGGTCCTGACATTTCTGCGACGATCAGCGATACCCGGCAGGGGGGCTGATCGTCGCTGAATGTCACACACAGCGATATCGCTGGTGAGCTCGCTGCTGTGTCACAAAACTAGTGACTCAGCAGCGATCTCGGTAGCGATATCGCTATGTGAGACGGGCCCTTAAGCGATGTTACCCGCAGTGTCGCTGTCCCAGATCGCTGCCTGAGCTGCCTGTTTGGCAGCTCAGCAGCGATCATGTAGCGATACACCAGCGATCCTGACAAGTGCATATCGTTGTCGGGATCGCTGGTGTATCGTTATGTGACACCCAGCCTTTACTCTCCTGTCAGGCAGGAGAGGAACTCATTCATTTGGGGTTTACTGTGAGGCTGCAGCATTAGCTGCGGTCCCTGCAGTAAACATTAACCCTTTCTGAAGGATTACACCGTGGGACCTGACTGTGCATGGGATAGGTAAGAATAATTTTTCTTTTTTATTTTATTTTTATTACAGGAAATGGTTTTTGCAGTAAAATAAAAGATGGTCAAAAACATGTGTCTTTATTTCATTAAAATGATTTTTAATTAAAGTGTGTGTGTTTTATTTTTATTTCATGCAATAGGATTAATAATTGATAGTTGTCTAATTGACAGCTCTCAATTATTAACCTGGCTTAAGGTCACCTTTCAATAGCAAGGTGGCTTTAACCCCATATTAACCCATTCGCCACCGCTACAGGGCAATGGGAATAGACGGGCAAAGTGCCAGAAAGGGCGAATCTAATTATAGATTTGTCTTTCCTGGGGTGTCTGGGGGCAGATGTTAGTAGCCGGGGGGGGGGCAAAAATAATGGTCCCTCTCTGGGCTATTATTATCTGCCCCCACTCACTGGCTTTGTCTGTCTGGTTGCGAAAATAGGGCGGGAGCCCACGCATTTTTTTTCAGCAATTTTACACCTCATATATATATATACATGTCATTGAATTTGTGACACATATATATATATATATATATTTATATTTGTAGTTCATACACTTCTACATAGTATAATAGCCGCTAATTCAATTGCAGGCTTTTGTGAAAATGCAGAACCCGACATGAAATGACACTTGGTGTACATAGGGTTAACCATGTCTTTTCATGTCCTTTGCTATCTAATTTGCACAAACAATTAAATCAGTCTATGTGTGCAAAATTTCACACCTGTAGGGGTTAATTAAAGGTGTAAATTCGTAGCAAAAAAGTCCGTTTTTTTTACAACGAATTTACACCTTTAATTAACCCCTACAGGTGTGAAATTTTGCACACATAGTCTGATTTAATTGTTTGTGCAAATCAGATAGCAAACGACATGAAAAGACATGGTTAACCCTATGTACACCAAGTGTCATTTCATGTCGGGTGCTTCTGTCTTTTCACTGAAGCCGGCTTTACCCGGCAATTGAATCAGAGGATATTTTACTATGTAGAAGTGTATAAACTATACATATATGTATATTATATGTCACAATGACATGTATATATATATATGTATTCTATGTGTGTATATTTAGTGTTTACAAGGAAAGAATGGGGTTTTTTTAGTTGCGATATTTTGTTCCCATAGACTTACATGGGACTTCCGGTATCGGTATCGGGTATCGCCGATATTTTAGTGATATCGGCGATACCATTCCGATTCCAATACTTTAGGATATCGGAAAGTATCGCTCAACTCTAGTGGTAAGGTCTCCCCACTTCCACCAACGTGACGTTTCTCACCCCTGGGGACACGTAAGGTAAGGTTGGCACAGTTTTATAAGACACCTTCTGTCCACACGGACCCAGAAAGGTACAGTCATGGCCAAAAGTTTTGAGAATGACACAAATATTATATTTTCACATGATCTCTGCCCTCTGGTTTTTATGTGTGTTTTGACAGATGTTTTTATCACAGACAGAAATATAATAAATGCAAACATATGAGTAACAAAAGCTTATATTGACAGTTAAGGGTATGCCACACTAAACAATATCGCTAACGGGATCGCTAAAAAACGTCACTATTTAGCGATCCCGTTAGCGATATTGTTCAGTGCGGCAGCTTCCAGCGACGAGCTTCCTGCTGTGATCTCACTCGTCGCTGGAATCGTTCCGGACCCTATTTCATCGCTGGCGCTCCCGCTGGGTAAGTATCTAATCGCTGTGTGGCACCTTTCTTAGCGATTTAGCGGTACTTTTGTACCGCTAAAGTCGTTAAGAAGATCGCTAACGGCGATAGCGTCGTTAACTATATCGCTAAATGTGGCCGCATTTAGCGATATAGAAACAATCCCGCTAGCGATCTCATTAGTATGCAACGCTAACGAGATCGCTAGCGGGATAGCTTAGTGTGGCAGTACCTTTAGAATGAGTTAATGCAGCAAGTCAATATTTGCAGTGTTGACCCTTCTTCTTCAGGACCTCTGCAATTCTCCCTGGCATGCTCTCAATCAACTTCTGAACCAAATCCTGACTGATAGCAGTCCATTCTTGCACAATCAATGCTTTCATTTTGTCAGAATTGTTAGGTTTTTGTTTGTCCACCCGTCTCTTGATGATTGACCACAAGTTCTCAATGGGATTAAAATCTAGGGAGTTTCCAGGCCATGGACCCAAAATCTCTGTTTTGTTCCCTGAGAAATTTAGTTATCACCTTTGCTTTATGGCAAGGTGCTCCATCATGCTGGAAAAGGCATTGTTGATCGCTAAACTGCTCTTGGAGGGTTGGGAGAAGATGCTCTTGGAGGACATTCTGGTACCATTCTTTATTCATGGCTGTGTTTTTAGGCAAGACTGTGAGAGAGCCGATTCCCTTGGCTGAGAAGCAACCCCACACATGAATGGTTTCAGGATGCTTAACAGTTGGCATGAGACAAGACTGGTGGTAGCGCTCACCTTGTCTTCTCCGAATGAGGCGTTTTCCTGATGTCCCAAACAATCGAAAAGGGGATTCATCAGAGAAAATAACTTTACCCCAGTCCTCAGCAGTCCACTGCCTGTACCTTTTGCAGAATATCAGTCTGTCCATGATGTTTTTTCTGGAGAGAAGTGGCTTCTTTGCTGCCCTCCTTGAGACCAGGCCTTGCTCCAAGAGTCTCCGCCTTACAGTGCGTGCAGATGCACTCACACCTGCCTGCTGCCATTCCTGAGCAAGCTCTGCACTGCTGGTAGCCCGATCCCGCAGCTGAAACACTTTTAAGAGACGGTCCTGGCGCTTGCTGGTCTTTCTTGGGCGCCCTGGAGCCTTTTTGGCAACAATGGAACCTCTCTCCTTGAAGTTCTTGATGATGCGATAGATTGTTGACTGAGGTGCAATCTTTCTAGCTGCGATACTCTTCCCTGTTAGGCCATTTTTGTGCATTGCAATGATGATTGCACGTGTTTCTTTACAGATAACCATGGTTAACAGAAGAGAAACAATGATGCCAAGCACCAGCCTCCTTTTAATGTGTCCAGTGGTGTCATTCTTACTTAATCATGACAGATTGATCTCCAGCCATGTCCTCATCAACACCCACACTGTGTTAATGGAGCAATCACTGAAAAGAGGTTAGCTGGTCCTTTTAAGGCAGGGCTGCAATGATGTTGAAATGTGTTTTGGGGGATAAAGTTCATTTTCTAGCCAAATATTGACTTTGCAAGTAATTGCTGTTAAGCTGATCACTCTTTATAACATTCTGGAGTATATGCAAATTGCCATTAGAAAAAGTGAAGCAGTAGACTTTGTAAAAATTAATATTTGTGTCATTCTCAAAACTTTTGGCCATGACTGTACAGGGAGTGAGAGGAGGTGGCCCACACCATCACTGACTTGGCACTGCACTCGCCCACAACCCTGACAGGCTGACTGGCCCCTTTCACTAGCCCCAGTGAAACAGAACCTTATCAGAAGTTCCAACAGTGCCTCCTTTAATATAAGCTTGGTCCATTAACGGGAATTATTTTTGGGCCAGAAACCAGCCCCGGTAGCATGGAACATTAAACCGAGAAACAGACGAGAGGATTTGTGGATCGAGATAAAAGTGCAGCCCAAGGTTAAATTCTATATTTAATTGCCTTAAGGATACACTAGACAATACACTATATACACAATGGTTATACATATACAATGGTCAGATATGCAAATACAATAGAGGCACAGTAGGTACGGAAAGTATTCAGACCCCTTTAAATTTTTCATTCTTTATTCCATTGCAACCATTTGGTAAATTCAAAAAAGTTCATTTTTTTCTCATTAATGACCATTCTGCACCCTATCTTGACTGAAAAAAACAGAAATATGAGGAAAAAGGGGAGACACGAAATGTGGATGGTAACAATTGCGTCCGTACTTTCACTGCTAAAGAGTTTGATAGATAGCGATTGGTTACTCAGCACAACCACACCCATTAGCAATGAATATGGGATATAAATAGATTACAACAAAATCATTTTATTATATACCTGATGAAGTCCTACATGGCCAAAACACGTTGTGTTTGTTTGTTTTTTTAATGTTTTAATGTTTTTATTGTCTTTTATAAAATTTTGTATTTAACGTAGCCATTAAAATATCATCTGATTCAACATCAGAGATACTTGGGCAGCACGGTGGCTCAGTGGATAGCATTGCAGCGCTGGAGTCCTGGGTTCAAATCCCACCAAGGACAACATCTGCAAGGAGTTTGTATGTTCTCCCCGTGTTTGCGTAGTTTTCCTCCAGGTTCTCCAGTTTCCTCCCCACTCCAAAAACATACTGATAGGGAATCTAGATTGTGA
>JARQOD010000003.1:315660403-315703461 GCA_033576555.1 Oophaga sylvatica
TTTACTAGGTCTCATGACTACTTGTAAACAACCCTAGTGACAACATTCCTAACTAGTTAACATCATTGCACCATAAGCATTCTTTAAGGCAAACAGACCAGCCTTCCACACTGGTTTTGTACAGGAAAGAGCCCCGGGGCTGTAGACTGTCCATCGTATACTTACACAGGTAAGGTATCCAAAAATGAGACATGTTGTTATCAACAGTTGCAGGATTGTACATAGAAAAAGAAAAAAACTCTATAAATGTTGGATGAAATTGTCTAAAATTTTACCAAAGAAAATACACAATCATGTAAATGCTGCATCAGGGTGGATGATTAATATCCATGTAGATAGATGATGACGCACTTATGGCTCAGATAATTTACATGTACATGTCTCTGGGCTATGAATCATGTATCCATGAGAGCGCTAGTTTAATGGACATGCATGCATCCCCACCAGGTGCGACTGGTTGGGAGGGAGTTAAATACTTTTTTAAACCCCAGTCTCATTCCTATTGAATATCACCCCTTGGAATAAGCCACTGCAAAACATGTTTGGGTAGTTAAGGTCCTGCATAATGAGCCATTGAATGTTTATTAGTTATTAATATTATATGTAACTTACTTTTATATCAGTTGGGTATGAGTCAGCCTGCAGTACCTCATCAATAACCATCGTTTGCCTGAGAGATTTGCATTGATTCCTCAGCAAAATTTATCTTTTACTCACTGTAAAGGATCTGCACCTTGCCACCCCACCTGACATCAATATTACGTCAGCAGGATCACGTGGTAAGTAGGGTTGAGCATTCCGATACTGCAAAATATCGGGTATCGGCCGATATTGGCTGTATCGGAATTCCGATTCCGAGTACCGATATTTTCGTCTTATCGGATACCGGAATCGGGATTGTCACTGTCACTGTCTGTGTCCGTCGTCGGGTCTGTCAGAGTCAGCGGCACTTACCTGGCAGAAGATCTCCGGCGGTCACGTCCTGGACTGCTTCATGGCCGCAATCTTCTTTCCCCGGCGGTCACATGCAGTTTCTCGCGATAACTGCAGTGACTGCTGGGTAATCCCCGGCCGTAAAGCAGTCAGTCCGATGACGTCACCGCCGGGAAGCAGATAATCAGCTGTGCTGCGTCGGGATGACAGGCTCTGCCTGTCATTGCGATGTTGCAGAGCTGGATCGTCGTGGGACAGTCGTTACTATGGACTGCGTCGGACAGGTGGTATACTGTTGGTTTGTTTTTTTTTCTTTTTTTACAGGAGATCGATGGCGTCGCAGGAATGAGTGTATAATAAAATTAATGAAAACTGTGTTGTCTCTTTTATTTCATTAAAATACTTTTTTCTTGCTTTGTCTTTTTTTTATACATTTAATAACTTTGGGATTAATAATGGATCGGTGTCTTATTGACACCTCTCCATTTATTAACCGGGCTTATTGTCACCGTGCAATCAACGGTGACATTAACCCCTTATTACCCCGCTTGCCACCGCTACAGGGCAAGTGGGAAGAGCCGGGTAAAGTGCCACAATTGGCACATCTTTTGATGCGCCAAATGTGGGGCTGCTGTAGCCTGGTATTATCGGCTGTTGAGGGCCAAAATCCATGGGCCTTGACAGTCTTTTAATACCAGGCCGCAGCAGTCTGCATTTTACTTGGCTGGTTAACAAAAATAGGGGGGATCCCCACGCCGTTTTTTTTTCGAGGGGATCCCCTATTTTTGTTAACCAGCCAAGCTAAGCAGACTGCTGTGGCCTGGTATTATCAGGCTGGCAAGGTCCATGGATATTGGATCCTTACCAGCCTGAAAAACCAGGCCTCAGCGGTCTGCTTCATCTGGCTGGTTAACAAAAATAGGGGGGACCCCACGCCAATTTTTTTCGAGGGGATCCCCTATTTTTGTTAATCAGCCAAGATATGCAGACTGCTGTGGCCTGGTATTATCAGGCTGGCAAGGTCCATGGATCTTGGCTCCTTAACAGCCTGAAAATCCAGGCCTCAGCGGTCTGCTTCATCTGGCTGGTTAACAAAAATAGGGGGGACCCCACGCCAATTTTTTTCGAGGGGATCCCCTATTTTTTGTTAATCAGCCAAGATATGCAGACTGCTGTGGCCTGGTATTATCAGGCTGGCAAGGTCCATGGATCTTGGCTCCTTAACAGCCTGAAAATCCAGGCCTCAGCGGTCTGCTTCATCTGGCTGGTTAACAAAAATAGGGGGACCCCACGCCATTTTTTTTTTCGAAGGGAACCCCTATTTTTGTTAATCAGTTCCCTCTGACGTCACTGATTGTGTCCCTGGCTGACCTGAAGTGAAAGTGGAAAGCAATCAATTAAGCTTTCCACTTAAGGGCCCGTCTCACATAGCGATATCGCTACCGAGATCGCTGCTGAGTCACTAGTTTTGTGACGCAGCAGCGAGCTCACCAGCGATATCGCTGTGTGTGACATTCAGCGACGATCAGCCCCCCTGCCGGGTATCGCTGATCGTCGCTGAAATGTCAGGACCTTTTTTTGATTGCTGGTTTCCCGCTGACAGGCACACATCGCTGCGTGTGACAGGCGGGAGACCAGCGATCCGCTGGTAACCAAGGTACACAGCGGGTTTCCAGGTGCGGGGCTGTGCCTAGAAACCCGCTGTGTACCTTGGATACCAGCGCCCTGATGCAGGGAGCTGGTATCCAAGGTACACAGCGGGTTTCCAAGCGCTGCGCGGTGCCTGGAAACCCGCTGTGTACCTTGGTTACCAGCGGATCGCTGGTCTCCCGCCTGTCACACGCAGCGATGCGTGCCTGTCAGAGGGAAACCAGCGATCAAAAAAAGGTCCTGACATTTCTGCGACGATCAGCGATACCCGGCAGGGGGGCTGATCGTCGCTGAATGTCACACACAGCGATATCGCTGGTGAGCTCGCTGCTGTGTCACAAAACTAGTGACTCAGCAGCGATCTCGGTAGCGATATCGCTATGTGAGACGGGCCCTTAAGCGATGTTACCCGCAGTGTCGCTGTCCCAGATCGCTGCCTGAGCTGCCTGTTTGGCAGCTCAGCAGCGATCATGTAGCGATACACCAGCGATCCTGACAAGTGCATATCGTTGTCGGGATCGCTGGTGTATCGTTATGTGACACCCAGCCTTTACTCTCCTGTCAGGCAGGAGAGGAACTCATTCATTTGGGGTTTACTGTGAGGCTGCAGCATTAGCTGCGGTCCCTGCAGTAAACATTAACCCTTTCTGAAGGATTACACCGTGGGACCTGACTGTGCATGGGATAGGTAAGAATAATTTTTCTTTTTTATTTTATTTTTATTACAGGAAATGGTTTTTGCAGTAAAATAAAAGATGGTCAAAAACATGTGTCTTTATTTCATTAAAATGATTTTTAATTAAAGTGTGTGTGTTTTATTTTTATTTCATGCAATAGGATTAATAATTGATAGTTGTCTAATTGACAGCTCTCAATTATTAACCTGGCTTAAGGTCACCTTTCAATAGCAAGGTGGCTTTAACCCCATATTAACCCATTCGCCACCGCTACAGGGCAATGGGAATAGACGGGCAAAGTGCCAGAAAGGGCGAATCTAATTATAGATTTGTCTTTCCTGGGGTGTCTGGGGGCAGATGTTAGTAGCCGGGGGGGGGGCAAAAATAATGGTCCCTCTCTGGGCTATTATTATCTGCCCCCACTCACTGGCTTTGTCTGTCTGGTTGCGAAAATAGGGCGGGAGCCCACGCATTTTTTTTCAGCAATTTTACACCTCATATATATATATACATGTCATTGAATTTGTGACACATATATATATATATATATATTTATATTTGTAGTTCATACACTTCTACATAGTATAATAGCCGCTAATTCAATTGCAGGCTTTTGTGAAAATGCAGAACCCGACATGAAATGACACTTGGTGTACATAGGGTTAACCATGTCTTTTCATGTCCTTTGCTATCTAATTTGCACAAACAATTAAATCAGTCTATGTGTGCAAAATTTCACACCTGTAGGGGTTAATTAAAGGTGTAAATTCGTAGCAAAAAAGTCCGTTTTTTTTACAACGAATTTACACCTTTAATTAACCCCTACAGGTGTGAAATTTTGCACACATAGTCTGATTTAATTGTTTGTGCAAATCAGATAGCAAACGACATGAAAAGACATGGTTAACCCTATGTACACCAAGTGTCATTTCATGTCGGGTGCTTCTGTCTTTTCACTGAAGCCGGCTTTACCCGGCAATTGAATCAGAGGATATTTTACTATGTAGAAGTGTATAAACTATACATATATGTATATATATATGTCACAATGACATGTATATATATATATGTATTCTATGTGTGTATATTTAGTGTTTACAAGGAAAGAATGGGGTTTTTTTAGTTGCGATATTTTGTTCCCATAGACTTACATGGGACTTCCGGTATCGGTATCGGGTATCGCCGATATTTTAGTGATATCGGCGATACCATTCCGATTCCAATACTTTAGGATATCGGAAAGTATCGCTCAACTCTAGTGGTAAGGTCTCCCCACTTCCACCAACGTGACGTTTCTCACCCCCTGGGGACACGTAAGGTAAGGTTGGCACAGTTTTATAAGACACCTTCTGTCCACACGGACCCAGAAAGGTACAGTCATGGCCAAAAGTTTTGAGAATGACACAAATATTATATTTTCACATGATCTCCTGCCCTCTGGTTTTTATGTGTGTTTTGACAGATGTTTTTATCACAGACAGAAATATAATAAATGCAAACATATGAGTAACAAAAGCTTATATTGACAGTTAAGGGTATGCCACACTAAACAATATCGCTAACGGGATCGCTAAAAAACGTCACTATTTAGCGATCCCGTTAGCGATATTGTTCAGTGCGGCAGCTTCCAGCGACGAGCTTCCTGCTGTGATCTCACTCGTCGCTGGAATCGTTCCGGACCCTATTTCATCGCTGGCGCTCCCGCTGGGTAAGTATCTAATCGCTGTGTGGCACCTTTTCTTAGCGATTTAGCGGTACTTTTGTACCGCTAAAGTCGTTAAGAAGATCGCTAACGGCGATAGCGTCGTTAACTATATCGCTAAATGTGGCCGCATTTAGCGATATAGAAACAATCCCGCTAGCGATCTCATTAGTATGCAACGCTAACGAGATCGCTAGCGGGATAGCTTAGTGTGGCAGTACCTTTAGAATGAGTTAATGCAGCAAGTCAATATTTGCAGTGTTGACCCTTCTTCTTCAGGACCTCTGCAATTCTCCCTGGCATGCTCTCAATCAACTTCTGAACCAAATCCTGACTGATAGCAGTCCATTCTTGCACAATCAATGCTTTCATTTTGTCAGAATTGTTAGGTTTTTGTTTGTCCACCCGTCTCTTGATGATTGACCACAAGTTCTCAATGGGATTAAAATCTAGGGAGTTTCCAGGCCATGGACCCAAAATCTCTGTTTTGTTCCCTGAGAAATTTAGTTATCACCTTTGCTTTATGGCAAGGTGCTCCATCATGCTGGAAAAGGCATTGTTGATCGCTAAACTGCTCTTGGAGGGTTGGGAGAAGATGCTCTTGGAGGACATTCTGGTACCATTCTTTATTCATGGCTGTGTTTTTAGGCAAGACTGTGAGAGAGCCGATTCCCTTGGCTGAGAAGCAACCCCACACATGAATGGTTTCAGGATGCTTAACAGTTGGCATGAGACAAGACTGGTGGTAGCGCTCACCTTGTCTTCTCCGAATGAGGCGTTTTCCTGATGTCCCAAACAATCGAAAAGGGGATTCATCAGAGAAAATAACTTTACCCCAGTCCTCAGCAGTCCACTGCCTGTACCTTTTGCAGAATATCAGTCTGTCCATGATGTTTTTTCTGGAGAGAAGTGGCTTCTTTGCTGCCCTCCTTGAGACCAGGCCTTGCTCCAAGAGTCTCCGCCTTACAGTGCGTGCAGATGCACTCACACCTGCCTGCTGCCATTCCTGAGCAAGCTCTGCACTGCTGGTAGCCCGATCCCGCAGCTGAAACACTTTTAAGAGACGGTCCTGGCGCTTGCTGGTCTTTCTTGGGCGCCCTGGAGCCTTTTTGGCAACAATGGAACCTCTCTCCTTGAAGTTCTTGATGATGCGATAGATTGTTGACTGAGGTGCAATCTTTCTAGCTGCGATACTCTTCCCTGTTAGGCCATTTTTGTGCATTGCAATGATGATTGCACGTGTTTCTTTACAGATAACCATGGTTAACAGAAGAGAAACAATGATGCCAAGCACCAGCCTCCTTTTAATGTGTCCAGTGGTGTCATTCTTACTTAATCATGACAGATTGATCTCCAGCCATGTCCTCATCAACACCCACACCTGTGTTAATGGAGCAATCACTGAAAAGAGGTTAGCTGGTCCTTTTAAGGCAGGGCTGCAATGATGTTGAAATGTGTTTTGGGGGATAAAGTTCATTTTCTAGCCAAATATTGACTTTGCAAGTAATTGCTGTTAAGCTGATCACTCTTTATAACATTCTGGAGTATATGCAAATTGCCATTAGAAAAAGTGAAGCAGTAGACTTTGTAAAAATTAATATTTGTGTCATTCTCAAAACTTTTGGCCATGACTGTACAGGGAGTGAGAGGAGGTGGCCCACACCATCACTGACTTGGCACTGCACTCGCCCACAACCCTGACAGGCTGACTGGCCCCTTTCACTAGCCCAGTGAAACAGAACCTTATCAGAAGTTCCAACAGTGCCTCCTTTAATATAAGCTTGGTCCATTAACGGGAATTATTTTTGGGCCAGAAACCAGCCCCGGTAGCATGGAACATTAAACCGAGAAACAGACGAGAGGATTTGTGGATCGAGATAAAAGTGCAGCCCAAGGTTAAATTCTATATTTAATTGCCTTAAGGATACACTAGACAATACACTATATACACAATGGTTATACATATACAATGGTCAGATATGCAAATACAATAGAGGCACAGTAGGTACGGAAAGTATTCAGACCCCTTTAAATTTTTCATTCTTTATTCCATTGCAACCATTTGGTAAATTCAAAAAAGTTCATTTTTTTCTCATTAATGACCATTCTGCACCCTATCTTGACTGAAAAAAACAGAAATATGAGGAAAAAGGGGAGACACGAAATGTGGATGGTAACAATTGCGTCCGTACTTTCACTGCTAAAGAGTTTGATAGATAGCGATTGGTTACTCAGCACAACCACACCCATTAGCAATGAATATGGGATATAAATAGATTACAACAAAATCATTTTATTATATACCTGATGAAGTCCTACATGGCCAAAACACGTTGTGTTTGTTTGTTTTTTTAATGTTTTAATGTTTTTATTGTCTTTTATAAAATTTTGTATTTAACGTAGCCATTAAAATATCATCTGATTCAACATCAGAGATACTTGGGCAGCACGGTGGCTCAGTGGATAGCATTGCAGCGCTGGAGTCCTGGGTTCAAATCCCACCAAGGACAACATCTGCAAGGAGTTTGTATGTTCTCCCCGTGTTTGCGTAGTTTTCCTCCAGGTTCTCCAGTTTCCTCCCCACTCCAAAAACATACTGATAGGGAATCTAGATTGTGAGCCCCATCAGGGACAGCGATGATAATGTATGCAAACTGTAAAGCGCTGTGGAATATTTTAGCGCTGTATAAAAAAATAAAGATTATTATTATTACTTAGTTCTTTGGCTATATAACCCTCTTATTCTAAATTGGGTTAAGGATCCTCTGAAGAAAGCGCCCTGAAACTTCTTTATTCACAAAAGAGCATATGCAGTATATGTCATAGCTTTTTAATTCATAGGTTTACAATAGTGACGTAGAGAAATTCATGCTCTGTGTTCTCACATGGTTTATTTAGGCCATCCTTGACATATTTACTTATGGTTGATGCTGTAGGACTTACTATTGATGCCACGTTGACTAAGCCATAGGTCCACATACTGTGTGAATCTTCTTTTATACAAGTATCGATTATTCCCCCTGCTTTTGTCAGGCCCTCTCACATTCGTTTGTCCAATTGACTACGGAGGGCCACTTCTTCTTGGTGAGGACCGTCAGGGGCTTTACCAAGACCCTCCTATAGTAACCAGCGGTGCCCAAGACGGACATCACCTGTTTCTTAGTCTTGGGGGTGGGCCAGGATATGATGGCATCCACCGACACGGGCTCTGGCTTTAGAGCCCTCCGTCTACTCAGTGTCCCAGGTAGTGGACCTCAGTTATACACAACTGACTCTCTTTCGGCTTGATGGTCAAGCCTCCTCAGCGGATCCACCCGAGCACCTTGGCCAAGTGTTCTAGGAGTTTCTTCCAGGTGGGACTGAAGATGGCAATGCAGTCCAGGTACGCAGGCGTGTTCCTTTCAAGTCCCTTGAGCAGTACGTGGACCATCCACTGAAAAGTGGCAGGTGCATTCTTCATGCTGAATGGCATCACTGTGGACTCGTACAGTCCAAAGGGGGGTAATAAAGGCTGAGCGTTCCTATGCTTCACGGGTCAAGGGAATCTGCCAATATCCTCCATGATAGTCAGGTACTTTGCCCTGGCAACTCATTCAGCAGGTCAGTGATGCATGGCACTGGGTACGCATCGATGACTGTGGCAGCATTTAGCCTCCTGTAGTCCACCCAGAACTTTGTTGTCCGATCCTTCTTTAGGACAAGGACTACCGTCAAGGCCCTAGTGCTGTTAGATGGTTGAATAAATTAATACAGCAATAAAGAGGCAGCAGTGCTTACCTGGCCAGGTCTCAGATCTAATTCTTGAATTTTTGTAGGATTTTTAGTCCCCTTTTTTGTGGCTTTGCTATTAAGTTTAGTGTTATGACTCTGTGAGGATCCTTGACGCGGGTTCCGAGCTTGCATATCTTGGCCAAATTATCAACCAATTCCTCATATATTATTTATATGTATATTTTTGCACTTAATTTTTCAGGGTGCAGCCAAGCCCAGCATTTTTGGCCTTGTAAACTAGATACTGGGTGGCATAGTCTACAACCATCAGTAAGTAGCGTTTCCTGGAGCTGCTGGGAGTGACCATTAGGCCAACCAAATCCACAGCCAGCCTCCTGAAAGGCTCTTCAATGATGGATACAGTTGCCAGTGGGGCATTCGGGCGCCGCTCCTCCTTCCCACCATCTGACAGGTGTCTCACGAACAGCAGTAGACAGCCATATTGGCACAGATCCTTGTCCAGCAGAAATGCTGGGCAAGACTGGCATTAGTCTTAGTGATCCCTAGATGTCTGGTCATCAGAATCTTATGCGCAATCCGCAACAACTCCGACCTGAAGGGATAGGGTACCACTAACTGTTGGTCTATTTGCTACGCCTCCGGTGAACCTTGCTGGACAATTACCTGGAACAGCCATCCTTGGTCCCAGTCCAACCTCTCGAGGTCCGAGTCCGATGGATGTTTTGCCACCTGCTCCTTAAAAGCTTTCAGGCTGTCGTCAGTTTCCAACTCAACCTGAAACCCCTGACTGGACATGGTCAGAATAGACTAGACCGCCACGTTTTCCGTCAGTTCCCCGGGACCTGTTTCCTGGTCTCCGTGTGACCCAGCAACCACTTAGTCAGAAGGGGGGAAGCCGTTGGATCCCCGAGGGGGCCCTGAAGACCTTGCACTACAACTATGGTCTCCACATGGCAGAAAATGTTTTGTTCTGCTCCTAGCTGGACAAAGTGTTAGTTCTGTCACTCACAGCCCTTTGACTCTTGACCCTATAATATGTACATGCAGATTTATCATCACCTTGATGCATTATTTACACCATTTTGTATCTTATTTGGTACATTTTTAGATGTAATCATCCACCATTTTATAGTGTTTTTTTCCCATGTACATTAAAATTTTGCAACTAATAAAGGTAATTTGATATAATTTAAAGTGTATGTAGTTATTTTTGAAAGTGTTATATACATATTAGCTGCCGAATAGACTGCACCTGAAAGTAAAGTCTTTTTTACGTTGACCTATAGGTTTGTTGCCAAGTTTTTTGAAAGCCTAAAAGTTTTTACTGTGTTTACTGTGTAAGACTGGGTTCACATTAGCGTATGTGTGTGCAGCGTTTAATCTGCATGTGCAAGCGCATGCCAAAACGCATTTAAACACATGTTTATGCTGCGTTTTTTATCCGCATCAGATTCCGCATGATGCAAAAAAAACGCTGCATGTGCATGCATTTGTATGCGTTTGCGTTGTTTATGCGCATGCGTTCGATACTTCCAGGGGAATTTGGGTATGCGGACAATGCTTTTCCAGTAGAATTTACTTGACTCAAGTGACACACAATGGATGTGTCTCATGGGATTTCTATATATAGACCCTGCACAGATGAAATCCTCATCTTTTGCTGCTGTATACAGCTTCAAGATGAATTTTAGCGTGGAGATCTTCAATTTTAATTTTGATTTGTCACTGAAATTGGCTTTTGCCTTTGCTGTGACTTGTGAAGAAGAAAGAAGTAGAGAAAGGCAGAGAAAACGTCGTCATCGCTATTGCCAACACCCCATTGTTGAAGTCCAAGAGAGCCGTGGAGCCTACTGCTTGTTGTACACCGAGCTGCGTGAAAACCAGGAGACGTTTCACGACTACACGGATGTCGGAACAAAGCTTCAATGACTTGCTGCAACATGTCGGAGAATCCATCACCAGGCAGGACACACAACTACGTCAAGCAATACCTGCTGAGGAACGTCTGTTGGTGACCTAGAGGTATGTAATTTTGAAAAAGAAACACGTCATTAGTATTATGGTTATAAAAGCCATGTACAGTCATGGCCAAAAGTTTTGAGAATGACACAAATATTAATTTTTACAAAGTCTACTGCTTCACTTTTTCTAATGGCATTTTGCATATACTCCAGAATGTTATAAAGAGTGATCAGCTTAACAGCAATTACTTGCAAAGTCAATATTTGGCTAGAAAATGAACTTTATTCCCCAAAACACATTTCAACATCATTGCAGCCCTGCCTTAAAAGGACCAGCTAACCTCTTTTCAGTGATTGCTCCATTAACACAGGTGTGGGTGTTGATGTGGACATGGCTGGAGATCAATCTGTCATAATTAAGTAAGAATGACACCACTGGACACTTTAAAAGGAGGCTGGTGCTTGGCATCATTTTTTCTCTTCTGTTAACCATGGTTATCTCTAAAGAAACACGTGCAGTCATCATTGCAATGCACAAAAATGGCCTAACAGGGAAGAGTATCGCAACTAGAAAGATTGCACCTCAGTCAACAATCTATCGCATCATCAAGAACTTCAAGGAGAGAGGTTCCATTGTTGCCAAAAAGGCTTCAGGGCGCCCAAGAAAGACCAGCAAGCACCAGGACCGTCTCTTAAAAGTGCTTCAGCTGCGGGATCGGGCTACCAGCAGTGCAGAGCTTGCTCAGGAATGGCAGCAGGCAGGTGTGAGTGCATCTGCACGCACTGTGAGGCGGAGACTCTTGGAGCAAGGCCTGGTCTCAGGGAGGGCAGCAAAGAAGCCACTTCTCTCCAGAAAAAACATCATGGACAGACTGATATTCTGCAAAAGGTACAGGCAGTGGACTGCTGAGGACTGGGGTAAAGTTATTTTCTCTGATGAATCCCCTTTTCGATTGTTTGGGACATCAGGAAAACGCCTCATTCGGAGAAGACAAGGTAAGCACTACCACCAGTCTTGTCTCATGCCAACTGTTAAGCATCCTGAAACCATTCATGTGTGGGGTTGCTTCTCAGCATTGGGAATCGGCTCTCTCACAGTCTTGCCTAAAAACACAGCTATGAATAAAGAATGGTACCAGAATGTCCTCCAAGAGCAACTTCTCCCAACCCTCCAAGAGCAGTTTGGCGATCAACAATGCCTTTTCCAGCATGATGGAGCACCTTGTCATAAAGCAAAGGTGATAACTAAATGGCTCAGGGAACAAAATATAGAGATTTGGGGTCCATCGCCTGGAAACTCCCCAGATCTTAATCCCATTGAGAACTTGTGGTTAATCATCAAGAGATGGGTGGACAAACAAAAACCTAAAAATTCTGACAAAATGAAAGCATTGATTGTGCAAGAATGGACTGCTGTCAGTCAGGATTTGGTCCAGAAGTTGATTGAGAGCATGCCAGGGGGAATTGCAAAGGTCCTGAAGAAGAAGGGTCAACACTGCAAATATTGACTTGCTGCATTAACTCATTCTAACTGTCAATATAAGCTTTTGTTACTCATATGTTTGCAATTATTATATTTCTGTCTGTGATAAAAACATCTGTCAAACACACATAAAAACCAGAGGGCAGCAGATCATGTGAAAATATAATATTTGTGTCATTCTCAAAACTTTTGGCCATGACTGTACTGATTTTTTTTTCCCCATTTTCTGTTCTGCAGATTCCTGGCTACCTGAGAGACCTTATCATCTCTACATTTGTCCACCCTTTCTGGGATAGTTGCAGACACCAGCCGTGCTTTATGTGACGTTCTGCGTGAAGAATTCCTCCCCAAACCCACAACTGAACTCTGGCTGGAAAATGCTGCAAAATTCCTAGACATTTGTAATTTTCCAAACTGTTTGGGGGCTGTGGACGGCAAACACATTCGGATTCTGAAACCTGCTGGAAGTGGATATGAGTATTTCAATTACAAAAAATACTTTTTGATTGTTCTCATGGCGATTGCAGATGCTGACTGTTGATTTGTCGCCGTGGACGTTGGCTCATTTGGACGAGCAACTGATTCTCAGTCTTTCAAAGTCTCTGACATGGGCCATCAATGGTATGGGAATAATTTAAATTTTCCAACGCCACAACCTCTTCTGAACACTGAAGGACCACCAATGCTGTTTGTTGTGATTGGGGATGAGGCGTTTCAAATGTGTGCCAACCTCATAAAACCATACTCAAGTCAGGACTTGAACCACACAAAAAGGATTTACAACTACCAATTGACAAGGGCATGAACAACTGTGGAGTGTGCCTTTGGATTGCTGGCATCTTAATGGCGCATTTTGGGAACAGCCATCAATCTAAAAACTGAGACAATTAATGAGATAGTGAAAGCGTGTGTTGTTCTGCACAATTACATCCTGGTGAAAGACCAACACCACTTAGAACTTAAGGAACCTGTATCTAGCACATTGCAGCATTACAAAGATCACCCTCTGAGGACTACATTGGAAGATATCCAAATGAGGGATAACTTTGCTCCTTTGTTTCTGGTATTGGACTTGTGGCACAAGACAAAATGGTTTAATTCGCTTGTAATTTAATGTACCTGTAATGTTTGATGACTTTAATAATAATAACACCTCCACTGTAACACCCGTTATACAATACACACATGTGTGCATTTTCAAATAAAGAGATAAAGAAAATACACTGATTGTGAAAACAAAAGATTTTTTATTAACAAAAATAAAAGCAATTTAACATTTGCAAATAATAAATAAAAATGGGGTTTAGGTTTGGGGTCTGTTCGATGGTGTGACATTGTGGACCTGGGGGTGTCGGGCTGGGATGATTGGGTAGGAGTGGGTGAGGAAGTGGTTACAGGAGAAGTGGCAACAAAATGGAGGATTGAGTCATTGGGGAAGATGACACAATAGGAGCGGAACACAAATTAGAAGGGATAGATACATTGGAAGGGAGAGACACAAGGGAAGGTGTAGACAGATTGGAAAACAGAGACATATTGGGAGGGGAGGGTGTAGGTGGTGGGTAATTTTTTTTGCAAACTTTCCTTTTCCCTGGCTTTTGTTTTGGGTGCTGAGTGGGCCCCTTTTTTTGGTGTTCCCTTGGCATTTTTTGGTTTCCTGTTCCAGAGGTGCTGCACTCGGCGGTGTGATGGGTGCTGCATGCTGCAGGGGTGCTGCACTCAGCTGCGTAGTGGGTGCTGCATGCTGCAGGTGTGCTGCACTTGGCTGCATGGTGGGTGCTGCATGATGCAGGGGTGCTGCATACGGCTGCGGGGTGGGCGCTGCATGCTGAAGGGGTGCTGCACTCAGCTGCGTGGTGTAGCTGGGAACTGTAGGAACTGCCGTAATGTCTAGCGGTGGTGGTGGAGGATAATTCACTTGCGCTGTTATCAGTTGTTGGTATCCAAGTCCTTGTGGTGCTGGCGTATTCTGCCACTGGTGCTGTGCTGGACCTTGTTGCCGTGTAGGAAACGAAATGTGTGGCAGCTGGTGATCTCTTGACTGCAGTTGGACTGCTGCATGGCCTCGGTGTAAGTAGCCTGACAGGCCTTCATTACATAGAGCTAGAGTTCATGCGGCAAAAAAATGTCGGTCTCTGAAGGTTGGCTTCCAGGCGGTCAAGGCGTCTGTGGACTTCCTGGAAAAGTGTGTTCACCTGAGTGAACCCACTTTCCAGTCTTTCCACAACCGTCCTCATCCCATCCTGGAAGATCAAACTTAAATGAATAAACTCGGGCATGATTGACCTCTCCCAGGCCCTCTGCCGCTGGCAAAAAACCAACAAAACCAGTGGCAGAGGACTGGGAGAGGGGAAAACCTGATGGACCGGTTGCCTTTTCCCCAGCCTGTGAAGCCTGCCTGGTTGCTCCATCACTGGTGGATGATTGGGACTGTTCGGTGGCTGGTCCGTTAGGGGCCGCTCCAACTGAGGACAATTCAGTTTGTGTGGTGCTGCTCCAGGTTCTGTGTGGAAAATAAATTACAATCATCACTAAAAAAATGAAATAGTTTAGATAATAGTAACACAACACAAAAGATGCTCACGTTCGCTGAGAAACCGCATGTCTCAGATAACACAGCAGACAATGGTATTTATATTTTGAGACCTTTGGAGCAGCACCACTTCGAACCCGAATCTCAACTCTCATATCATTATTGAAGCAATCCTTCATCGAACGGCAACAAACTTTTACTCTCTTCACTGTGAATGGGAAGAAAACAAAAAAATTAATAAATAAATTGCAAAAAAGGCACCTAACAGGAAAACAGGCACGTCAGACCACATTGCACTACTTACGAGAATCCTTTTTGTCTTGTGGGGTGGCATGGTCCCAATCATCCAACAGTGATCTGGCCACTTCTTCCCAGAGTCGTCGAATCAATCCTGAGTCGGAATGGTGACGATCACGGGTGTCCCACAACGCTACTTGCTCTTGCACAAGAGGAATGAGTTTGTCATTGTTATGTCCCATGAATGAGACATTTTACAGACTGTCCTGTGCATTTACATACTGTATTGCAGTCTCTCATATTGTTTACTGTTGCTATGTGTCCCTGTGTTTGCATAGCTGAAATCCTCCCTTCCATCAAGTTTGTCCCTTCTGTCTCTCTGTCTTCCTCTTCTGGTATGATGTCATTTCCTTCTTCTTTCTCCTGTGTTTCATTCTCCATCTTGGTTTTATCAGAATCACACGTGTTTTCAGTCTGTCTGAAGAAAGTCTTTTTTATCTGCTGCTGTTTGTATGCATTCAACAAGAATTCTTACAGAAATCAAAGTCTCTTCTGGATTCGTCATAACATGTGTGCCGGCAGCTGAGTTAAGCTATCTGCGACCGTCGCCAATTGTAAGTAAGGTGAAGAGATCCAGCATCTCACAGAGCCATATTTACAGCCACAGGCCCCGGGGACAGAATAGTCATTGTCAATCACGGGTTTGCCTTCCTCACGTTGTGGAACCTATAGATAAAATAAAAAGAAAAAAATTTACAAGTCATGTAGTTGTAAGGGAATGGAAAATGTTAATGGTTTATCTTTTATCTCTTTCTCGTATTTTTCTGGTACTGCTAGACGTTCATGTGTATTACCATTATGTGTGTGTCACACAGGTACTGCTACACTATTCTGTGTATTACCTTAAGGGATAATAGTGTAATGTATATTTATGTTAATGCTATGTATAAAGACTGTTATAGTTGTAGGGAAAACATAGTGCCCCAGTTAGGCCACTAGATTGGGGTAAAGTTATGCTCAGCATGTAAATAGTTAAAGTAGAAGGGGCTAGCTGTGGTTAATCCCGGGGCATCCGACATTTTAGTCAGTTGGACTAGATAACCCTGACAGGGCAGTTAGCCCTGTAACATTTAAGGAAGAACCCAGCCATCCATAGCATAGGTCAGGACAACAACAGGCCAGGAAAACAGCAAGATAGAGCTACAGTGGGCTACAGCAGTGTGGTACAGAAGCTGAAGGAAAGGCCAGGAGAGTACAGGGACACAGGAGACTCCATGAAGTGGCAGCTTATTGAATGGACTGATGCCCTCAGTACCGGGGCTAAATGGCTGAGGGAGTCCCCAATCGCAGTGAGTATGAGCAGAAAGGATGCTGCAATACCGTTAAAGGCGGTAGGTCCCGGCAATGTACTGGAGGCCATAGAAAGTACCTCAGGAGAAGCTAAGGCAGTACAGAAGGGCAGGTCGCTCGCTATGTGGCAACTGACTTCGTGTCAAGTATAGTGTACAGTTCCTATAGCGTCTTGTGCTTGGGTGCGAGGAAAACACAGGAGACATAGGTTGAAATGAAATGACTTGTATTACTTCATACAAGCATGCTGAAAAGTTCACACAGTTTGCAGGAACAGAGTCAGGAGACACAGCAGGCCAGAGTAATTTCAAGCACTACAATAAATCTCCAAAGCAGGTTCAGGATCTCTTCTCTGTACCGTAATTCCTCTGCAAACATGGATTCACCAAACAGCAGGTTTCCAGAGTCCAAAAGTGTTCAAAGGTTCCTCAGTAGGGAATAGCTGGAGTACAAGTTCAAGATTTCCAGGAGTCAGGTCACAGACTGACTGAGGCTTGATTCAGGAGCACTGATTGTTCAGCTGAGGCTGCTTAAGAAGCAAGAGGGAAGAATCAGGGCGGGAACATGAAAACTGGAACTCCATATTAACTGAGGGCAAGAGCTGCAGAAAGACAGAAAGCAAAATGGCCGACGGAAAACTGAGTTTCAAGGAACATGTCAACAGAGACAAAGAACCTTACATTACTCCCCCCTTAGGGACAACCTCCGGATGACCTCAGACCAGGCTTGTCAGGGTACCTCTGATGAAACTGGCGGAGCAGGCGAGGAGCATTTACATTGTTGACTGGTTCCCATGAGTTGTCCTCCACTGGGTAGCCCTGCCATTTAATCAAATATTGCAACTGATTTCTGTACAACCTGGAATCTAGAATCCTTTCCACCATAAATTCTTCCTGACCATCGACCAGCACTGGGTCAGGGCAAGGAGAAGAACGTCCAGGAAACGTATTGGGTGTTGCAGCCTTTAGTAGGGATACATGAAAGACAGGGTGGATTCTCATAGTTCTGGGCAGTTGAAGATGACAAGCAACAGCACTTATAATCTTACTGATCTTATAAGGTCCAATGTACTTATGTCCCAATTTAGACGATGGAATCTTTAATTTAAGATTTCTGGTTGACAGCCAGACCAAATCTCCTACCTTGAAAGCTGGTGCAGGTTTACGAAATTTATCTGCTGCTTTCTTGTACCTTTCCTGAGCCAATTCTAAATTTTCCTTTAGAAGATCCATATTCTTTTGTAAAGAAGTGATTCTTTCAGCCACTGCCGGCAAGGGCGTATCTATGGGAAATCGAGGAAGAATGTTAGGATGATAACCTAGATTGGAGTAAAAAGGAGACTGCTTAGTGGAGGCGCTCTGAGAGTTGTTATAAGAGAACTCAGCCAGTGGAAGTAGATCCACCCAATCATCTTGTAGGTGGCAGATAAAGCAGCGGAGATACTGCTCCAGGGTCTGATTGGTTCGTTCTGTCTGTCCATTAGTCTGAGGATGAAAAGCAGAAGAAAGGTTTACTTTAATGTCCAATGCTGCATAGAAATTTTGCCAAAACCTTGAAGTGAATTGCACCCCTCGATCCGAAATGACCTCATCCGGTACTCCATGTAAGCGAAACACATTCTTAATCATCAAGTCTGATGTCTGTTTTGCAGTGGATAAGCCGACACAAGGGATAAATGAGCTGCCTTTGTTAGACGGTTAACCACCACTAGAATGGTGTTCTTCCCTTGAGAGGTTGGTAACTCCACAATGAAGTCCATAGAAATGGATCCCCACGAGCGGGACGGGGTGGGAAGAGGTTGCAACAGACCAGTTGGTGAGGAGCGAGGTGTTTTGCATCTTGCACAGACTTCACATGAAGTGACATAGTTTAAAACATCTTTCCTGTAAGTGGGCCACCAAAAGAAACGAGAAAGAAATTCTTGTGTCTTTAGAATTCCCCTATGCCCGGCTATCTTGGAATCGTGGATGAATTGCAATACTCTCAATCTGACTGTTTCAGGTATATACAGACGTTGTCCCTGAATCCACACACCATTCTTAAAGACAAGACTTACGTCCCTTGGGGGTTGAGCCAACAAAGAATCCGCATGGTATGCTTCCTTGATGTTCTTAAGTAGGTCTTGATTAGGAATCACTCCCAGGAATCTAGAGTCAGGAAGAATAGTCTTAGGAGGAGTAAGTGGATGTGTCTCTGCTGAATGAATCCTAAAGAGTGCATCAGCCTTTCCATTGCGCGATCCTGGTCTATAAGAAATGACAAAATTAAATTGGTTTAGGAAAAGATTCCAGCGAGCCTGGCGAGGAGTCAGGCACTTAGCCGACCTGATAAATTCAAGGTTACGATGGTCTGTCAGGACGACTATTTGCTGTGCAGTCCCTGAAGAAGGTGTCTCCATTCCTTGAAGGTGGCAATAATGGCCAACAATTCTCTATTGCCCACATCGTAGTTCCTCTCAGCTGAAGATAACTGCTGGGAAAAGAAGGCACAGGGATGCAAGACATTCTTCTCACCTGTTCTCTGAGAGAGTATAGCTCCAACGGCACAGTCTGAAGCATCCACCTCTATTATGAAGGCAAGCTCGGGGTTGGGATGTACTAAGATAGGTGCGGTGGTAAATTTATCCTTTAAACAGGAAAATGCTTCCTGAGCTTGCGGGGTCCAGGAGAACCTAGACTGTTTCCGGGTAAGTTGGGTGATAGGTGACACTACCTCAGAAAAATTTTTAATGAAACGTCTATAGAAGTTGGCAAACCCGATGAAGCGCTGCACCTCCTTCACATTTCTAGGAATTGGCCAATCCTTTATGGCTCGGGTCTTGCTTCCATCCATACTAATCCCTTGCGTAGATAGTACATACCCCAGAAATTGAATTTCGGTCCTATGGAATTCACACTTTTCAAGTTTGATGTAGAGATGGTTTTGTCTTAGGCGTTCTAAGACCATTCTCACATGTCCATGATGTTCCTCTGTGGAGTTAGAAAAAATTAGAATATCATCCAGATAAATCACCACAAATGTATCTAGGAGATCCCTGAAGATATCATTCACGAAGTGTTGGAAAGTGGCTGCGGCGGTACTCAAACCAAAAGGCATAACTAGATATTCAAAGTGTCCATAGCGTGACCTGAAAGCAGTCTTCCATTCATCCCTAGGTCTAATACGGACCAAGTTATAGGCCCCACGGAGATCCAGTTTAGAGAAAATTTTGGCATGCCGCACTCTCTCCAACAACTCAGGGATTAAAGGCAATGGATAACGGTTTCTAATAGTAACCTTATTGAGTTCCCTATAGTCTATGCAGGGTCTCAGAGATCCATCTTTCTTCTTCACAAAGAAGATGGGTGCACCTGCGGGAGATGAAGAGGGCGTATGAAGCCCTTGGCTAAATTTTCGTCTATATAATCCTTCAAAGCTTTTAGCTCGGGCCCCGCTAGGGGGTAGATCTTACCAAAAGGTATCTCGGCTCCAGGCAATAATTCAATTGGACAATCATATGGACGGTGAGGAGGAAGCTGATCAGCGTTCTTCTTGTCACATAAATCCACATAGTCCTGGTATACAGCTGGTAGTTCAGGGACTGACATGGTTCCTTTAGGAACAGAGCAAGCTGAAACTCCTTGACTCATCTGTTTCTCCGGAAAGTGTAATTCCTTGGTCTCCCAGTTAATCGTAGGATTCTGCGCCTGCAGCCATGGTAGCCCTAGAATAATGGGAAAGTGGGGAGAAGAGATAAGCATAAAAGACATTTTCTCCTGATGATCTTTACCCATAAGGACCCTCAAAGGCTCTGTTTCTTGATCCACTGGTCCAGAAGTCAGTAGAGAGCCATCCACAGTCTCCATCTGTACTGGAGTAGCCTTCTTCACTGAACGTATCCCCTGTTTCAGAGCAAAGGAGATATCCATAAAATTTCCACTTGCTCCTGAGTCGATCATAGCAGAGCTAGACACCCAGACTGAGTTAACCCAAAGTTTGATGGAAAGGAAGCAATGAGAATTGTTTCTTTTACAACTCAGCTGGGACATCGCTGAGGAAACTTGAAAAATTGCAGCGTTTATACCGTCATCGTCCCCAGAACTAACAGAGTTTAAGTCCGAGAAATCAAGATCTCTTGCAGCAGATCTCTCTGGAGCCTGAGGCTCGGACATGACAGAGCTCCTCTCGCAACACTCACAGTGAATGACTGCTGCAGTAGTCTTACGAGAACGGCTGGGGCAGTTTATAATGAAGTGCCCTGACTTACCACAGTAGAAACATAGATTTTCCTTTATACGATGTTCTTTGCGTGCATCACTAACCCGTCTTTGTAAAGAGTCCACCTGCATGGGTTCAGGTTCTGGTTCCCTTGTGATCCTACTCAAAGGTTCCTTAGCTGAGGAGGGAGGTAGTAAAAGGTTAGTGCGATTATTTTCGAACCATCTCTCTTGTCTGCGTTCAGTCAGACGAGCATCAATACGAATACAATAGTTAATAAAGTCACCTAACGCAGTGGGAGGATTGGCACGAGCAAGTTCATCCTTAATCAGTGGAGACAACCCTTTCCGAAAAATAGATTTCTTAGCGGAAGTGTCCCAAGTGGTATCAAGAGCCCATCTCCTGAAATCCAGGGTATATTCGGCTACTGAACGCTTACCTTGGCGCAAAGTTAACATGGCTGCTTCAGCTGTTGCACCTCGATTGGGGTCATCAAACACCTGCCCCATGGCTGAAATAAAAGCATCAAGGTGATTCAAACAATCATCCTCAGTCTCAATCAGAGGGTTTGCCCACATCAAAGCCTTATTGGTAAGCAACATGATTATAGTAAGCACTTTGGATCGTTCAGTGGGAAATTGTGAAGCATGTGCAGAGAAAAATAAATTGCATTGATTAATAAATCCCCTGAATTTCTCACGTTCACCGCCAAAACGAAAAGGAGGTAATTTGGGGATCCCAGAACTCGGGTTTATGGCAGGAGCCTGGGCTCGTTCCTCTAGAGCCTCAATCCTGGCTCGCAATTCCTGGGTAGTCTGTCCAAACACTTGCAAATTATGATTAGTGAGGTCCTGTAGGCTTGCAAAACGGGTTTTTAAAGTCTGTACATCTGAAAGGATTGTATCAGTCACTCCGCAAAGTTCCTTTATGCGGGCCTCCATCTTCCAGATCTTTTAAGGCAGAAGTGCTGGAAGGAGAAGAGGAAAGGAAAAAAAAAAACAATAGTGTTTACCTGTGGTAACACTGCAGAGTAAAATTTTAAGGGAATGCGCTCACCTGGAATGGTTGTGAGAAGTCACAACCACTGTCATCACATAAGGTATTTAAACGGACATCTGATATCCACAGTCACAGCAGACACGGCTTTCCCAGACCCAGCAGACACTAAACATTGGCTCCTGAATCTTGTCAAGTATAGTGTACAGTTCCTATAGCGTCTTGTGCTTGGGTGCGAGGAAAACACAGGAGACATAGGTTGAAATGAAATGACTTGTATTACTTCATACAAGCATGCTGAAAAGTTCACACAGTTTGCAGGAACAGAGTCAGGAGACACAGCAGGCCAGAGTAATTTCAAGCACTACAATAAATCTCCAAAGCAGGTTCAGGATCTCTTCTCTGTACCGTAATTCCTCTGCAAACATGGATTCACCAAACAGCAGGTTTCCAGAGTCCAAAAGTGTTCAAAGGTTCCTCAGTAGGGAATAGCTGGAGTACAAGTTCAAGATTTCCAGGAGTCAGGTCACAGACTGACTGAGGCTTGATTCAGGAGCACTGATTGTTCAGCTGAGGCTGCTTAAGAAGCAAGAGGGAAGAATCAGGGCGGGAACATGAAAACTGGAACTCCATATTAACTGAGGGCAAGAGCTGCAGAAAGACAGAAAGCAAAATGGCCGACGGAAAACTGAGTTTCAAGGAACATGTCAACATAGACAAAGAACCTTACACTTCGGGTACAGATGATCTGATGTCTGGGGTGAAACAGACAGTGGAGTGTCTAACCGTGGCAGAGGCAAACAGGGAGGACGCTGATAGGCCGACTGGGACGGTCCGACCCGTGTATGTGCTGTGTAACCATGAGAGGAGTGCAGGGAAAGATGAAGAAATATGTGTTGTGCAACCTGTGATAAAAGCTGTGGAGTACAAGGATGTGCTGTGTAAAGAATCTAGTAAAGTCGTTCAGTTAAAAGTTGCAATGGACTGTGCATCAGTTTGTGTGAAATCGTCTGGAGAGAGTCCCATGTGGATCGCCCGCCAGGGCAGTGGGGTACTCGGTACCGGGCCGCTTCTTAAAGGGGAAGTGTCACAGCGGTAGTGACCCGGTCCGTGACCCTGGGCGTCCAGTAAAAGGGGTATATTTACAGGGGATAATAGAGATTGTGATAGAGTGTTCGTGACGCCAACTGTGGTTTCTTGTCAGAGGTGACCAGCGCTGTAGTGCAGATCCTCTGGGACTGATGGTGATGTAGCAGAGTTGGTAAAGTTCCCCACAGGTCAGGTGGAACTATGTCCCAGGGCAGATATAAAATGTAGAAGATGGCAAAGATGTAGTACTTAGCAAGGGATGTAGCAGTGCTGGGTAAGTGTCGCATGAAGAATTTGAGAGGACACAGTCAGATGCAGTTTCCAAAGCTTTACTCACAGTTCTGGTGCACACAGGTGCCCGCTTGGTACCACGTCCTCCAGGTGAGGAATCCAACCAACTTCCAGGTAGATGGAGAACACCGGTCCAGAGCTCCCTGTCAGCATATGCCTTTCTTAGCCATCTCACTGTGCTAATTTGTACTCCTCTTCCTTCTCAGCACCACACAATCAGTGTCCCAGACCAGCACCTGCGAATCCTGTCTGATAACGTGCCCAAAGCATTTCCTTGATTCCTTGATTCTATATAGCTGTCTTTCCGGAGAAGATAATTGTGGTTGTTGGCTGTGACCACTAAAGTTGCCACAGCTGTCGGCTTGTTAGCTGAGTCCTGTTATACGCTCCACTAGGCTAGGAGCCGAGACCCTTCTGCGACCTGGATTCTCCCAGCTGACATCCGTCAGTCTGGAACGAGCCCCACGGGTAGCCTCTGCTCAGCCGTGCCTCTGAGAAATCCCTTTCCCCTTCAGGGAGCTTCCTTCTGCCTTTCTGTCTGTTCAGCAGCCCCTCCAGACCAGGAGACTGCTGCACAGTTCTATCTCTTCCCTTCTTCCCCTATGGGAAGGTTGCCTATGCATGTCTTTCCCCTTCTTCCCCTACGAGAAGACTCTCTCTTTCTTCTCTCTATTCTCCTGCTCTAACCCACAAGCTCCACCCACCTTCTAACACCCTTTCCTAGCCAGCAAGGAAGAAGTGGAACTGCTGCTAGTGTGTGTGATGGATGCAGTGTTGTGTCAGAGCCAGGTTCAGTTTCTCTATCTTACCTGAAAGATGGGAAACCACACCTCTGGTTGAGGTGCAGTACTCTGTGGAGACTGGACCCTCAGGGGCACCACACATGCAGAACAGGAGACTCTGAAGGAGTTGGACCTGGAGCTACAGGTATGCTGACAGAAAACTGTCATGTCTATGTACGGGGAAGCCAGGACACCGTTGCCCTGGAGTCCTCGGCCACGACTACAGAGTGAATACTTTTCTGCCTAATGATGACAAAAGTATTCTCAGAGTGATACCTTTATTGGCTAACCAGAAAATAATATGTTTGCAAGCTTTCAGTGCACAGGGGCTCTTCTTCAGGCAATATTACAAATAGATTAATAAGAAAAGGCACAATATTTAAGATATAGTACAGTAGGATATTTGTTCATGAGGTGGGAGGTGTGATGCCTCCTAAAGATAAGCCAAGGAAATCAAATTAGCATTTTCTTACAAATGGAGAGGCAGTGGGAATGATGTTCTTAAGGTACTGCCACACTAAACAATCCCGCTAGCGATCACGATAACGACGCATACTAATGTGATCGCTAGCGGGATTGTTTCTATATCGCTAAGTGCGGCCACATTTAGCGATATAGTTAACGACGCTATCGCCGTTAGCGATCTTCTTAACGACTTTAGCGGTACAAAAGTACCGCTAAATCGCTAAGAAAAGGTGCCACACTAGCGATATATACTTACCCAGCGGGAGCGCCGACGAGAAAATAGGGTCCGGAACGATTCCAGTGACGAGCGAGATCACAGCAGGAAGCTCGTCGCTGGCAGATGCCGCACTGAACAACATCGCTAACGGGATCGCTAAATAGTGACGTTTTTTAGCGATCCCGTTAGCGATATTGTTCAGTGTGGCATACCCTTTAGTTATCTGGAGTCCTTCTGGTGGAGGTGTGAATTGTGTCCATGTAGTGAGTCATAAATCCAGGTGTTAAATTGAGTCATAGTGTCAAAGTAATGAAGATCCTTATAAGTTTGAAATTTTTCTCTATGTCATCCTTAAAATGACCTTTTAGTATTAAGACTTTTAAGATGAACTAACACATATCATCAATGGATTTGATTCTACTTAATCTTCACTCTTGGAGCTAATGCCAGACAATCCCCGAACAGGTACCTTCTACATGTTGCCTAAAATACATAAAGGTAATCCTGGGAGGCTTATCATCTCTGGTATTGGGAATTTAACTGAGAATATCTCAGGCTGGGTGGAGAACATTCTGAAACCCTTGGTGAGGCGCACACCCAGCTATATCCAGGACACCATGGATATTCTTTGCAAATTGTCAGTGATGGGGCCACTTCCGGAGGACACGATACTAGCCACTATGGATATAACCTAAAAAAGGCTAGCATCCAAATATGCAAAGATCACAAAGATCAATACTGTACAAGAAGTGCACAATAAGGGAATTCAGTGCATAAATGTCAAGCTCAAAAGAAGAAACCGCACCATAAGAATTCAACATATAAAATAGTAATAACTTTATTAGATAGTTAATTGTAAAAACATACAGACACTATATATATGCACCATTATCAATATTTTTTAATATGCAGAATGATGTTTGCCATGTATTATCTTTAATGTGCACACTTATTATGTAATAATCTTCCTGCACTATTCACATATTTGATGTATTCTATTATTATTATATAATAATGAATATATATTAGCACTTTTCTTATATGTTATTATGCCTTCACATCATACATATTCTTATATTTATTGAATGCATTTTGCACTTGTTTGTACATGATGGTCTGAAATATACTGTCTTGTTGCACTATATGCACTTTATCTCTATTATCAGTATTGTTTCTTGCAATACTGTATTAGTTTTTTATTAATTTTCTTGGCATTTTTTATTTTGTGCATACATTATGCGTTTGTTCATAGTGTTCCAATGGTCTTCACTGTGGATCTCTATCTTATGCCTGCGATTTACCTTTTGGTGCGCATGTGCGCTGGGGACTGGTTGCTGGGTGCCACTGACGGCGTCTTATTGTGGCCTTGTTCTGTTCACGTCCATGGCCCCGCTCACGTGATGCACGGTGGACGTGGCTTGGTGACACGTACTTGCTCGGCTGGTGACGCCCTCGGTGACGTCTTCTTCCGGATCTGTCTGGAGTCACATGCGTCAATAGAATACAGCAGTACTTTTTTTGGTTGGGCGCGTTTGATTAGTCCTTTCTGTACATATAAACCTCTGATTACCCTTTGATGCCACTTCACCGGAAGAAGGCACAGCGCCGAAACGCGCATTGGGGTGGGTGGCACCACTGGGTCTCAGTTATGTTTCAGGTAATCGATTGATTATTATGTGCACACATTTACTATACTACCTTGTCTTTGTATTGGCATACAGCCTTCATTGACACTTTCACCCTTCCTCCCCTTTATGTGACTGACTCTTTGTAGTCTCTTATATGGGTTTTGGTGATTTAGGCCTCTTTCACACTTCAGTCGTGCGACGTCAGTCAAAATCCGTCAAAATGTGAAAAAAACGGATCCGCCATTTTTTTTTGGCGGATCCGTTTTTTTCCCATAGACTTGCATTAGTGATGGATTTTGACGGATGGTCGTCCGTTAGGTCCGTTTTTGGACGGATCCGCCAAAAAATTGGCGTCCGTCATTTCAAAAAAACATCCAATGCAACGTTTTTTTTGACCGCCAAAATGGCGGACAACGGCGGATCCGCCGCATCCGCCATTTTGTACAATGGCCGCCTATGGGCGGCGGATTCGCCGGTATCCGTTTTTGACGGAATCCGCCTGCGGATCCGTCGCCTCTATTGAAAACCATAGTAAAATGCAGAAAACAGTGTCCGCGGTCTCTCTCTCTCTCTCTCTCTCTCTCTCTCACTTACATTTCCGGAACGAAATTTTCATCATTTCCGGGTGAAATCTTCTTGGCGGATCCATCAGAAAACTGACCAGTTTTGCATCCGTTTTTTTACTTTTCTGACGGATCCGCCATTTTCACGGATGGGCGGACATTGCAATTTATCAGGTTTGTGCTCCATCACAACTATTTTTCTTTTGAGACCAATTTATAACAACAGTGTATGGGCAGCGCCATGGGAAGCAAAATGTCCCCCCCAATATGCTAACCTATTTATGGCGAAACTGCAGGAGGAGTTTTTGTCAACTTGCTCTATTAAACCTCTTGCATACTTCCGCTACAATGAGGATCTGCTAATAATCTGGACAGGCTCAAAAGATGATCTGCTCACCATCCACAATAACTTCAAAAAGTACCACCCAACTATCAAGCTCACCCTCAATTTTTCAAAGCCCCAAATACATTTTCCAGGACACCAGCACAGCACAGTCTACATGGAACAGAAAGAAAAACATAACTGACGAAGACTGTGAGACTGGGCAGAGCAACATAGTAATTGAAAAGTACAGGCACTCATACTTACATTAAGCAGCTGAGTGGGCCAGTACCACAACACCAGACAGGAGAAATCCAGGACTGGAGTAATCCAAGACAGGACAAATATGGAACAGTGATCCAGGACACCAGCACGGCGATGTCTATAAGGAGCAAAAAGCAAAACATAAGTACAAACTGCAGTGAGAGAAACACAGACATTTTCAAAGTTTCTATATTTATGTACAGAGTCTTGATATCCCATTCACAGTCTTGAGAGTCCTGAACTTCCTAGGACCACACCCCCTTTTATACACCTGCAATTTGGGAGGTGATGAATCATCAGTGCCTGGACATGCTCAGTCTGAAGTACGCATTCGCATCAAATGCATCCATGCGTATATCCATGAGTACCAAAACATGCGGACGCATCTGCACCCAAACTGATGCAAACGCATGTCCCTGCGTACACAATGTTAAAGATAGGTATGCAAGACGCATGAGAATCTATGCAGATCTGTACGCAGGCATACGCTGCGCACAGATACACTAATGTGAATCCAGCCTAACTGTCAAACAAGTCTGTTGATACAATTACCACCAATATTAAGGCTAAGTTCACACGTTGCGGAATTGCCGCGGAAATTTCCGCGGCAATCCCGCACTTCTCCCGCAGGAAATACGCACGTTTTTTTTATGCTGATTCCCGCCAGAATAATAGCGTTTTGCAAGCGTAATTAGCTTGCAGAATGCTAGCGTTTTCCTAGCGATCTGTAGCATCGCTTGGAAAACTGATTGGCAGGTTGGTCACACGAGTCAAACATAATGTTTGACACGTGTGACCAACTTTTTACTATTGATGCCGCATCAATAGTAAAAAGATCTAATGTAAAAATAATAAAAAAAATAATAAATAATGATATTCTCACCTTCCGGCGGCCCCCGCAGCCTTCCCGCCTCTCAGCGACGCTCCCGGCAACTCGCGGTCCCAGGAGTGCTTTGCGACAAATCACACCGATGACGTAGCATCTCGCGAGACCGCTACGCCATCTGGGTGATTCTCGCAAAGGACTCTTGGGACCGGAAGTTGCCGGGAGCGTCGCTGAAGGCGGGAAGGCAGCGGGGGCCGCCGGAAGGTGAGAATATCATTATTTTTTATTTTAATTATTGTTTTACCAGGGATATGGTACCCAGGGCCTGGAGGAGAGTCTCCTCTGCTCCAGACCCTGGGTACCATCCGCACATGAACCGCTTACATTGCGCATAGTGGGCATAGCCACATGCGGAAAGTAAGCGGTTCAATGCATTCCTATGGCGGCGGAATCACCGCGGTTACGCTAAATTAATGAACATGTTGCTTTTTTTTCCGCTAAGCGTTTTTTTCGCGGAAAAAAACGCAACATGTGTACAAACCATGCGGAATCAATTAAAACGTATAGAATGCTTAATGCTTGCGTTTTGTTCGCGGTTTAACCGCGGAAAATAGCGGAAAAACCGCGAAAAAAACGCAATTATTCCTGATCGTGTGCACTTAGCCTAACAGCTGGCCAGGAGTTTCTAGTTTGATGCTAGTTCAGGGTTTTAATGTTAATCTTCCTACGTTCTGGTTTACATGCCTGCCCTAGTGACTGTTTTTCTTGGGCCTCTTTGAACAATCCCTTTTGTAGAAGGGTCCACTGATAATAAACCTGACAGTAATTTTTAAAGTAAAAAGTAGTAAGTGTTCAATTTTGCGGTAACGCCAATACTGGGGAAATAAAACACTACAAGCTCCTATTGAAATTAATTGGCCGCAGGGACATGCTTGGTCATCCAGAAAAAGAGATGTTCCTGGTAGATGCACTTTAATTAAAGTGAACAGATGAAGGTCTCTTAGGCTGCTTTCACACTTGCGTTTGAGCGACCTGCGCCTGTCTGCGCACGGCCGCCGCTAAGCTCCGTCCCCGGCCACGCCTGCTCCCGGCGGCTCCGCCTATGGGCGCATGACGCCGCATGCGACCAGCATACCCTATCTTTATCATTGGGTACGCAGGCCGTGCGCAGGTATGCGTTTGGCGGCGCATGCATCCTTTTGACTGGTGCGGCGAGCGCACCAAAAAAGCAACATGCAACATTTTGGTGCGCTCGGCGCACCGTCAAAGGGACGCATGCGCCGCCAAACGCATACCTGCGCATTGCCTGCGTACCCAATGATAAAGATATGGTACGCAGGTCGCATGCGGTGTCATACGCCCATAGGCGGAGCCGCAGGGAGGAGGCGTGGCCGGGGCGGAGCTTAGCGGCGGCCGTGCGCAGACAGGCGCAGGTCGCTCAAACGCAAGTGTGAAAGCAGCCTTAAATGTGTATTTTCAAAACCAAACTCATAAAAAGAGAAGTTCTGTACTATAAAATGAATGCATCCAAAGGCTAAATCCACAGTGAGGTTCAAGTTCCTAATATCTAACCTTCCTGATGCTTTGCATCCAGGGTTGCCACCAGGAATTTCAAGGCTCCACACTGGAAAAATTTTCAGGCTCCCTTGAGACTCTTCTCAGGCTCCACCCTAGCTCCACGTCCAACCATCCACAGTCCCACCACCCAATCTTGGAAATACTGCACTGCACCATGTTGTCACCAATCACACATAACTTCCAATCTAACACCAGATCACATACACAGCCAGCAGATTTTGTTTTAGCCAAAAGATTTTTAAGCTGAGCGACTTTGCCTGCGGGAGGGTCGAGTCGGGTTTCGGACCATCCGACTTTACCAAAAGTCGAGTCGAACGAGATCGGCCGACTAACAAACGGCAAAAGTCGGTGCTTCGACAAAAAAACGAAACCCGACCCCAATGCAAGTCAATGGGGAATAACAGTCGGCAGTGAGTGGAGGACAGTAAACACACACAGTGCACATTTCAATGCCAATGATATCAACTCTTATTACTTAAGCTTGTCAACCTTAATTTACTTTATAATAATAGTAACGCATTGAAAACTGGGGTTATTTGGCTAAAGTTATGGGGGGGGGCAGGGCTGGCTCCAGGTTTTCATGGGCCCTGGACGAAAGAGTCTCAGTGGGCCCCTTTAACACATACCACAATTCATGATGCTCCGATACAGCAGAGAAATATAGGTATAGTACACTGCCAAATACTTCACTTCTTACATTACATGAGTGATATCTATTGTAAATTCTACAGCAGGTCAAAAACCGGACAGTTTAGTCCTCCAGATAGTATTATGGGCACTACATAGTGCGCCATACAGAATAATGAGCCCCATATATTGCTCTATACAGAATAATGAGCCCCATATATTGCTCCATACAGTATATGATGGGCCCCATATATTGCTCCATACAGAATGGGCTCCATATAATGTTCCATACAGAATAGGCCCCATATGTGCTCCATATGATGCTCCATATATAAATGGTCCTATATGATGCCCCATAAATAAAAAAAACCATATGATACTCTAGTATATGATGGGCCCCATATAATATATTCCAGTGTATGATGAGCCCCACATAATGCTCCAAATATAATGGTCCCCATATATAATGCTCCATATATAATGGGCCCCATATGATGCTCCAGTGTATGATGGGCCCCATTAATAATGCTCCAATGTATGATGGACCCTATCTATGATGCTCAAGTGTATGATGGGCCCCATATATAATTATCCAGTGTGTAATGCTCCCCATATATTGCTCCAAACATTAAAAAAAAATGAAATACCTCTAGGTGGGGACTGCTCTACTCTGTACTCCTTGGCGTCACCATCTTCCATCTCTTTGCACTGTGACTGTTCAGGCAGAGGGCGTATAGACGTGATGTCATCGCGCTCTCTGACCTGAATGTCACTGTCAGGAAACGCGGAAGATGTCACAGCTGTGGAGCAGGGAGAGGTAAGTATTGCAAGCGCTGGGGCCCTGAGCAAGCAGGGGGGGCCCACTCATGGGCGCCGGCACTGGCACAGGGCCCCTCATAGTACGGCGGTGTCTCTGACGGCGAGTGCGCCCCCCCACCTGCTCAGGGCCCAGGCACTTGCCCGGGTGCACCAGGTGAAGATGCCAGCCCTGGGGGGGGTACAGCCCAGTTAGGGAGGCGGAAAAACTGGCATATGTTGAGGTGTAGGCTGCACGTTCAGCAGCTGCAAATGGAGGAATTGGAGAAGTCGGAGGAAGAGGATGACAAAGCAAGCGATTTTGCTGGCAACCTATGTGTCATCAGGGAAGGTGGTACAAAATCCTTTGAAACCCAGGCATGGTTCATTTTAATGAAGGTGAGATCACCTACATTTTGGGTCGACAGCCGGGTCCTTCTTTCTGTCAGGATTGATCCAGCAGCACTGAAGACTCTTTCTGATAGCACACTACCAGCAGGGCAAGCGAGCTCCTGTAAGGCATATTGTGCAATTCAGGCCAGGTGTCCAGTTTACAGGCCCAGTAGTCAAAGGGGAATGAACTGTGAGGGAGACCATCGATAGGGGAGGAGAGGTAATTTTGAACCATAGTTGACAACTGCTGTCTCCTGTCTGTTGCAATCGATTCAGTATTACCAGTAGTGTTGAACAATACTTTCTGATATCAAGAAATATCAGATCGGATTGGATCGGACCAGTACCCAAAAAGTATCGGATATCGCTGATTCCAGTACCGGAAACCAATGCAAGTCAATGGGACAGAAATATCGGAATTAAAATAAACTCTTTCATTCCTTGTAAACACTAGATATACAGGTCCTTCTCAAAAAATTAGCATATAGTGCTAAATTTCATTATTTTCCATAATGTAATGATTACAATTAAACTTTCATATATTTTAGATTCATTACACACCAACTGAAATTTGTCAGGTCTTTTATTGTTTTAATACTGATGATTTTGGCATACAACTCCTGATAACACAAAAAAACCTGTCTCAAAAAATTAACATATTTCAACCGTCCAATAAAATAAAAGTGTTTTTTAAAAACAAAAAAAAAAACATGAAATAATAAAGTTCAGTTATGCACTCAATACTTGGTCGGGAATCCTTTTGCAGAAATGACTGCTTCAATGCGGCGTGGCATGGAGGCAATCAGCCTGTGACACTGCTGAGGTGTTATGGAGGCCCAGGATGCTTCGATAGCGGCCTTAAGCTCATCCAGAGTGTTGGGTCTTGCGTCTCTCAACTTTCTCTTCACAATATCCCACAGATTCTCTATGGGGTTCAGGTCAGGAGAGTTGGCAGGCCAATTGAGCACAGTAATACCATGGTCAGTAAACCATTTACCAGTGGTTTTAGCACTGTGAGCAGGTGCCAGGTCGTGCTGAAAAATGAAATCTTCATCTCCATAAAGCATTTCAGCCGATGGAAGCATGAAGTGCTCCAAAATCTCCTGATAGCTAGCTGCATTGACCCTGCCCTTGATGAAACACAGTGGACCAACACCAGCAGCTGACATGGCACCCCACACCATCAGTGACTGTGGGTACTTGACACTGGACTTCAGGCATTTTGGCATTTCCTTCTCCCCAGTCTTCCTCCAGACTCTGGCACCTTGATTTCCGAATGACATGCAAAATTTGCTTTCATCAGAAAAAAGTACTTGGGACCACTTAGCAACAGTCCAGTGCTGCTTCTCTGTAGCCCAGGTCAGGCGCTTCTGCCGCTGTTTATGGTTCAAAAGTGGCTTTACCTGGGGAATGCGGCACCTGTAGCCCATTTCCTGCACACGCCTGTGCACGGTGGCTCTGGATGCTTCTACACCAGACTCAGTCCACTGCTTCCTCAGGTCCCCCAAGGTCTGGAATCGGTCCTTCTCCACAATCTTCCTCAGGGTCAGGTCACCTCTTCTCGTTGTACAGCGTTTTCTGCCACATTGTTTCCTTCCAACAGACTTCCCATTGAGGTGCCTTGATACAGCACTCTGGGAACAGCCTATTTGTTGAGAAATTTCTTTCTGGGTCTTACCCTCTTGCTTGAGGGTGTCAATGATGGCCTTCTTGACATCAGTCAGGTCACTAGTCTTACCCATGATGGGGGTTTTGAGTAATGAACCAGGCAGGGAGTTTTTAAAAGCCTCATGAATCTTTTACATGTGTTTAGAGTTAATTAGTTGATTCAGAAGATTAGGGTAATAGGTCGTTTAGAGAACCTTTTCTTGATATGCTAATTTTTTGAGACAGGTTTTTTGTGTTATCAGGAGTTGTATGCCAAAATCATCAGTATTAAAACAATAAAAGACCTGACAAATTTCAGTTGGTGTGTAATGAATCTAAAATATATGAAAGTTTAATTGTAATCATTACATTATGGAAAATAATGAAATTTAGCACTATATGCTAATTTTTTGAGAAGGACCTGTATACACATAGAATGCATATATATATATACATGTCATTGTGACACAAATATATATATGTATATATATATATTTATAGTTCATACACTTCCATCTTTTATTGTACAGTTAATCCTCGATTCTCTTGTTCTCCTGTAATAAAAATAAAATAATAAAGCAACATTATTCTTACCTATCCGGTGCTGTGTCAGGTCCCCCGATGTAATCCTTCTGAAAGGGTTAACGTTTACTGCAGGGACCGCAGCTAATGCTGCCAGTCTTGCAGTAAACCCCCCAATGAATCATCTCTTCTCCCAGCTGACAGGAGAGGAAGTGATAAGTGTGGGAAGCTTAATTGATTGCTTCCCAGGCTAATCAGTTCAGGTCAGCCTGGGACACCGCACAGCATCATTGACGTCAGAGGGTGTCCCGGCTGACCTGAAGTGAACTAATTAGCCTGGGAAGCAATCAATTAAGCTTCCCACACTAATCACTTCCTCTCCTGTCGGCTGGGAGAGGAACTCATTCATTCGGGGGCTTACAACTGAGCTGCCAGCATTAGCTGCGCAGCTTGCTGTAAGCCAGTTAACCCTTTGTGCAGGATTACAGCATGGGACCTGACAGAGCACCGGATAGGTAAGAATAATGTTGCTTTATTATTTTATTTTTATTACAGGAGAACAAGGGCTTCACACGAATTACCTGTAAAATAAAAGATGGTCAAAAACTGTGTGATTATTTCATTAAAATGATTTTTAATTAAAGTGTGTGTTTTAGGGTTCGAGTTCCCACTCCTGCACAAGGGGAATCTTGACCTGCTCCCGATGTGGTCCCCCAACTGTCTCCGGCCGCAGTGGTTCCTGCTCAGCAGAGACGTCGGTCCCAGCGTCTTGCCTGGCCCAGTACTGTGCAGAGATTTGCTGCTGCAACCAGTGTTGGAGCAGGCAGATTAGGGACTAAGTCCTTTGTTGCTTCATCTGAGCATGCCCAGGGCAAGATCTCCCATTGGAGATCAGGGTCACATGCTCAGATACAGCTGCCACTCCTATTGGTCCTTCAGGAAGGTCCTGTAGTTGTTGATGTTCTGAAGCAGCTTCCCATTGGTCCTTCCTGGAAGGTCTTGTTCTCGTGGCTGCTATAAAAGGCTGTCCTTACCGCATGGCCGTGTGCTAGTATCAACCGTTATATGCTTTGCGCCAGTATGGTCATGCGTGTGTGTGGTTAGGGCGGCTGAAATACGCCATTACAATACCGACCTAATCGGTGAGGAGCTTGGTATGCTAGCTGGTCAGGGTCGGTGTCTTAGATGCCTTAGATTACCGGCATAACCGGTGAGGAGTTTGATTGCCGTATTCAGGGCCTGGCGTTCAGACGCCATAGATTGCGGGTGACTCCCGCGAGGACATTAGCGCATGATCACTTTCTATGTTCACTTAGCAGTCAACTGTGTACCTGGGTGCCTAACAAGACACAGAAGTTTGTCTCAGCGGCTCTGTGACACAACAGGGTTTACTTTCAACGCTAGACAGCGCCCTAGCATGTTTACTTTGCGACTCAGTGGTGTTAACAGAGTTCACACATATTGCCACAGCGCGTTACGGCATTTATTTTGGCGACTCTGCGGATAACAGAGTTCGCTTCTTGCGCCATCTTACTAGCAGCAGGCTCATGGTGGACCCCGTGCTGCAAACGCACCTCTCTACATCTTATATTTGGTGCGTTCCGCAGACCCTAACATAATACTAGCGCCAGGGTCTGGCTAGTAAAATGGCGGATGAACAGCGTTTACAGTTGTACATCCAGCAGCTGGAGGGTAGGTTGGCGGCTGTTGAGCGCACAAAGTCAGCTGTGGATGTTACCACAGTCGCTGTTAAGGCTGCTAGCGTAGCTGCAGCCAGTTTGTCCTCTGCCACCTCTGTCCCTACATTGTCCCACCTCCCGCTTCCAGACAAGTTTGCTGGTGACAGCAAGCAATGTCAGGAATTCGTGAGTCTGTGCTCCATACACCTCGAGCTTCTGGCTGCACGTTTCCCCACGGATCGGGCACAAGTGGGCTTTGTGATAGCTCTTCTGTCGGGCAGAGCGTTGGAGTGGGCAACGCCGCTGTGGGTGCGCGACGACCGTGTGGTGCAGAGCGCTTCTCGTTTTCTGGAGGCTCTGAAAAAGGTTTTTCTAGGACCTCAGGTCACCCACGATACGGCGCTCAAACTGCTGGCAAGTACCCAGGGTTTGGCTTTGGTCAGCCATTTTGCTGTCCAATTTCGGACTCTGGTCTCGGAATTAGAGTGGCCAGATAAAGTCCTCATTCCCATGTTCTGGAGAGGACTGGCGGGTCATGTGAAAGACGCCTTTGCTACCAAGGATATTCTTGCCACACTGGAGAAGCTTATCGCTATTTCCACCCGCGTCGACCTCCGTTTCCACGAGCGGAGGCTGGAATGTTCCCAGTGTAGGCAGAGGGTTCAGTTGGCTCCTACCTTCGCCACCCCTCTGGAGACGCCCGTTCAGGCGCCCGACCTTCAGGAGGTTGCTCCTGCGGGATCTAAATCTCGGGTCACTCGTCCATCCCCGATTTGTTATATTTGCCAGCAGCAGGGACATTTTGCCAACCGATGTCCACAGCGGCTGAATAAACGGTCGCACCCAGTAACCGTAGGAACAGGGTCACTGGACGCCATGAGTTTTGCCCCTAAAGTGCTCCTCAAGGGGATAATAACCCACGGTTCTACCACCCTACCCGTCAAGCTGTGTGTGGATTCTGGGGCAGAGGGGAATTTTATGTTGTCCTCCTTTGCTTCTCGCCACACCATGCTTTTAGTGTTGCTGGCTGAACTAGTGTCAGTACGGGTGTTGAACGGAGCAATTCTGCCCACACAAATCACCCATCAGTCTGTCCCACTCACCTTGTCTATGTCTCCTTCCCATCAGGAGAATATATCATTTTTTATCCTCCCTGAGGGTATAGATGAGGTTTTGTTGGGATTACCCTGGCTCCGCCACCACTCTCCCCATATTGAGTGGTCTTCAGGGAGAATTCTGGGTTGGGGTAATTTATGTAAAGGCAGATGCATTAGGGACAGCGTGCAGGTCACCACCACTGAGATACCCATAGACCTCTCTCCTCTTCCCAAGGTCTATTGGTCCTATGCCGATGTTTTCTCGAAGAAGGCTGCAAAGACTCTTCCGCCTCATCGCCCCTATGACTGTCCTATCGACCTCTTGCCTGGAGCTGAGCCTCCTAGAGGAAGGGTTTATCCCCTCTATCTTCCTGAGACAGAGGCCATGTCCCAATATATTCTGGAGAACTTGGCAAGGGGATTGATTAGGAAGTCGGTGTCACCAGCGGGAGCGGGGTTCTTCTTTGTGCAGAAGAACGGAGAATTACGTCCGTGCATTGATTATAGGGGTCTCAACGCTATCACAGTGAAAAATAAGTATCCTTTGCCGCTAATCTCTGAGCTCTTTGACAGGCTTCGGGGAGCAAGGGTATTTACTAAGCTAGACCTGCGGGGTGCGTATAACCTGATTCGCATCCGTGAGGGGGACAAATGGAAGATGGCATTTAACACCAGGGACGGGTATTACGAATATCTGGTAATGCCCTTTGGGCTCTGTAATGCCCCAGCTGTCTTCCAAGACTTTGTGAACGCCATCTTCTGGGATATGTTGACCACCTCGGTGGTAGTCTATCTGGATGACATTCTCATATTTTCTCCAGATATGACCTCCCACCGGAGAGATGTCTGCAAAGTCTTCGACCTCTTGCGAGCAAATTCCCTATATGCGAAGTTGGAGAAGTGCATGTTTGAGCAGGAGTCTCTACCTTTCCTGGGCTATATCATCTCCGCCCAGGGATTGGCTATGGATCCTGCCAAACTACAGGCTGTAATGGATTGGCAAGAACCCCACTCCCTTAAAGCGGTGCAACGCTTTATGGGGTTCATTAACTACTATCGCCAATTCATTCACCACTTCTATGCTTTGGTAGCTCCCTTGGTAGCCCTCACCAAGAAGGGAGCTAATCCAAAGTTGTTGTCAGAGGAGGTCACCAAGGCGTTCTTCTCCATCAAGTCGCATTTCGCCAGTGCTCCCATCTTACATCGCCCCGATGTCGATAAACCGTTTATTTTAGAGGTGGATGCCTCTTCTGTTGGTGCTGGAGCAGTCCTTTTTCAAAAGGATGCCAAGGGTCGGAAGCATCCCTGCTTCTTCTTTTCCAAGACCTTTACACAAGCAGAGAGGTATTATTCTATCGGGGACAGGGAGTTACTGGCTATGAAGTTGACCTTCTCCGAGTGGAGACATCTTCTGGAGGGGCTCGCTTCCCCTTCCAAGTATTCACGGACCACAAGAATTTGGTGTATTTGCAGACAGCCCAGCGGCTAAATTCCCGTCAGGCCAGATGGTCCTTGTTCTTCTCCCGGTTCCATTTCACCCTCCATTTCCTCTCCGGTGAGAAGAACATTCGCGCCGACGCTCTATCTCGCTCCGTGGAGTCCTCTGAGGAGGTGGAGGAGTAGCCTTGGCTTATTGTCCCCACAGAGAGCCTAAGAACGGTGGCTCCGGTTTCACTTGAGTCTGTGCCTCCGGCAAGACTTTTTGTGCCCACCAATTTGCGACCGGAAGTACTCTCTTGGGCACATTCGTCCAGGGTGGGTGGACATTTTGGGACAAAAAGGACTTCTGAGTTACTGGCGAGGACATACTGGTGGCCGCTGATGGCCCGTGACGTCAGGAAGTATGTTCAGGTGTGCGTCTCCTGCACAAAGAATAAATCCCTGGGAGATGGTCGGGATGGATTTTGTGGTGGGCTTACCCAAGTTTCGGGGCTGCACCATCATCTGGGTGATAACCGACCACTTCTCTAAAATGGTGCACTTGGTGCCGTTACCACGGTTACCGTCTGCACGGGCCTTGGCAGCATTATTCATTAGGCATATTTTCCGCCTACACGGTATGCCAGACAAAGTTGTCAGTGATCGAGGTCCCCTGTTTTCGTCTCGGTTCTGGAGAGAGCTGTGTCGGTTACTCAGCATTGAGTTGAATCTCTCCTCTGCATACCATCCCGAGACGAATGGGTTGGTAGAGAGGGCCAACCAGACCTTGGTCACATACTTGTGACATTTTGTCTCTGCCAGGCAGGATGACTGGGCATCCGTGCTACCGTGGGCTGAGTTCGCTCTAAATAATGCTATGGCTGACTCCACCGGACAGACCCCATTCCTCCTGAACTACGGTCAGCATCCGTGGGTACCAGTGCCCATGCCCATGTGTTCCGCCGATTCCAGGGTGGCAGACTGGGCTGTGGAGGCACGGGACATTTGGGACCGCACCCAGGATGCCACAGGCCTCCAAAGAGAGGATGAGGTCTTCGGCCGATGGCCATCAGCGCCCCGCTCCTACATTTGCTCCGGGTGACCTAGTGTGGCTCTCTGCCCGAAACATCAGGCTATGTGTAGAGTCCACCAAGTTAGCACCTAGCTTTTTGGGTCCCTTTAAAGTTCTTGAGCAGGTGAAACTGGTGGTTTACCGCCTAGCCGTTCCGCCTCGCCTTGGTATCACCGACACCTTTCACGTGTCCCTCCTGAAACCCATGGCCATTTCCCGGTTTTCCGAGTCATCTGCCGGGACGTCGGGTTCATCTACCGACGATCATGAGGTGAACGCCATTGTTGGGTGCAAGGTGATACGAAGCAAAAAAATTTATTTGGTGGATTGGAGGGGTTATGGGCCTGAGGATAGGTCCTGGGAGCCTGACGAGCATGTTCATGCTCCGCAGTTCATCGCTGCCTTTGAGCGCAGCGAGGCCCAAAGAAGAGGGGGCCCTAGGAGAGGGGTAATGTTAGGGTTCGAGTTCCCACTCCTGCACAAGGGGAATCTCGACCTGTTCCCGCTGCGGTCCCCCATCCGTCTCCAGCCGCAGTGGTTCCTGCTCAGCAGAGACGTCGGTCCCAGCGTCTTGCCCGGCCCAGTACTGTGCAGAGACTTGCTGCTGCAACCAGTGTTGGAGCAGGCAGATTAGGGACTAAGTCCTTTGTTGCTTCATCTGAGCATGCCCAGGGCAAGATCTCCCATTGGAGATCAGGGGTCACATGCTCAGATACAGCTGCCACTCCTATTGGTCCTTCAGCAAGGTCCTGTAGCTGTTGATGTTCTGAAGCAGCTGCCCATTGGTCCTTCCTGGAAGGTCTTTTTCTCGTGGCTGCTATAAAAGGCTGTCCTTACCGCACGGCCGTGCGCTAGTATCAACCGTTATATGCATTGCGCCAGTATGGTCATGCGTGTGTGTGGTTAGGGCGGCTGAAATACACCATTACAATACCGACCTAATCGGTGAGCAGCTTGGTATGCTAGCTGGTCAGGGTCGGTGTCTTAGATGCCTTAGATTACCGGCATAACCGGTAAGGAATTTGATTGCCGTATTCAGGGCCTGGCGTTCAGACGCCATAGATTGCGGGTTACTCCTGCGAGGACATTAGCGCATGATCACTTTCTATGTTCGCTTAGCAGTCAACTGTGTACCTGGGTGCCTAACAGGACACAGAAGTTTGTCTCAGCGGCTCTGTGACGCAACAGGGTTCACTTTCAACACTAGACAGCGCCCTAGTGTGTTTACTTTGCGACTAAGTGGTGTTAACTGAGTTCGCACATATCACCATATAGCGCTGCTTCACTCCTTCTAGCGGCTCTGTGGAATAACAGAGTTCGCACATATTGCCACAGCGCGTTACGGCGTTTATTTTGGCGACTCTGCAGGATAACAGAGTTCGCTTCTTGCGCCATCTTACTAGCAGCAGGCTCCGCCTGCACGGTGGACCCCGGGCTGCAAACGCACCTCTCTACATCTTATATTTGGTGCGTTCCGCAGACCCTAACAGTGTGTGTTTTATTTTTATTTCATACAATAGGATTAATAATTGATAGTTGTCTAATTGACAGTTCTCAATTATTAACCTGGCTTAAAGTCACCATCCAATAGCAAGGTGGCTTTAACCCATTATTAACCCATTCGCCACCGCTACAGGGCAATGGGAATAGACAGGCTAAGTGCCAGAAAGGGCGCATCTAATTATAGATTTGCCTTTTCTGGGGTGGCTGGGGGCAGATGTTAATAGCCAGGGGAGGCACTAAATAAATGCATCCTCCCTAGGCTAACATTATCTGCCCCCACTCGCTGGCTTTGTCTGTCTGGTTGAGAAAACAGCGCGGGAGCCCACGCATTTTTTTCAACTAATTTATACCTTTAATTAACGCCTACATGTATGAAATTTTGCACACATACACTCATGTAATTGTTAGTGAAAACTATATATCAAACTACATGAAATGACATGGTTAACTGTATGTAAACCATGTGTCATTTCATGTCGGGTGGTTCTGTAATTTCACAAAAGCCGGCAATTGAATTAGCAGCTATTATACTATGTAGACGTGTATGAACTATAAATATATATATATATATATATCACAATGACATGTATATATATATATATATATATATATATTCTATGTGTATATATGTAGTGTTTTGTGAGCTGTCAGTGTGATTTTACAGTATTGACTATGTATAGCATTATGTATGGGAACTTCCGATTCCGGTATTCGATATGCAAAAAGTATCGGAACTCAGTATCAGAATTCCTATACCGCGAATATCGTCCGATACCCAATATTTGCAGTATCGGAATGCTCAAGTCAACACTAATTACCAGTCTTGTGAGCGGTACTCGAGAAATCAGTCCACAACATGGTCATGAAACCCCTGTCTCCAGCGCCACTTCGGCTGTGTGCACCACGAACACCTCTTCCATGTTGCCCAGTACGGCTCGTGGTAGAACCTGCACCGCTGCTGTGTGCTGGGAATGCCTCTAACAAACGGATTACCAGAGTTGCTTGTTTGTTCGCCAATATTAGCTCTAGGTTCTCCTGTGGCATGATGTTCTGTAATTTGCCTTTATAGCGTGGATTGAGGAAGCTGGCCAACCAGTAGTTGTCATCCTTCATAATTTTAGCCATGCGGGGGTCCTTTTTTAGGATCCGCAAGACATAATCAAACATGTGGGCCAATGTTCCAGGTGTCAATGATGCACTGCCAGTGGTGGGTGGAGGAGCGCTTTCTGCCAAATCCACATCCCTCCAGTCACGCGCAAATCCTGTACCAGACCTTGGCAAGCCAACAATTTCTCTTGCCCACTGAGAAGCATCCTCCTCCCCAAAATAATCATCCCCCTCATCCTCCTCTTCCTGTTCTTCCTCCACTTCATCCATGACAGTTCCCTGAGCAGACAATGCCTGACTGTCATCAAGGCTTCCTTCCTCCTCCTTCTCCTCTTCCTTCTCCACTGCAGACGCCTGATCCTTAATGTGCGTCAAAGTTTGCATGAGCAGATGCATAAGTGGGATGCTCATGCTTATGATGGCATCGTCTGCGCTTACCAGCCGTGTGCATTCCTCAAAACACTGAAGGACTTTACATAGGTCTTTCAGCTTTGACCACTGCACACCCAACAACCGATATCTGCCCTCAAACTGCCTGCCCGTGTACTCCCCCACAAATGCATTACAGCCTGCCTCTGTTTGCACAGCCTCTCAACCATGTCATGGTGGAGTTCCCCCTTTGCTGCAAAGTCAAAAGTGGGTTTGTTTGGGGAAGGGGAAGCGATCACTGCACCCTCTGCATATGACTGGAGTCTACATGCGAGCGAAAAGATGTACGAGCACAGTCTTCGCACCTTAAGGAGCAGGGCTGGTAACTCTGGATAATAAATTTTTGAAACACTGCACCACCAGGTTCAAGGTGTGAGCCAGGCAAGGTAAGTGTCTGAGTTTGCCAGGCAAGGCCCCCCACAAAATTACAGCCGTTATCATGACTACCTTCCTGGCTCAAGATGGAGACTGCCCAGCCAAGACTCATTTCTCGCTGCAAGTAGTCGGCCCATACCTCCGCAGTGTGTCTGGTTGTCGCCCAAAAACATCATCTTTAAAACAGCCTGCTGACGCTTACCACTAGCTGTTCATGGGACACCTCGTGTGCAACACTGGCAGCTGCGGATGGAGTGCTCGTTCGACTGCGCTCTGTCGACGAGCTTCCATCTGGAGGAGGAGGAGGATGAGGTTCGAAAAGCCTACAGCCAACTGTTGCCTATACCATGGGCTAAGGGAGCACTGTCCCATCGCCTCTCTCCCCTGTGGACCCTGCATCCCCCACATTAACCCATGCACAGTGATGGACACTAACGGGCCCTGGCCATGCCTACTGGCCCTTGCATCTTTGTGAGGTACACCTTCCCACTCACTGATTGTTTTGAGTGCATGGACCAATGCGGTCTTTCAGATGGAGGGCAGGGGTGGCTTTCTAGAAAAGAAGTGCCGACTGGTTAGGTCATAGCGTGGGACAGCATAGGCCATGAGTTCTCGGAATGCTGCGCTTTTTAACTAAACGAAGGAAATCATCTCTAATGAGGGTCATTTGGCAAAGTAGGCGTTCAAAGCCTGTGTACGCGGATGAGAGGATGAGTACTTTCTTTTTCCTACTCAGAGTGTCTGTAAGGGTGAGGCTGGACTTGAGAGCTGCATTTGGGGGAACTACGTGGACCCTGGCGGCTGAGAAAGGGTTGGTTTATGGTGGAGGTGTGGTGATGGCCTAGATTCAGTCTTTCGTTGCAAAAACAATTGTGATTCCTGACTGCCCTTTGGGCCCGCGCAACACCTCAAAATTT